>JANSVK010000076.1:0-155118 GCA_030068005.1 Cladophialophora exuberans | reverse complement strand
CCTCCTCGCCCAAGACACATGATTGGTGCGCAGGTCACCAGGCTGCCTTTCTCAGGGGTGCAGGTGCTCCCAGCATTGTCAGCAGCCCCGAGGCAGCCTTATCGTGATGCGGGCGATACAAGCCGAGACTGGACCGGCAACAAATTCATTCTGTGATCTGAAAAACGGCTGTTTGTAACTCTCTCTGCCCAGTCGGTGAATCGACACATTAAAATCTCGCGCGTTACAATGGTCCCTGCCAGCAAAGACCCGAGCCCCGGCGAGGCACGAGGCTACACAAGGTGGCCGTGCCAGTGTGCCAGTGTGCCCAACAACCTTTCGGACCCGCTGAAGAGAATTTCCCTCTTGCTCTCTGACCTCCTCTTCCCCCCACTGCCCATGCCATGTCATCCCCCGTCACATATCACATGGGAGGAGTCGTGCTTCATTTCCGGATCGGCCCAGTACCAGGTCTTACCGGGTTTCAGCATGTGTCCCCTCATACCGACCTGTATTGTCTTCGCTCGATCCACTCGTCGACGACCCCGTCAGCTTTCGTCGTGGGCTAGTCCCCGCGTCGCCACCGAGCTCATGATCCCTGTCCGTGCGTTGTTGACGACTGCTAGGTCGAGCAATGTTGCGCCCACCGCCCAACTCTTGTTCGCGAGATGACGCATCACTATGTTGTCGTGAGTGATGCCGCCCCGACCGGTGCCTCGGTTGCGGACTCAAATCTCTTTCTCTCGACGATCGGGAGGACATAGGCTGCATCGGCTCGGACGGCTGGGACGTAGGAGGTACGGGAACCGCATGCCCGCCTGTGGTCTTGCGCTTCTTGGGTGAGTTCTGGTACTCAGATCTTAGGTGAGACGCTGCGTGTTGTGAAAATGGTGACCCATGCGTACTTTTGCCTGAAGGCGTAGGAGGTGCATTGCCGGCCGCGGAGGAAGAAGGATTTGGCGGTGTCCAGTGGTGGAAGAATAGTCCTGGGCCTGAGCCAGAAGACTGCTCGGAAGGTGCAGACTGCGCCTGCTGTATCGGATGTAGTTGCTGCCTGCCACTCGACCCTGTAGCCGAGCTAGATATGAAATCCCCCGTGTTCAATCGCGAGAGAGGCGCAGCGGCACTTGTTGGTCCAGAGATGGATCCTCGTCCTTGACTCGAGTGCCCAGTGGCTGAAGATTGTGTAGGTGCAGGTGGTTGTAGCGGTTGATGCCCAGCATAGGGATTGGAAGATATCATCCGACTATCTCGATGGAGATCCGGCGACATCTGCTGCTGCTGTTGCTGTTGCTGTAATTGCTGTTGGAGTTGTTGCTGCTGTGCCTGGATCTGCTGTTGCTGGTGTTGGTTTTGAATAGTTAAACTCGCTAGATACTGCTGAGCCCATTCCAGAGTGTGTCCAGGAAGGTTTCCTCCGCCGATTCCCGCAAAAATCAAAGGCACCATGGGAGGAGGAATGCCTCCTTGTAGCGATTCCCTCAGCATATCCTGTTCGATGCGCCGCTGGTCCAGGCGAAGACCCTCCTGTCGAGTCTTCTCCTCCTCTTGCTTCCGGCGATCCTCCTCCGCCTTCGCATGGAGCCAACTCCGCATCGACTCATCCTGGCCAGCCCACTGTGACGGAGGCGCGGGAAGATGGCCCAAGGGAGGTTGAGCGGTAGAGTGACTTCGTTCTGGAGGAGGTAGACTAAGACTCCCAGGAAGACCAGTAGATAATGGCGGCAGCCCTCGGTGGGTGTTGTTCATCCTCGAGTCCTCGTAAAGAGAAGGCAGATTGCGAGGAGACTCGGGCGGTGAATATCGTGAAGGTGTGGACTTGCCGTAGATCGAATAGTCATGGGGCGGTTTGATATCGGCCAAGTTCAGGTTACTGTGCATATGGTTTGGGGGGTTCAATGCCAATAACATTGAGGCGGTTGTCAAGAGGTCCGTTGGAGCAACAGAGAAGTATATCGTCGGACATGCGAAAGATGAAACCAGAGACAGCGCTCGTGCTCTGGCCCGTCCACACCTGGGATTAAAAGGCGCTGGATATTGAGTGGTTGATGACGTGCAGTTCAAGATTCGCGAAGACGGGTTGTCACACTTTCTAAACCGGAGATGATCCAAATGGCCACACTGGGGAGTAACCGAGTAGTTATGAGATGAAGCTGGCGTCTAGCAGACCAGGATTGTTGAAATTGTGGCTGTTACCACCAGATCTCACTGCAAGCCCAGAGCCCGCCCGGGTCGGCTAAGGAAACTGGTTTGGCAAGGCACAAAGCCAATGACCCGGTAATCCAAGGGAAGAACTTAAGGAATGTAGCAGGGACGGAGTCCCGGTACCTGAATCGAAAATTGAACAACACAGACCGAGTGGTTCGGAGAAATAATGGAGGTCAAGCGACCAAGGAGGGTGAGGTCAGGTTTTCCCAGCTTTCAAGCAACAAAACGGCCGGCTTAGCAGACGATACTCAGTACGTATGGGTGGATTTTAGCGGGTGGGCTGTGCGTGTTACGAAGGAGACAATGCGGAGGGGTGCTCTGGCCTAGAAGAACTCTCAGAGGAAGGAGGAGACCAGGGTGAGACTCCCAATCAGATGATCGAGGTGACCAAAGTGCAAGGATTCCGACGAGCTTGGTATTGAGAGCATTCCCAACACTCGGTCGATTGCCTCATCTTCTCGCGCTGTAGCTAGTGCCAACGGTGCAAAAGCGTTTGGTAGTGAGGAAAGTTACGAGTTCCTAGTCTCCAGGCCCTCCTACCGAGGTAGGCAGGGTTTGGCACCGGTACGAATTTCAAGGTCAAGGATCCATGGAAATAGTTTGATACTGGCAGGGAAAAAGCAAAAAAAAGCAAGGACCAGGCGGTAAAGGGTGGTTCGTATACGGAGCGCCGCACTGGTACCCTACGGACCCTACAGGCCCTACATCTTCTTCCCTTTCTCTCCACCTTGGTTTTGCCCTTTCTTGCCGCATAGCAACTCCTGCCAACCAACAAGTATAGCTGCCGCCACAATGGTAAGTCCCTCCCCTTTTCGGATCGGATCTTTTTTTCGAGAAGCTTTCCAATTCTCCCGATCGAGATGTGTTTCTCGGTTCGCCGGCAAGCCCAAAAAGTAGTTACATACGGGTACGGGTATCTACTGAGGCCAGAGAGACGGTCTGAGAATGGAGTCGCCGCTAGCAACGGACACATTCGCAGGTCCTGATCACTTGGAACTATTAGTGAGCAGACGCATTGGGAGACTATCCAAGCGGTACGCCTTCCGGTATTTCTATGCCCATCTTTACCTAGCAGAGGGGCGATTTTCCTGCCCATGATACCCAAATCCACGCCTACGCAATGGGCTTTGTTAGCCACGAAGCCCGAGCAGTAACGGGGGTCCCACAGCGCCCGGGATCGTGTCCTAGGTGCCGCGTTCAAAAACGTGCTCTGCTGAAACCTGTCCACAACCTGTCTTGTGCCCTCATGGCACCAGGTGGCACCCCTGAAAGCCACGCGCCTTTACGCAATCGCCCCCGTCGATCTTCGCTTTTCAAATCCAGCTCTAGTTTGACGTTCTTGGAGCTGTCAGGGTCACAACTAGAAAGTTGAGGCAAGACTCACACCGAATCGCCAATTTGAACCTGCTTCGCTTAGAGAAAGACAAGCTGCCCAAAGTGCCTCAAAAGCCGTGGTTAATGCCTGCCAGAAAGGAGCAAGCACAGCCGCATTTCATTCGCTTGTATTTCCTCGCTACTAAGACTAGCTCTGAAGATTGCCGTGCTTACTGCTGCCCACTTGTGACTACACCGTTCGCCGCAAGGGGGAGCTTACCTGTGCCTATCGGGCTACTCCGCAACAGCATTTTTTTCATTGCCCAAGCTTCTCCCAGCAGCCAAATTGAAAGGGACAAGTTATTCAGTAAGGGCCACTAAAACGAAACACTGGTGCCGACAACGCCATGACCATCTGGCGCTGAGGCACTGGGGGATCTACAATGAATTCGGCAATCAACGCCCTGGAATGGGCATTTGAAGCTTCAACGAAACTTGACAGCAAAGAGCTTTGTGCCCAAGCGAGCTGGAAAAGACTCGAATTGGAGCTTACAATGTGTTCAAAACACCAACTGAAAAGAGCATAGTGTTACAGGGAAGATATGCAGGACTCTAGCATTCCCGCCTCGCTTTAAGGCACAATGCAGATCGAGGGCCTGGCTCGGGACCCTTAAGAAATTCTCCGGGCAACAGCACTGGGAAGTCGTGGCAGTCGTAACGCTCCGGTGGTATACGACCAAGGAAAAAATGTGCCACCTTGCCGGATATGGAGCAGGTTGACTGACAAAAGTTCGCTGGGTCCGGGACTGCCACGGTTCCCACTGGCCATTGCCCAGGTGCTTTTCCGCCCAACGGCAAAACGGTATTGTAGCGGAGTTGGCTACGTCATGGGGGAGCTAAAGGCGCCACACCACGCGATCTGGACAAACTCGCCCAGTCTAAACCGCGATCGTTTCACCTGCCTCAGGGAACAGGCCTTATTTTGGCTGAATCTGGCCTGACTAAACCCAGAATGGAGGTGATAAGCCCTTCTTGTCCCAAACAAGGATCTGATCGCCCTATCTGGCTGCCCACAACCTCCGAAGGGGAGCCGGTGCAGCTGGTCCAGGTTATGTGCATCTGCGGTAGACACCTAGGGGGCGGCACCGGTACAAGGCGGTATTGTCTAGTGCCACAACCAGCCCCATGGGTCGTTTGGCATGTGTACTAACAGTGATTGCAGTGGCAATCCTCGAGTCAAGCAAATTAAATCATACGATAAAGCAGACAAGACATTGAAAAGCTCTATTGTCTGGATATATTCCGGACAGCGCACCAGTATAGGCAGGCTGATAGCGGGGAAGAGTCGGATGCCAGCACTTCAGTCCCCGAGCAGCCTCATTCAGAGCAAAGCCACAGGCATCTTCCCTGCTGACAAAAAACCCGTCAAAACAGGTCTCTGCAAATGGGAATCGTCTGTCAGACTATCACATGCAGTCGATGACTGCATTGAAAAACACCAAAGGGTCGCAGGCAGGCGATCTGCACGTCAAATGTCAAATACAGCGTGGTTGACTGACGTAGTGTAAAGCCACCACTCTCTCATATCCATCTGAATGGTCAGTCAAAAAGACAACTGATCCTCGACCACGAGGCGACGGGGGCCCCCAGCGGCACGCGATATTCACCCAAGCGAGTGTTGATCAAGCTGATCGATCACATCCTTCGTGACCTCAGTTTGATAACGATCATCCTTTCTTTGTGTCAGAAAACGATTCATTTCGCGCTGATGGTGACACCGAAAGAGATCCCTGCGACCAAAATGGCTTCATGACCCAATTTCTGGGTCAAACATGTACTATCCGGTTCGCTGCCAATGGTTATACTTTTCTATTGTTTAAGATGATCCCTCGCATCAACTTGCAGCCAGTCTGTGCTACCACACCATTACTAGTAGGCGTGTGTCCCAAACAAACCGACGTGGAACCGTCTTGTTTGATCGACCCTGCATGCTGCCTTTCAAGCCTCCCACCTCCATCGCCTGCAGCTTGACCCTCGAATTTCGATTACCCAAATGAGTATGTCGTGGCGCTGTGAGACCTAACCGATTCTAAGTAGTTCGGGGCGCCTCACTTCTTCTTCTCACCCCGATGGAAAACCAAATTGTGTCACTGTCAAGCCACAAAGTCAACTTCCTTGAGAGGTACATACGGTGTGTGGGTGTGCAGACGGCAGTTCGTGTCGACCCCTCCTTGCTCTTTCTAACCCTCTTGCCTCCCCTGGAAAAGCTTTCCGGAGCTCGTCTCTTCCGCGCCTCTCGGTTGCAACAGCGAAAACTGCTAACAGGGTCCATTCCTTTCAAGCCCTGTGGCTTCCATATTTCTTCTGAATCAGGATACTGTTCCGCGATGGGTTTCCTGGAATGAACCAATCAAGCTCTACAGCTACACTTGTCACGACCAAATACGGATGAGGCAGAAAGGCACCACGGACTTTTGGCCGCTTTTCAACAACGCTTCAGAAGCCCCATGCAACGAGGAATCAGTCAGCGTGCTGCCAAGTTCTAAGCGACTTGTAGCTGTGCTCGTCCTCTCCAGCTCGTCAAACACGACAGGAAAGGTTTCAGTGTTTTGACCAAATCCATCGGCTCTCTAGTACGGACGCATGTCTCGCGAGCCCTCGTACTTTGAGAATAACCGGGCTTGCTGAATCATCGGCCCAAGTTTGATTGCAAGGAGCGGTCAAATTGTGTTGTCGTCTGTGAAGGAAGTCGTAGACATGATCTGCATCCATCGTGCCATCCTTCTTTTCGCTTATTTTCATTGTGATAGGCACCGTCGATCAGCTCCACGTTTTCACTGGGATTTTGACAGCCGGCCATGTGCACCATGTGCAGCCCTTACTACAACCGGAAATACATGTACGTAAACCGCTCTCAAAAGAGAATCTTGGGAGTACACCTTTCGAGACGTTGCATTTGATTGCTACCATAATCCACGACTTTGCTAAGGGATGATGGGCTTAGACTCTGGCTTGGGATGCAACTAGAGAGATCACCAAAATGCTAGCAGATGCTATTAACTAGTGAAAGTGTTAAGCGAGGGAGGGCGGATTTCCAGCCGGATTCGATTAGATTTTTCCTCCCTCGCCTTCCTTACCCAACAATGTGGAAGCGAACCACTACAACCAGATTGAGCTGGCTGCAACTCGAAGACTGTTCATGCGTCAATGCAGCTGACGCTCAGTGTCTTGGAGCGAACCATGCAGCCTCGTCGTCAGTGGCAGGCTCGCAACGAACCACCCAAAGCTCGGTTATTGAACATGTGTGCCAAACACCCTGATGAAGTCTCATACCAGTTTACCGAGCACTTGGAAGCATTTTGGTACGGCAAGCGCGGAAAGCCATGTCCGTGCGTTTCTGAACCCTCTGGCTACGATAGACATCCACAGTTGGCAGGCGGTATCATCGACTTTGCTTTGGAACGTCATGCTCTCTAAAGATCATCTCCCAAGGTCGAGAAAGCACTTTCCGCAAGCGCGGTCGGCAAGATTACGTTGCGCCTTTGGGACATGGATGATGGAATGGTCTGCTTAGCTTACCAGGTTTTTCTTGCATCAGAAATTTTGCCGGCGAGCACCCTGGTGCGGAATGCTTCAGTGCTCGACCGCCTTTTGAGGAAATCCATCGTCGCGAGCTGCCAAATTGTCAACAATCACCTTTTCTCTCATGGCTCCTGCCTCTTCGGCACGTCCTAGGCCAAGCCGACAAGAAAAATGTGATTGTTGCAGCCGCCACCTAATGCGCCTCATCATCTTTACTTGTCATCATCAACAAAGGTCGAGACAGTGCGCGTGACCGTGCTGTTCCTCGAAGACCTACCAGTCCTTTGCGCAGCAGAGTCTTAGACAGCTAGCCAGACCACGGAGCATTTTCCTGGTATAGCATCCTCGCACGTCAACTCCCCTGTGTTTCCATCTGAAAATCGTTGAACCCTGCGATTCCTTCTTGTGAATATACAAGTTTGTTACTCGATGCGGTCCTTTTCCAAGATTAATATGCATGACACACGCAAACCCCGACCTTAGGATCGAAGCAAACACATCAAAATGCCTCCCAGACCACAGAGAAGAGTGACCCTAGTAAAGATATGGACACTGATTCGGCCTACAAGTTACATATCGAGGTTGAACCCAAGTTCCCGCTCATAAGGCATTAGTTCGTTTGACAACACTGAAACAAAACATGACCACTGCGCGGAAGAAATTATGACAACAAATTTCTTGAAGTGAAGCGCGGAAATGAACAACCCCGTCAAGCAAGAAACAAAAGTCTGTGTTCAAGATTGGGTCTATCTACCCACCTGCCTGTGGATCAACTATCCGCTCAGCCTGTACCTCTTGAACCTGGAAGAGCCGAAAGGGTGTGTTCGCGTTGCATCCCTTTGTTCTAACTTAATGGTTATAGAGGGACAACAGAACTCCATGTACAAAACCAAAGTTGAGCAAAATAACCCCCACCGTCGCCCCATGACGACGCAAGAAACGAGACGTCAAAGTTAGCAGTATTGTTTCCCGAAAGGAAATAAGGCCTCGTTGCCTGAGGACGACTCCAGACAACAGAGGTCATCATACAGAGGTAGGTAATTACATTGTTTTTTCTGTTTTCTGTTTTCTGTTTTTAGTTTTCTTTCTGTTTTTTCCCTCGATACCAACATGAACACCGACGGGATACGACGTGACCCCGTGCAGATGCAATGGAAGACCCATGTATCCTCTCTCCTGCTCCTTTCCGGATGTTTCATATGCGCGAGGAGGATCTGTGGCCTTACAGCTCAAATCGTGGACCGAAAAATTCTTTTTTAAGAAAAAGAAAAGATAAAAACGTACATATGCAAGAGAGGAGAGGAACCATCTCAGCT
This sequence comes from Cladophialophora exuberans, assembly GCA_030068005.1. Taxonomy (NCBI): domain Eukaryota; kingdom Fungi; phylum Ascomycota; class Eurotiomycetes; order Chaetothyriales; family Herpotrichiellaceae; genus Cladophialophora; species Cladophialophora exuberans. The sequence goes on along the minus strand of JANSVK010000076.1, from coordinate 146,719 downwards.
GAAGAAGATCGTCGACGCACAGTCTTATTTCTTGAGGCGAGGTCAACTTAAGGAAGACGCCGCATATGCAGTCAATTTTACGTACACCAAAGCCACCCGGAGAGTATGCAATTGTATCATCCATCAGCATTTTACGTACAATGTAATGGAATGCGTATGCGGAAGCCAGAAGAGCGAGAGAATGGAGAATGCAAGAGACAGCGCATACATAGTATGCGGCTCGAGAAAACTTCGGACCGGAGAGATGCGAGCGAGTGAGAAGCGAGTGCGAGCGAGAGCGGGTAGTGGCAATATTTGTACATGCCTGTGGCGAGCACAGAAGGGGGGAGAGAGAGCAATAGTACCACAATTTGCTACGAGGTATTGTCTCCACGTAGCCGGGAAGGCGTAAGGAATCTGGACATGGCCAGCTGAAAACGCGAACTTAATCTCTCTAGCACATACCGCATGAAGCACTCACTCATTTTCCGACTACCCCCTACAAACGGCGATATAATTTTTCGTCGCCGCTATGGCATACACACAGGCATCAACCTCCGCCAGCGTAACCGTGCATGTAAACAAATCTAGAAGATTGAAACATTAACATTACTAGTAAGTAGTAGTAGTAAAAAATTCAAACACATGAGATAGTATTTCTTTTCATGGCCGTAACACACACACCTCATGATTGTTGTTTTCAGACACAAAGAAAAGAAGAAAAAAAGGGATTTCCGGCTTCTAGCCCAGGTCAAGCCAGGTCGGGGCAGCTCCCAAAAACGTTCCAATTCGTTCATTGATGGTCCCTCTTCCCCAAACTTTCCTTGCATACGCGCTCATGCGTGGCTCATGCTCATACGTGTCGATAGGTAGGTAGGGGCAGTGAGATACCAGGGGGAAAACGCTCAAGTCTGCCTGCCCAACTCACACCCCCAGTGTACCTTTCCCACTACGATTCCCGAAACCCCTATGTCTGTCTCCATGTCCGACCGACCCGACCGCCCTTTCTATTTTCAGTAAACTCCTCGCATGCAGTGCAGTGCTTTCGGAACGTGACATTGACGTGAACGTGAATGGTCTTCCTGCTTCACCGCCGACCTTTAGCCCGATGGACCTTCCACTCTGCGCGGGCGATGCGCATGAAGAGGTCCTCGTCCTGGATGGGCACCCAGCTGGTGAGGACCTTCATGGCGTTTTCAAAGTCCGACTCCATGAGGATGTCGCGCATGCCGTCGATCAGCGCCGCCGACGCCGCGTGCAGCACGTCCAGCGTCGAGCCGAAGTTGGGCGGTCCGCTGTCTTTGGGCGAGGATGAAGATAGTGGTTGTGCTGCTGCGTTGCCGCCTGTCCGGCTTGGCGGTGGAAGTTGAGCTGAAGGTCCGGGTGTAGGGTCGTGCTGCGAACCGAGCAGCATGTATACATCCCAGACGCGCAGTTGCGCGGGGAAGGGGATGGTGTAGTTGAACAGCGTGAGATACCACCGTGTGCCGTAGGCTGTGGGACCGATGTTCAGTTCGTCGAGCTTCTTGGCTACTTCGCCCTGGCCGAGCCAGCCCTTCTCGAAGTCGTCCAGCGCGGTCATGAGTCCGCCGAAGCCGGACTTGTACAGCTCGCCGAGGCCCCTTAGATCCCATAGCCGCACGAGCATCACGAAGGCTTTTTCCTCGTCATAGTACGCAAGCAGCGTTACCGCCAGCGCGGCCATGCCCTGTACATACCCCGTGTCCGGAACGTGCAGCGACATGGCATGCAGGACGCGGAAGAGGAGTCTTTGCCCGCCGCGGTAACGTCGACGAAACATGATGTGCGACGAGATCGTCCGCGGCACGTCTAGATCAATCTGCACGTCGTCGGGTGATGACTCCTCCTGATATGTGTGGAAGAGGGCTATCAGGTCGGCGTCGCTGGGCGAGTTTTTCTCCCGCGATGCCGACGCGCTTAGGAAGCTGTGCCATGCTGTGGCTCGCCATTTGTCCGGGATGCCCTTCCACGTCCGCTCGATCAGCTTGGCGCTCGTCGTGTCGAATGTGTATTCGCTCTCCGAACCAGCACCCACGAGCGGTAGTCCTGTCTTCGGATCTTTGGCCGGTGGTTTGGCACGGGCCATGCGTCGCCACTTCTCTTCGCGTTCAATTTCTTTTCGTCGCGCTCGGGCGTTGTCGATGTGGACGAGTCCATTCTCCACCACGGATTGCGCCGAGTTCGGTAGTGTGAGCATGTCCATGGCCGAGTCCATCAGTCGTCGGTTTTTCGAACCTGGAACAGGTATTCGTGATGAGCCCCTCCGACGAGGTGTTCCTGCATAGCCGCTCTGTGAACTCATCGGCCGAGGTGGAGTGTTCTCTGGAGTGACTTGCTTGGTCCGCATTGACCGTATAGATCCATGCGCACTACTCGGAGCGCGGCGCAGTGTTGACTTCCTCCGCGGCGTCTCGCTGGCCATTTGTAGACTCGTGGACACGCGAGTCAGCTTTTGTTTTGCTTCGTCAGATCCATCGTGGGTGCTCGTCCTGGCTATGATAAAGCCATAACGGTCGACCTCGGCATTATCAATGTCTTTCCAATCTTCCAGGCCTCCGGCCAACTCGTTCTCCTCGCGCTCCAAAGGAATGTGTGGCTGAGAAGGGGATGGTGCCATGCTGGGCTGCCGTGAGCTGTTCGCTTCGTCTTGAATATCTGTGGTCGATGTCGCCCGCGATAACGAGGGGATGCTAACGCTACTGGCATCGGCTCCGAGGGTTGACTGCCATCGTGCGCCCATCCGTGCTGCTAGATTCGTTGTCGACTCTGTGTCTTGCTGTCCATCTGTTCCCGCAGCGTAGAACGCTCTGACCTTCTCTGACAACATTTCCTCGTCTGCAGAGAGTGTCTTCACCGTCGGGCGGTCGTGCGAAACTCGAGGTACGCGGGTTGGAGCGGATCCAGCGCCGGCAGGTGTCTGGGGCGTAGGCTGCTCACCGTTGACTTTCCTTTCATCGTCCATGATCGGTGTCAACTTGGGCGAAGCCCTCCGACTGGACTGGTTGACCCTGCGCCCATCAATAAGCATGCTCCCTCTCTTTGAGAATTCAATGCTGTTTGTCGGTAGTAGTTCTTCACCGAACCCTCCCGAAGGAGCGTTAAAATCGAACGATAAACCCGTGAAGGAATCTTGTGTGTTTGCGCCCAACTCTTGTCCTGAGGCTCCTGAATTTGATCGTGATGGATTCAGTGACAACCATCTCCTTTCTTCACCTGCGCTGTAGTTACTACTGCGGTCGGCGAGTGAAGATCTAGCGGCAGATTCATTCACACGGATCTGAGGAATGCTGACGGTGGCCGAGGTTAGGCTGGACAGGGTTGGGGTTCTTGTATTGAAACTCAACGTCGTGCTCGTCTGACTCTCTCTGGCGGAGATTGAGCCTGCAGGTTGTATCCGAGGAACGTCTCCATCTTGTGGCGACGCGTGCGGAAGGTATTGCTTATTGGAGGAGATGGACGCGGCATCCCCAGCCGGCGGAAAACGCTGCGACTCGTCTGTTTCGAGATCTGCAATACGCTGTAACGACGAGGTTGAGCGCGTTATTCGGACGGGAGGCTTGGAGACTCGGGTTTCGTTGTAGGGCAATCCTTGAAGACTGGGATTGAAGTGAGAGGCCGGAGAGTTGGCGTTCGTGGAGGCATAGTGATCGCCCATCACTGGCCCTGGGTGCGAGGGATTGTGTAGGATATTTTTACTCGGAAGGCCCTAAATCATGGCCCGCGAATCCTTGTCCTCCAGATTCCAACCGTCGTTTCGATGGTGCGGCGGCTGGATCGCGCATAGGTTCAGAGGTTCGGTGGCTTGGATCGGGGCATGCGCAGGCATTCGTTTATTATTTTTTTCTTTTGTGTGAAATCGACAAGGAAATATTTTTTCTGCTCCTTTTCGATTGTCCTCGCTTCCATGAAAAGGAGAGAAGGCCCACGTCATGATCGGCTGAAGCGAGACGAACTTGATCGAGTTGCCAGTGACTGACTTGACATTGTCTCCTTATTCTCCGCTTTGGGGGTTCGGAAATTTATGTCTAGAACTCGCAGCAGCACGAGATCCATCATCTACACTGAAACTTATCATGGACTTATGATGGCATTCTCGAATATGCAGAATACCTAGATCCATCATACTCCGTATGCTGTACAACGTCAAACATCAGGACCTTTTATACACCAACATCCTTGCTTCAATCAGCTCACGAACACCGCTTTAGCAGCAACACATCACCAACTGACTGTAATCTTTGAGGCTTCTCTTCCCATTCTTTTCATGACCATAGCCGGATTCGACTTCTCATTCTTCTCAAGGGCGCGGAACCACTCTCTGATCGATTGAGCATCACGAACAACCCCCCTGCGTGTACTTTCATAGGCGCAGACGTCTTCAAATTTCAAATTCTGCATGTCTCTTCTACTGTCCAACAACTGATTTAACAATCCTCGCACAGTAAGATCCGAATACCTCTCGTATAACATCTGGATAGCAGTCTCATACTCGGCTTGAAGCAATCAGCGGCAGTGGCTGATAGCAACTTAGGAACTTACCCCAGATCTTTTTCATGATCTCGGCTCCCACGATCTTTTCGTATTCTCGATTATGCATTGTCAGTCGTTGTCCAATTTTGGCAAACTGAACGATTTCAGTATGACTGGATTGGTTTGGCTGTGTGAAGTCGAACTTGTATCTGAAGAGAAAAAGATTCTCAATTTTCACACTGCCGTCTTCGTTGAATGCTGCTCTTCTCCGCCATTGTCTCATCATGTCTTTAATGAAACCATCGATGGCAAGATCGGTGACCGGTCGTTTCCGAATTGCCAGCAGTGCAAAGAAAATCAGATTGCAACGCTGGGCCTTGAAAAAAAGCCTAGTAATATACCTGCAATCTTGGACAACTTCTTCTGTCAAGTGAAACTCAAGTTTTGGGCCAAAAGTCGCGCGCCTCAAAACTTCAAGTCCTGAACCGATGTGATCCGTTACCCCAGGATGTTCCAATTCGGGTAAGAGTTTTCCGATCCCGCTGTCGTACAGATCCTCGAATGGGATGTGAGAAATCTCACAATGAATTTGGTCCAGCACAAGGTACTCTTCATGGCAGTTGAACTTGACGTACTTTCGGCTCTCCACATAGTTGAAGTAATCGCAGAGTGCGGGCACGGGACAGATGAAGGGGAATTCCTCCGCGTACTGTGGTTTATTCAAGGAGCTCGTGTCCACAGCGGCTATCTTGACTTTGGAAAACCCCTTAGTACGCATCCACTGCGCTCTCTGAAGAGTAGTCAAGAGAGAGCTGCTGAAGGAGATCCAGATACTCGACGTTGGCTCTCTCGAACCTGGCGTTGGCTTCCTGTTCTTTTGCTGCTGTTGCATCTTTTTCGTCTTCCTATCCAACCGCAATTCTGCTTTCAATCTCCGTATGAAATTCTCAAACTGACTATCCATGACGGAGGTATTATTTTCGGTGTGCTCGATAAAGCTCGTCCAAAAAGTATGATGGTCGAATTTTTCAAGAGGAGCTGGGATTTCTGTCTGTCTCATCCATTCGGACTGGAAGCTGCGTTCCTGGTTGTTTTCGTTGACACCCATGCTGCCATCATTATAGGCCCGATAGAGGATCGGTGGTAGATTGACACGGTGGATGGGATCTTTAATGAAATCCTGGAGGCTGGTAGCAAGAATAGATTGCGGAATATTGACAGAAAGAGGTAGAGGACTTGGATCATAAGGCATAATGGGGACAACGGAGGGAGAACTGGAGACGACGCTGGCCTCCTGCAAAGGTCTCAAGGTGGAGGTTATCTGCACGATAGCATTTGTATCCTTGATACCATCATCAGCAGTACGCATCCAAAGGGGTTCGAGGTTTGCCCCGGATCTTCTTGAAGGTGCTAGTGCAGGACGAGGAGGACGAGCACGTCGTCGTCGAGGCATGATAAGAAGATCAACCTTGCAGGAAAGGCTAGCTTCGAGGAGGGCGGACTCAACTTTTGGTTGGGAAGGTCGAACCTGTAGAAGTAAAGAAACTCGACAGAGGAGAATGATGTTGTGGTTAGTCAAACAAAAGTGAGATGTGTAGAAGGTGTTTTGCAGGCGAGTGTTGAGCTTCTCTCATCTCACTTCCGCCTCACCTCAGTCTCAACTTTGGCAGGTGCATCCAACACCGCTATCGAGGGCTTCCTCCCCTGGTAAGCATTGTTGCTGCCTTCTACTGGTGGTTGCAGCTCTCCTGTGTTAAGTGCATGCATCGGGGTAGAGACTCAGCTTCGTCCTCGCTCCCTCCCAGCCGTCTTTACGCCAAAACGGCGAATGCACCAGTCTGTCAAAGTCGAATTTCCAAACTCATATCGGGCTCTTGGGACGTGTAAAGACTCGATCCAGGGACTTCCTTGCTGTCATGCCTACATCAGAGACGCGCCATGTGCCTCTCCTATCGCCCTATGATAGCTTTAAGTGATTCATATCTGGCATCTTGGGTGTGTACAGCTCTGAAGCGCAGCAAACTTTGCTACCAGTCATGATATTAATGTGTGCGGTATCAGAATTATGTGAACCTCAGCGGGCAGCCAGATTGAAGAAGTGAAGCTTGTCTCCCCTGCTTTATGCCGCTCAGCGCACAGCCCGATCTTATCTTATCTGAAATCGCACGACTGAGTCTCCGCAAAAAAATTGGGCGGGGACAAAATTTCGCAGTCACTGACAATCCCAGTCCTACGCAAGTTATTTTATAACAAATCTCCTACCCTACCTCCAAAGATGACTGTCGAGGACACTACAAGCGGCTTAATTGCTACCTTGACGACTGCCTTACAGTCAGCTGCCTCAGCCTTTCCCGACTCAGATGAGCAATTTCTCCCTCCTGCCGAGGGAATATCTCTCCTCGATGTCAAGAACGACCTCCTTCTGTCGTACTTACAAAACCTCGTCTTCCTAGTCATAATTAAACTACGAAATACACACTTGGAGGATAGATCATCAAACGACGTCTTCTCTGATGTCGTCAAAAAGCTATCAGAGCTCCGAGTCTACTTGGAAAGAGGCGCGCGCCCACTCGAAAGCAAATTGAAATACCAAATCGACAAAGTCGTGCGGGCTGCTGATGAGGCTGATCGCCGCAGTGCTCAGAAGGCAAAGACAAAACAGGAGTCGAAGAAACCAACCACAAAAGAGCTTGGAGGCGATGTTTCCGACGAATTTAACTCTGGATCTGAAGATTCCGACGACCAAGTACATTTGAATGGCGCAACAGAAGATAGCTTATCAGCTGCACCACGACCAGCAGCTCTACTACGCAACCTGAACGGCTCAAAGAAAGACTCGACCACCTCAAAATCCCGTTCCACGAGCACGGGCGCGTACAAACCACCACGAATCACACCCACCGCCATGCCCGACCCAACCTCCCGCCGTGACCGCGACTCCGCCCCAGCAGCACGCAAGCGCAAATCACAACTGCTAGACGAATACATCGACGAAGAGCTCTCTTCCGCCCCGCGCGCCCAACCGTCCATCGGGTCAAATAACACAATCGTGAAGCACGGCCGGGGTGCTATGTCTTCACGCGACCGCGAAAAGGAGCGCGAACGCACCGAGTACGAAGAACGCAACTTCGTGCGTCTGCCCGCAGAGTCGAAGGCCGAGCGACGCAAGGCGAAGCTGCGTGGCGAAGGATCCAGCTCGCGCGACCTGTTCGGTGGCGAGGATTGGACGGGCCTCGGCGGACTCGGGGACCGCATCAATAAATCTGTGGGCGGCAAGGCGAGGGGAGAAGGCGCGAGTGTGTTGGAAAGACGAGGCAAGAGAATGCGAGACACGCAGGACGGACCGAGGGGCGATGGCGTGGGTATTGGTGAAAGCTTTGAGAAGAAACGACGCATTACGCAGCAGAGGGCGGAGAAGAAAGCTGGGAGGAGAAAGGGATGAGGCCCAGGTTATCCTAGAGTATTCGTTGCCACTGGGATTTATAATGATTTCCTGCACCAAAGGCAGGACGGCTCAAACCGACTGCCACCGGCTTCTTGTTTCTTGCTCTGTGGACCATGCACTTCTTTCGTAGATCTACTCAGAGTTATAGCGCCTCATCTGCCGCCTGTACTTCCAGAGATGAGATTCTCAGACCCACAGCCTCAAACGCCAGACGTTTCGTACACTGCGTGCCTGAGCAACGAGTACTGCAAGCAAGCATATCAAACCAAATTTCCTCCTCGCCCATCGCTCTCTACCCATGCCATTTCGCCCGACACCGCGACTGGGAATTCCGCCGACACGTTCCGGCACGGAACCAATGTAACGCACACCCGTGGTCGATATCAACGACCGTCGCCGTGTGTGAGGAACCTCGTGGGTGGCACCAGGAACTCACTTTCGGGTTCGGAAGTCGCGTGGGTGGAGGTAGTGCGTTTGATGTATGGATGCCGAGGGGGGATCCTGATCTTCAGAGGGTGTAGACTGATACAGGCTCCCACCATTGTCTTCCCGCGTTCAGGGGTACGATGGGATAGCTCGCTTCTCATTTGAAGATGGAAGATCCGATGTCCGTTGGAGAGATCGCTGCTTCAAGGCCAGGCGGACAGCATGTGTAGATAATTTGATCGCATTCCTGGTTTTCTCTTTCGCTTCGTTCATACGAGCTTCGGCGCAAAGTACCACAGCGCCGCCAGACCCGAGAGGACCGTGGCGCCCGCGACCTGCCGCGCCCACTGGGTGTTTTCAGAGAGCGTCATGCTCCCGATCGTGTGCTTCTGCTGTTGCTTCGACATATTCGATTTCTTCGCCCGTCGCTGCTTCTCATCATCACTCGTCCTCTGGCGCAGAAGCTGATCCATCTCCGTGCGATTACTCTCCTGCGCGGCCGCGAAGGATTGGTACTCCTGTACCAAGCGCTTGAGGCCCTCGATATCCTCCTTGAGACGCTCGACGCCAGACTTCTCAGCCCCCTGGATCTCCACGCTCTGGACATTGCCGAAGAAATCCACAACGCGGCGATTCCTGCCGGCCTCCTCGCCGCCGGGGAATAGATCCCAACGCACCCCGGGCCGCGAGTGGATCTTACCGACGTCGTAGCTGTCGAACAGGTCACCCAATGTCTTGTCACTCGTCGGGCCCGTGACCTGGGTCTCGAGGAACTCCAGCACGTAGTAGGTCCAGCGGTCGATGACGGCGACGCCGACATCGCTGTCGGCGTGGTGCGAGTAGGAGCTCTCGTCCTCCTCGCTCGAGCCCGTGGCCACGATGCCGTCGGCGTAGAACTGGCGGTACAGTGTATTGGCCTGGCAGGTATCGATCATGAACAGCATCTCGTGGTACCGCTTCTTCTCGCGCATCTGCGAGAACGCGTCCGCCAGGTCCCAGCTCGAGATCTCCTCGCTGTCCTGGAACTTCAGGAACTCGCTCCCGCCGTGGCCCGTCATGTAGATCAGGATGTTCGACCCTTCGTCTGTTTGCAGTCTCTTGCTCGCGGGCACGCTCTCCTCCCACCGGTCCGTCAGTAGGCGGATGAAGTTCTCCACTGTGACTTCATAGCCTCGGTAGTCGACCTCGACGTTCTCGCCGTAGAGGTCCATGCGGCGGTCCGCGTTGGAGTAGACGGTGCCGGAGAAGGCGTTGCGTGGGTTGCACGCCATGTCGTCGGGAAGGAGGAGCAGGATTTGGGAATCGGGGATGCCTAGGCGTTTCACGGTGCGGTAGAGAGATAGCGTGTTGGCCAGGTGTCTGTAATTGAACCAGAAGCGCGAGGTTGAGACCAGGACGGCCCAATTCGAGGTGTGTGCGGCGAAGGTGCTCGCGGTAAAGAGGGCGAGGAAGGCCCCGAGCGAATGGAGGAGCCTCATGCTGGGTGGTATTTGGAGGTGTGTTCGAGAAGGAAACTAAAAGAGAGACTGTTTATTTGGGAGCACTCGAGGTCATCTTCACGAAACCCGAAGATGCAGTGGTTGATGTTTTGCTGTCCATTTGGAAATAAATTGGTCAGCATCAATCAAGGAGGGCAAAGAGCGGGCGAGGCGGGCGGGATACTGGGTGACTGGATACGCCCTGCACAGCCCCGGACAATTCCAGCTCCCCCAAAGAAGCCCCTGAATTCAGACGACCAGTTTACCTGCAATAACTGTAAGAACCCCGAAAAAAATACCTAGGTGTATTCTATCAAGTAACCATTTCCTTGTCGATGTTCTGCGCTGAATAGCCATTCCTACTCAATACACACTTCTTTCGCCTGGCTCATCGACACTCCCCCATCCTCAAAAATCTGCCCGTCCATAAATCCATGCACATATGCCTCGCCCTTGAGCACAAAGTTCCCATTCCCCTGCTGTCTCAGGATGAAAGGCACCCTCCCGCCTCTCAGAAACCAGATTTGATCTCCTTTCTCGACAGATGGAGCCGTCAGACACAGATTGTTTCTCCCACTGGTGCGCGCTAGCCGTCTGATCCAAATAGATTTGTCGGACATGGACGAGAACAGTCGCGTGGGTTTGACAAAACGGTCTATGAATTCTTGATCCTGCGCGTGTTCCGGCATGTCTGGGTCGTAGAAGCTGAGAAATTCCCCGAGATAGATGTCGAAACTCGCCTGATCTGGATCGAGAAAAGATACGTCCCGGAGATGCATGAACTCCGGGTCTGAAATCCACGTCTCGGGCTGTTGGTTGCTGAGAACAACGGATCGTGCCATCTGTAACCTGAGCCAAGCGATGAAGGAGGTGCTGACTTTCTCAAAGGGGAAGTGACTCTTGTTCGTGTCTGTGCCACCTTGGTCGATCTTGTCGGCCTGCAATGTCCGCATCAGAACCTCCAAACGGTCGTATCCCGTTGCAGATCGATCGTTCAAACGGGAGACGAGGTCAAGTAATGGTAAGAACAGAGCTTTGTCGACGGACTCAGGGATATTTTCGGAGAGCTCCTCGATTTCATCAAGGAACACTCCAGTGAGGGTGATTGTGGCGCTCGTCGGATTGAAGATCGCTGCTCATTCTATTTCAGCAGACTCATTTATACCAGGGAAGCCAACAAACTTACGAGGTGCATATTTCCACCCGTGCGTGGCATCAAAGGCTTTCACCCCGATCAGAGGTAATGGGAGCATCTCCGTACTGAAATCAGGAACCCAGGATGGCAGTTCCGTCTTCAACCTCCTCCGCCCAATATCATCACACCACGACAATATGAACAATCCTTTGGAATTCATCACAATGTATTCTGTGAATTGTCGATACACTTCTGCCACTGGCTTTCCGTAGTCGGGCACCTGCAATTCGGCCAGGGTGTGGCCCTTGCCACGCAGATACCACTGGGTGAGAGGTAATATGGCATATATCTTGTCTTGGGGCTCCTTTGCAGACATTGGTCTCGTCTGGTCGAGGATGTAACCGAGGAATGCACAGAACTTACTATCCTCGTCGCTGATATCGGTCCAGGTGCTCAACATCCTGCGGACTGCGCCGCGGTCGGGTCCGTCATTGCGACAATATTCGAGTCTCTGAATGCGCACCAGCGTCTCGTAACCTAATGACACAATGGGGGAATTCTTCGCATGGATTTGACGCACGGTTGACCCCCAAGCACTCTTGTACAGAAACAGTCCTAAGGCGAGTATGGGGTCCCAATCCCAGAGTTTCTCACCACAAAGAAAACACGGGTTGTTCGCCAACACTAGTTCCTGCAACACCCACAGCCTCTTGAACCATCTACGTGTGAAGAATTGAGCAATGGCCTCCCACTGTGGGATCGTCAAAGCAGGATGCTTGATGTCCTCGTAGAACTGCGGGTCGTTAAACATCAGGTATGTCGGCCATTTAGCTACCAGCGCCGCTCCGTTGGTGGTGATGTTGTCCCACAGATGTGCCATGATAGGCAGAGCGATCGTGGAATGCTCATCTGATTCTCCGACCCAGACAACGACTCGAGCCGCTTGGAAATAGATCTCCCCCATCATTTGAACCTTTCTCTCTTGTATCAGCAGCACGAACACGAAGACATTCGTATCGTTGTGTGACTCACCTGAGAACTACGTTCTGGTATGTCCTTCTGGTTGATACACACGGCGTCAATCCAATACCACTCAGCAGGCTTAGCGTTCCTCAGCCTGATGAGTGCATTGAACAGATTGTCTCGCACTTTCAACAATTTCCCATTGCACTCGATGTCGTGGAGGATGGGGTCAATTTTCGGCGCACTCGGGTCTGGACGAATGTAAAAGGCGTCGTCCCACGTATATGACAGCGCAGCGTATTTGAAGCTTGCTGGCGATTTTGAACCTGTCGGCGTCAGTTCGATGCGAACAAACAAGCTATTCTGGGACTGGGGCAACAGCTTCAGGAGGCGGATTTCTCCCCTTTGATTCAGAGGCGAGTATGCGAAGTCGTCCATGGTCGCCATACTTAGCACAGGCAAGAAATGATCAGCCGTGAGATTTCGGCGGACAGCGTGGTTATATCTTCAACGCTCACGTCTGCTTCGTTAGGCTGAGAAACGCCACCAAGGAGTCGAGACTCCCCGGGAGGTTTGACGCCCAGTCTGATTTGCGCACATGCGCCTTCCCGTCTGTACTACATGACCCGTCACCGCCTCTCGGTCGCAATCAGACCAAATGTGTATGTCTAGGACGTTGTTGGATAGGCAGTGCAGGGATGTAAATGGAGTGGAGTAAGAGAGCCGTGGTAGAGAGCAAAGCCAGGCGTTTGACAGCACAGATTAAAATGGAACACCCCAGTCTCGCTCCTTCTCAGGGCTACACAACGCATGAGAAAGTAAGTACATATCCTCATTTTCCCAGCAGCTCCCATCTGTTGGCTGTTCTGCTCTGTTCACCCCGCGTATAGCCGGTTCTTTGTCGCTCCCAGTGGAAGTATACGAGCCAACGGACAAAGTAATTAGCAGGTACGCAGAGTGGCAGGGTAGTTGGACCTCTGGTAGGTAAGTGCTGGCATCAACGCGCGGGTACATGTGTTGGGTCTCAGGTTCATCTCGACTCTATCTTCATTGTTAACACTAGCAATGGGGTGTCGCGATAGACCAACACATGTACCCGCGCGTTGACGCTGGCACCTACCAGACGGGCAAGTAACCTGCCACTCTGCGTACCTGTTAATTATTTTGTTCACTCGCTGGTATGTTGTCACATGACTAGTACAGCTTATAAGACTCTCTTCATTTATCATATCTATTGATAATATAATCCTGATCATCACGCACAGGACAAAAATGCCTTCTTAGTCCAATTCAGTCCGCTGCGCACCACAATGTTGAACCGTCGATCTGCGTCGATGAACGATCCACGAAGCTGCTGGTATGTTCGTCTCTCCTCGGCCAGTCTAGCCTCCTCGCCATCTACCGCTTCATTCCAAGCCCTCCATCCCGCTTTCCCATCGATCTTCCACTCCATCACCAAGGGCGAGTAACCACTATTGCCTTCTTCTTCTTCTTCATCTTCTCCGTTCGCTTGATCTTGGCGGAGACTATCCAGAGCTAGGACAAAGATGTCCTTCTTGTCTTTGTTGTGTGAGGAGCGATATAAAATCCGCGGGCTGCGGCATGGTGTTGAATTGGGAAAGTAAATGGGACTGGTAAGGGTCATGAACTGCGTCGGTACCTTCGCCAGCTCGTCGGGTTTGGTGAATTGTATTCTTACCATTTTGGGATTACAAGATAGCAGAGGGAGACACAGGAAGAGCGAATCAGTGTCCCAGTAAGACAGGATATAGGGAGCCTTGAGCTTGTCAGTTGGAGCTCCGAATTTGTACGTCAGATGCTGGCAGGCGCCGTGCAGGCGTATCGACATATTCTCTCCCAAGCCTGCGACTCGGAAGGTCGATAGGAAAACTTCGCACGTCGATTCAATATCTCCACTGTCCCTGATCATGACCAGGAGATAGTAGATATATTGACCACATGAAGAGAAGCGCATTTCTAGAGAGGTAGTTAGTGTACCCATGTCGGCAATTGTCAAATTGAACGACCTCACCTCGACAACTAATGAATGCCGATACTCTAGTACTTGCAAGTTCTGGCTCTTCGATCGTCTGATTGGAGATCTCGCCATTTGCTAGATCCATGATCTCAAGCTCACCAGGACGCCGAGAAAAAGCAGCAATTCGACGGGTAGGGTGGAAAGCACAAGATACCTGCATACGCTTGCTCGACTCTTCGGTCCATGGGAACCAACGAGGTTTCTCACCCTCAGAATAGATGATAAGGCAGTCAGTTGCTAAATGTTCATGCACTTTCTCACTAACTGAATTGTCATTGTTGTCCTTGGCGTCGTCTCCAGAATCATCGTCGGACTCGCTCCACGAATCCGAATCTGGATCTGTATCCGAATCTAGGCCTGAAGCTGAATCGTAGCCAGAGTCCACCTCTTGTTTCCGCATCTCCTCGAAGCGTGAGCTTGTGAAGTGGAACGCCATCGCTGAGCCATGATCTGTTGCACAGCTGGACTCTGTAACGAGATTCCACCTCAAATGATGGTCCTTCTGCTTGGCTGGTATATGGCACAGCTTCGGTGCAGGGGAGATATCCTTGCTATTATTGCAACGTTCCACTTCCAAGTCTTGCAAAGAAATCGATAGGATTACCGGAGAAGAAAATTGAGATCTTTCACCGCACCGAAGAAGTCGGTTGATCGTAGTAGACTCCCCCAACATTTGAATCGTCTCCGTTGTAGGCTGATCGTTGGAACCTATTAGACCTTCTTGGTAGCGCGTGGTATCTTCTTGAACATAAGTCAATCGAGCAATGAGCTTCGACTTTGCGAATTTGATACCTGCCAAGGCCACCCAAGACGTCTTTGCAGGGGCACTGATTGTAGAGAGTCGGGTGCTTTTCGACATCGAGGAGGCAATTCCTGGTAGGAGCTGTCTTCCCACCTGGTCCATCTGGCAGCTAATGCTGGCCTCCGAGTGTAGAACAAGGACTTCATGCCATTCTCTAAGAAAGCCGTAGAATGCTTGAGAGATGTCGTGCCCGTCCGGTTTGTAGAACTCTAACCAATCAGGTAATGGCACCATGATTTCTGCATCTTTGCTCAATTCGCCTCTTTCTAAGCCCAGCGAAAACTCTCCGTCGGCTGTCTCTGTATACCTGGCGAACAAGTGTGGTCGCACTTGGACCTGCACCATCAGGCAGGTCCAGAATGCAAGGCTGTGGATGAAGGACTTCACTTCGGAGAAGAGGTCTTCGGAGTGATCGACACGGTTGAGATGCTCGAACCAGAATGCCGCTGAATAGGTCAAGAAAGCGTGCTCGTCACTGTTGGCCAAGACTGCGGAGATATCGACCTTTTGCTGGTAGCGCTTGAACTGTAAATATCTCAAGCAATGTCGTCCGAGTTCTAAATTTCCTTCTTTCTCGTCGATGAAGAAGCTGCGCAAGTCCAACCGATCGGATGGTATTCCTAGTCTGGTGGGATCCTCTTTGAAGTAATCGAGAACAGACTTATGTACAAATTTGATCATGCCGTCGGTCTCGTTTCCCGTTGCAGGTTCTTCTAGGCGAATGAGAGATCCACCAAGCGACTTGATTGTTTCGAGGGTTGGCACACGGCCTTTTTGGTGGTCGTCGCATTCTGCTTTAGTGACAATTGCCAGCGCATGGCTCAACTCTTTAACAGTGAGCGGTTTTTCTGCGTAAACCAGGAAGAGGAAGATCCTTCTGCAAAATGAGGTCAGAACGCCGGCAGAGTGAATGCTTGTCAACAGTCAAGGAGCTCGTACCTTGCAAGATTGCGTTCAGTTTCTCTTTTTCGAGTCAGGATCTCGAGACAACGCGTATAGCAGCCCGTTAGGCCAGGTGGAAATTTGAGCAATTCTTCGTGGATCTCATCGCTGCAGGTTACTCCATCTCCGCAAAGAATGTCAAACATGAGTTTCGAGTAGAGGAAGTTCTCTTCAGACGCGGCTGTCCAATACTGTACGCATTCCTCACAATCTTTTCGCGCTAATTTGTCCCTACCACGCGAGTCGAGAAACGTGGTGATATCTTCCATGATCTTCCCACGTGGTGGAGTGAGCTCTGCTGCTTGCAACTTGTTTAGCATGATATTGCGTATGCTCGAGTCGTCTCGGCTGGTGAAGAACCATTTTGCAATGCCGTAGGTATTTGACTGCGCTAGACGATTGAATATGGCTAGAACACTGCCAATGTCATTACATTCATCTAGTCCATCGATTATGATATGGATTCGAGGTATCTGCTCCATGAGAGTTTGTACCACCTGGATGGCTATATCGTGATCCTGTAAATGGTAGGCGTGATGCTCGAGTTCCTGGTTGTACAGCTCTAACAGCTGCGGCGGGATCTTACCCAATATTGTTCTGAGTTGGAGAGCGATTGAGCGCAATGCTGCCAGAGGAGTTTTCCTGGTAATATCGTCGAATGTGAATCGATAGTAGACAACTTGACCGCCGCTCCGCTCAATGTGATGAGCAATCGCAGCGGACAGGATTGTCTTGCCGGAGCCAGGAGGTGCATGATACCAAGCCACAGCATTCTTTTTGGCTTTGTACCAGGATTTGAAATTTGCCTGTTCAAAGATCCAATTACAAGTGCCGTTCTCACGTGTGCTTTGGCTTTCGGCGAGGTCACTGCGAAAGAGTAGCTTTGAAGCATCTTCTCCTGCAATTATCCACTTCGCAACATCTTTGGTCAGGTCCGCTAGTAAATACTTACATCAGCTGGCCAATCTCAATGACAATGGAGTATGGAGTTGGCCGAAGACATGATTTTCATTTCCAGTACTCACATTTTTGGCTCTGGCGAGACTCGAAAGCACTTGTTGCTTGAGCGAGCGCTAGAACCGCTTGAGAGTTCCTTTGCAGGTTTTCGAGACATTTTTTCCATTCAGAATCGACAGGCTTAATGAGATTGGTAAGCGCACTTCTAAAGGCTGTAGTTATCGTCAGAGTTGGACGATTTACAATTGAAGGGAGAAAGTAACTTACATCCTAAGCTCAGAACTTGGGATGCCTTGTGCCAGAACCCGATGATTGTTTTGTAGGCGTCGACAAGAAGCTCGCAGACCTCGTCAGACGTCTCGTACACTGCTGAGAATTTGTCGTAACAGCGCAGATTTCTTGCGATCTCAGTCATGATGTCGACCATTTTCTCGAAGGCGGCCGCCTGGTTGGCGGCGAGTTGTAGAAGGAGCTGAGCTCCCGCAAAGACGATGGCTACCTCGAAAGGCGCCGCTTGGACCACAGTCGAGCAGATCTTCATCCATCGCGTTATGCTGTCGACGAAAGGCTCGAGTCTTGAGCACAGCCGAACGAATTTACTCTTGTCTCGTCTGGCCGTCTCCAGTTGTTGAATATAATCCGACAATTGCGTGGCGCATTTTGTGCACTCATCCTGCCCATTAGGAGCAGAGATGTCATTTTGAGCCGCTAGCACTTGCTTGTAGAACGGGCTTTCCTTGTCCTCACTGCGTTTCAGCTCCGCCTTCCACTGCTGCAGAGCGCGCGCAAACGGGGTTTCTGGTAACGATGCAGTCGCCATCGCGGTGAGAGCATCATCGATTGCTTTGGAGAGTACGGCTGATAGACATCTTGGTCTTGATGATGTTCCCAGAACAAATGTTCAATGATTACTATCAATCCTCCACAGCCTCAAGCGCCGCAGCGGCGAAGAGATTGGGGGGCCTGAGCCTAAGGAGTCGCTTGGGTAAAGTCCAGAGCGCGAACCCGACTGGAGCACCCAGGCATCCAGGCACTCTACCACCCAGTCAGAGTTGCCAACTCATGTTCGAAATGCATTAGCAATTATCTGAAGCGACCTCACCAGCCATCCAATGGTTACGTCGCACAACGCATGTATCCCTGAGGCTGAATTTGATTATCTTCTCGGTCTCGTTATGACCTCCAAAAGCAACAAGAGCCCAAAAACCAACATCCTCGAAGATGGCAGGCTGCGGAGAGCAATGCGAGGTTCAAATAGTCAAGATAGGACCAAAAGGCGCCGAGCCACCTAAATATGGTCTCAAAAACCTGGCTACTAACATCGACGCATCATATGCCTTGGTGATCGAGCGAACATACGACGACAAGAACAAGCTCGAGAGCACAACTTTGCAGGTCAACTCACCTCATATACTCAAAATTCTGAAGTCGATCGTCATGTACTACCCTACCGTACCCGCCGACTTCGATGTCCCGTTTCAGTTGGAAGCTCCCTTCCAAGTACTCTTTCACTACTGGAAGGAGCTGCACGCGGCCCTCGACGAGGACGACCTCGGAGACGAAGCACGAATGCACCTCAAACTTCTTCTCGGAGTCATGAAAGCAGAGCTAGGAAAAGACGTTGAGCTCGTTAGCTCGATGCTTAAGGCGAGCTCCGTCAGCTTCTCGAAATTGTGGACTATCTTCCGACCTGGTTGCCTGGTCTACACTACCAAGGACTCTCACCCTTGGCTACTTCGCTTGGAGAAGACGGCATACGAAGAGAGCACCAGTCGTGGTAAGTATATGGAGGCACATTGCACCTACACAGACTATGACGGGCAAAGCTATGGTCAGTCTACGCACGTTGTCACAATCTATCAGAAGCAAGTCTTCGCGGCGGAGAACCCTTGCAAGATAAATCGATTACCTATATACCCACTTGATTGGCTTGAAGATAAAGGTATGGAGGAACGGCTTGCCGAGAGGGGTTCGAGATTTCTCAAGATACAAGGAACCCAGGTAAAGGCGTACGATGGACTTGCTAGATACCTGAGGGAAATGCCGTACGACTTTTGGCATTGGGAGATGGATGAGTTTCCTGGTATATGGCTGCCATATACGGTAAGCAAGCTCGTCATGGCAAGGCATCCCTTGCCCCTAGTTGCTGATTTAGGGTAGGAGACAGGTCGTATCGTGCTCGATCAGAAGACGTTCAAAGAGGAAAATTACACCGATGGCGTCTCCGTGAGTGTCATTGATGTTCATGAAAGATCGGAGCGCATGCTCTGCCCACCATATACCTATGGGTTCTCCCTTTCTCGGAAGCTTTGGTGCAAGTTCTACATTGACGACATATCCGATGTCGAATGGAACAGGTCTGCACTGGACAACTTGATCCTGCCTGATAGTCGCAAATCTGTCCTCGAAGCATTAGTCTTCTCACATGCATTCCCGAGCGGTGCGCGAGATGAAATGAGGCAGAAGGGCAAGGGCTTGGTCGTATTACTCCATGGTAGCCCCGGAAGTGGTAAGACGTTGACAGCAGGTGAGGAACCACTCCAGATTGGTGACAAATTCGTCTACTGACATGTGGAATCGAAGAATCCGTGGCAGAGGCGACCGAAAAAGCACTCTTGACGGCCTCGATAGGAGAGCTTAATCAACGAAATATTCCGTCTTTGTTCGAAGCAGAATTGAAGCGAATACTACAGTATGCCACAATGTGGAAAGCTGTTGTGCTATTGGATGAAGCCGACGTCTTCCTGGAAGGCAGGTCGGAGGCAGCGGGTGTTGGAACTGAACACAACGCAATGGTAGCCGTATTTCTCAAGCATCTAGAGTACTTCTCGGGAATCGTATTCCTGACATCAAATCGTGTCATGGTTTTCGACAAGGCAATGAAATCTCGGCTCCATTTGGCGCTTGAGTACAAGCCGCCGAGTCACGAGATGCGACGACAGATTTGGGCGCAAGCTCTGTCTAGCATCCCGTCAGAGGAGATTGACATGGATATCGAGGAGGACCTGGACGAATTTATCCGGGAAGATCTCAACGGTCGTGAGATATCAAATAGCGTCGGAACGGCAAGAACGCTGGCACGCTTCAAAAAAGCCAAGTTGACAGTCGAGCACCTTCACATTGTGCTGGAAACAAGGCGGGAGTTTGAGAGGAGCCTGGACGGGATGAGAACAAGACGGCAAAAGACGGACCCGTCAAAGTTGGAGCCGTATCATGTGGTTAGGAAGAACACGCTCGACGTGACTGATGAGTGAAAATGGATGTCAGTAGAGAGCAGTCTGCAGACTCAGGGCCAATTGTCCGCGGCAAGGCCACCAAGCTCTCCAAAAACTTCCCAATCGATCGCGACGTCGTCAAAGTCGGTGAACGAGAAAGCTTGCTGTGACCTGGCTGCATCACTTCCTCTAGTCTGCACGTGGCCTGGCGTCCGTGCAAGCTGGGGGTGCATTTCAACGGCCTCGAATGGGAAACCGCCCGCTAGATCATGCTGCGACGCTTGGACTAGTTGAGTTGGTTCATCCGGCGCTTGATCCTCAATCCCAGCGGATGCGAATTCGATGTCGGCCGAGTTGTTGATCCCATTTGAGAGGCTGGCGCCCAAGTTTGGCGACGCAGATACTCGCCCGAAATGATTTGTAGACTCAGAATAGTTGGCGTTGAGATCGGCAAACGTTTTGCTCACCACCGTGTCGAAAGCGTCGCGTTTCCCCTTGAAATCTGGGAAATGTTCCACCATCCCCCAAAGGACGGAAGAGCAGGTATGAACGAGCGACTCAAGCTCATGCAATGAAATACGTTCCCGAATTACCATCGAGTTGACGTAGCTGTACATTAAGGCAGTACCCGCGGAGAACAGATTCTCCACCGCCTGCCAAAGGATGGTAAGTCTGTGCTCCGTGAAGAATCGTCGATATAGTCGGATCATCGAAGTCGCGGCCTCTGTGACAGTCACTAAAGCTGGTGTTTGCGGGAAAGGAATGTTCGTTGAAGGGTGGTAAAGGTAGAACAACGCTCGGTGATACGTAAGCTCAAAATTCTCCAGGTTCTTCCTTTCCCGAACAGTCAGACTTTCGCGGTGAGGAGTGTCGTTATACCAATTCTGGATACGTTCGTGCATGCCCTTCTGCCATGCAACCAGGTCGATTGCGCCACACGCCGCAGGCTGGGTCTCGTATAGCATCGTTCGCATTTCTGACTGGATCTGACGGTAACGAAAGACGTGCAGACTGACTCTCTTTGGCCTTGGGGCAGTGTCTTCGTTAGTTGATATACCTTGTAGAGTGATAAAGTCGTCGTTGACTTGGGTTGGAAACTGCTCCTTGGTTAGTATAAGCTCGGGCACCACAGAAGTAGAATCATGCGGACCTTAGCGGTAATAGCCCCATCAGACAAGCACGATGGCAATCCTAGTGCGATTGAAACATTTCTGTCCATCGCATAGGCAACCCAGAAGGTACGTCTCATGATATCGAGCGTAAGAGCATCCACCTCTCCCTCGGGCGGATCCTGGTGAAGACCAATTTCCACAGCAAGGCGAAGAGCGGCCCCAACTGTTTTCCAAACTGCCCATGCTGTTGGATGATGGTACGAATACTGTGCAACAAGTAATATTTCTTGCACCGTTTCCAGGCGAGGCGCAAGTCCAGCTTCATTCAGGGCCTTCAAAGACATCCTGTGGTAGCGGTCAGCCAGGGAAGTTGGGATCCTCGATGGATCTTGCTTCTGCAGTATCAGCAAAGCCACTGCAAAGACACCAAAGACGAAAAATACGGCAATTCTGTCTTCGATGGTTGTGTGGGTCTCGACGAGGTCAATCACACGAGGCATACTGTAGAGGTAATCCAGCTTCTGCCGGAAAGTGGGTTCATGCAAAAGTGGAAGACTCTGGTTGGCAAACTGGAAGTAGGCTCTAACAAGAGCTTGAGCACCTTCCTTCGTGGGCAGTGAGACTGGGGAGTCGTCGAGACCAACGATCATGTCAACAGAGACTGGTTTCTCCCCCGCCGAATTGTCGGCGTTCTTCGATGTGCTCAAGGTTGATGCTGCTCTGGATTGCATAAGCTCCGTCAAGAGGATCGTTGAAAATGCAGGCTCCTGCGCCGTGCTTCTTCGACTCAAATCCAGTATTTGATTGACAGTGTTTCTCTCTGCTGGCGCGAGAGCAGAATTCACAGTCATGGAACTGAACTCAACTGAAGTAGGCGTAGAAGCCGCTAGGTCACCATCGCGAACGCCGTGTTCTTGGAGCTTAGTTTCGAGATACGCCACACGTTCCTCGAGGCTGTGCACATAGCTTCTCGTGCATATCGTCAGCTGAGCTTCATAGCCAGAAACATGAAGGATCTTGACCTTCTAGGTATGTGTTGATCGGTAACCGCATCATAGCTAATGCACTCGGCGCCAGCGACCTGGCACAGACCACATCTCTACTCATTGCACTAGCAGTAAGCAATAAATCATACTGTAAGCTACCTCGTGAAATGAACTAACGGGAAGTTGTTTGTCGCATCGCTTCTTCTTCTGCTTGCAGCGTAAACACGCACTTATGTTTGAGCGGGCCATACATGGCACTTTTGCATGCTTCGTGATCCTGCTCGGACTAGGATAAGGAGCCATTGATTCGACCCGGCGATGTATTAAGGTTGTACAGCGGAGAGGGTGCCCAATTCATCCAGATCGAATTATATATTCTCTTTTCTTTCCCTCATTATAGAAGGAAGAGGGGAAGGAATGTGATAGAGTTGAATGCTTGTGGAAGAGGAGGATTGAGAAGTTCCTGGAACAAGAGATAGGCGTGCTCGGCGTGATACAGTACTGCGGGGAAGCTGCCACGCTGCCGAAAGCCTATTAGCCCTCATTTAGGGAGCGGAACGTTTAACTCTCCTAAGCGAGGCGATGCGCGAGGCGCGCTTATAAGCTCTTAAATTCTTGGGTTAAGCCCTTAACTATCTCTTTCATCTTTCGGGCCATTTTTTTCAACCCAGCCATCTGATCGGTTAGGCCTTGGCCACCACTTCTTACAATGCTTCCTCGAAATGAACGAGACACGCGTTCGCAAGCAAATGAGATTTAAGCGGATAAGTATATTCAGAGAAGTCGCAAAGATTCTATTCCTGTAGTTTCGAACAAGACATCTCCTTCACCGAGCTCTAAATATTCAGCACATAAGGAAACCTATCTAAAGACGATGACGAACTTGATCGCTCAACTCTTGCGGCTCCCCGTCCATGCGAGGACTGCTCTGGTCTTTTCCATCTGAGGACTTATGGAACTTCCACTTGTCAACCAACTCTTGAGAAAGTGTGCCCTGGATCGAATCAACCACAAAATCGCCGATGGTTGGCAAAAACTTCCAGGCATGCGCGGAACCGCCGGTAGCAAGGTGAATGCCCCTGACAGTGGGATGTGGGGCAATCAGGAAGTCGGCCGTCGGTGTTGTACTGATCCTATCGTGGCATGATGTGTCAGTTGGGCACACAAATTCGGAATGAGTGGATTTGTGACATTGAGGAACATACCAACAGATTTTTGTCCTATCGAAAGGCCGATCTGCTAGACTGGGCATGATCTCACGAAGATTTGCCCTCATAGCAGCTTCGGCGTCCGCAGGGATCTCGTCTGTGGGATTGCTCACTATTGTGCGTGGATATGAGATCCGAATCTTCTTGGAGCTGTCATCTGGATGTGGCACGGAGACCGTGTTTTTATACCCAGGAGATCGGCGCAGAACTTTGATTTCTCCGTGGTATGGCGGGAACATGTTCAAGCCTGTGCTGAGGTTGGTGGTAATGGACATGGATTTCCAACGTTTCTCTTCTTCTAGAGACACCTTGATCCAGGCTACCTCATGTCCTATGGGTACGAGACGGTCGCCCAGAAATACCAGCTTGTTTGACCACGCCCCAGCAGCGACGATGACCATATCGGCACCTATTGTCTCCCCACTCTCCAGTACGACACCCCGGGCCTGGCTTTCCACGACTTCGACATGGTCAACGGCAGATCCGCACCTAAATTGGATTGAGGGCATGCTCAAACAGCGCTCGTAATAGATCTGAATGCATTCTTTAGCATCAATGAACGCCGCGGTGAGATTGCAATATGCTTGATTCCACTGCGATGTGCCACCAAGTTCACCCAATGACGGTGGATCAGCGTCATTGCCATGTATGCGACGAAATACCTGTTCTCGACTCGAGGCCTCGACAATGTCTTCGGGACGACAGAGCGATTTCGCTCGCTCTAGTGTTATGTTCCAGATATCCGTGAAGCGACTTGGTCGTCCGTCACATACGAAGGACATGCCTTGCTGATAGAGATGGCGCTTCAGATCTGGGTCTTGCTGGATCTTCTTCTGAGCATCTAACGCTAGTCGAGCATATATCGGATCAGTATAATCTGTACCTCTGTGTAAGTTCTTTCTGTTTTCAATTCGTGCCTGCCACCGACAGTGTTTTCTCACCGAAACGTATGCATCTCGTGGTATCAACGCTTGTACCATCAGGAACGGGAGGAGTCAGCCGATCGACAACAGTGATACTCGTCGAGGGACACCGTTTAGCGAGAGCCAAAGCTGTTGATAGACCAAAAACTCCAGCACCGATGATGACCACCTTGGTGGGAATCGAGTTGTGCGGCGACATGGTCACAACTTAGTTTCTTCCACGTTGATGCTGATGAACAAGTGTCAGCATCAACGTATCGGCCACTTCCTGATTTAGTAGCCAATTCTGCTACGCGTCGAGAGCTCAATCTCAAAAAGAATGGGCACAAGCAGATGTATCAAACCTCCAAAGTCGCCGCCACCATTTGCGCAAATGAGTTTATCAAACCACCTGTGCAGATCATCGGGGCGGACGACGCCGCCTCTGTGATGCAGTCCACACTTTGAGAGTGTACGCGATTCTACTTCCACTAACAGGGACTCTTTCTGTCCTAGCAGTCTTCATCACGTCGCACCCTCAGTGGCCAGTAAGTTGAAGTTTGAAATGGAGCGGCAATAATGCGCATCTTGCAATGGGTTTTGGTCGAGATAGCGGAGGCGTAGCCGACATCGAGAGCGGCGTCGACCGCTCCAATCACAGCTGTCTATTTCTTTGGATCTGCTGTCTCCAAACCTAGCAAGTTCCTTGTGCTATTCTACCACCATCATACTATAAACCGTCAGACTATCCCTCAGCATGGCAGAGATATCGACCCATGAAGGCTCGCCTCCCTGCTTGAGCACCATCATCGTTAGACCCTTTAAGCCGCAACGATGTTGTCGAAGATTCTTCGCCCTCGGAGAGCCATTCCTCAGACTGTTCCCAGTGCAGAAGAGAGAGGCCTCGTGAGACGCCTCGACACGTTCTTACTTACATTTGGTTGTCTTTCTCAAGGTGTGCTCTGCCTTTCCATTGACTAAGGAAGATGCTTTATACTAAATTTCTACAACCAGTCATAAAGTAAAACAGAAATATTCTCCTCATGATGAGAGCAATGTCTAACACCAACAAGGTTTCTGGATCAAAGCAACATCAACAATGCATACGTCTCAGGCATGAAAGAAGACCTCCATCTAGATGGGAACCAGCTCAACTAGTCAGTCTTTCGATTCGAGAGACAACGTTATACCAGCCTATATCTAACCAAACCCGTGTCTTTTCCAGTTTTACCACCTATTTCAACATCGGCTACTGTATCATGCTGATCCCATCGCAAGTCATTCTCACACACGTCCGCCCGAGTTTCTGGCTCCCTGGGCTAGAGATTACCTGGGGCGTGCTTACCGGATTGATCGCAACAACTACGAGCGCGAAGCAGGTCTATGCCATCAGGGTATTCCTGGGCCTTTGTGAGAGCAGTGCTTGGCCCGGAATGATGACACTCTTGAGTAAGACAGAACCTCACACCCCAGCCTCCACGAAGTCCATTTTTCGATGTTTCTAACCTTTTTATTTTTCGTTTTTGAAGTGCATTGGTACACGCCCTTTGAGCTTGCAAAGCGAATGGGCTTCTACCACTCCTGCCAAGCGATAGGGAGCATGATGTCCGGCGCGATACAGGCCGCAATCAGCAGCACTCTCGAAGGCCACAGTGGATTGGCTGGTTGGAGGTAAATAATCCATTTCCATATCTTGCATGGTGAATCAAGAACAAAAAGGCTGAAAATTAGCAGATGGCTCTTCATCATCAACGCCATCATCACCGTGGTCTGGGGCTTCGCCGGCTTTTTCATGCTCCCAGACTACCCCAACCGACCAAACCCTCGAGCCGTCTGGTTCAACAGAAACCACGCTGAAATGGCGCTGCATAGACTCGCCCGACACGGCCGTGCTGAGCCAGAGCCTGTTTCCTGGTCTGGAGCCAAGTAAGAGAATCCTTCGAAAAATTCCATCAATCTGGAAACTCCCCACCCCAGAGATAATGAAAATTTACTAATAACGCCGTCCCCAAAAACAACAGACGCACCTTTTCCTACTATATCACATACCTCTTCGCCGCTTTGTACATTTGCACCGTAATCGGCAACTACGGCTACACATTCTTCGGCCTCTTCCTAAAGTCGCTTACAAATCCCAACGGAACCAAAACCTGGAGCGTCGCGCAAGTCAACGCGATCCCCATTGGTGGCAGCGCCGTCCAGGTCGTCTTCGTCTGGATCTGGGCGTTTCTGTCCGACCACCTGCAAGCGCGCTGGCCGTTGATCGTCACGCAAGTCTCCATCGCCTTGATTCCGGGAACGATCATGAGTGTTTGGACACGGCATCCGGACTCAGTCGCGCTGGCCGCGGCGTATGCGGCGTATTTCCTCAATTATACGGTCTTGGGGACCGCGCCGTTGATTTTTGCGTGGTTGGCGGACATGTGAGTTTTCACTCGTCTATCTATCTTACCCTTCTCCGTATCTCTTGACTTCGGGTCTGGAGAAGAATCCCGGCAGGGCTGACTGGATATGAATATAGTCTTCCCCAAGACCCTGAAGCGCGATCTCTGATCGTCGGCGCCGCCATCACGGGCGACTACGCCATCGCCGCTTGGTCGAACGTCTTGATGTGGCCGGCAAGCGAAGCTCCATACTGTAAGTCATGTTCGAAAATGTCCTTTTCTCCCCCGGTTAAACATCTTGCCCTCGCCAGTGGAAATCTGCGCTAATGAACCTGCCCTTGGCCCGGCTTAGACAAATACGGCTGGGAATCCGCCCTCGCACTTCTGAGCACGGCCATAATCCTCACACTCGTCCTTCGAATCGTCGATTTCAAGTATCTCCGGTACGTATCACTATCACACTATTTTGTCCCCTAACCCCGCCGATTCCTTTCCGCCTGGGTTATGGTTCCTTTCTGACAGTAGTTGTGTGTGGTATCTAGGAAGCGAAGAGAGGACTTTGCAACTCAAATTCTGGAAGAGCAGGTCATGGCCGGCACGACGAAACTCGGGACCGTGACGACGATGGAGGAGGATTCGTCATCGGGCAAGAAGAAGGCGCTGGATGCGGCAGAAGTGGAGGTCAAGGGTGAGATTGCTAAGTAGGCGAGCCAGGTGACAAAATAACGTGGCAGCAGCAGTAGCGTCAATAGAGAGCCACGATGCTTGCCTGGCAGGTTTCGGTGTCATTCAGCGCGCGTTCGCATTTACTGAGGTTCAAGCTGGCTTTGGCTGTAACCTTGATTGTACAGGACGGTAGTATTAAGAGCGTGTTCCGACCGTCCTAACGTATATAATCGTATGTTAGGGCCGGGACCTACTCGGGCCACATCATGATCGTGCCAGCTTTTATGGTCATCTATGGTAGCTCGGTAGGTAGGAGTAAAGCTTGGGCTGGTGGGCTTAGCTTAGGTAGGTTTACTAGATAATTAATCCTGGCACAGCAATGAAGCTTCGCGCTTTCTTGAACATATCTCCTCGTTATTACGGGTGAGGTAAGAAAGTAGAGCGGCATTCTATCTACATGGTGTCTTAAGTAGGTAGACAAAGAGACCTATCATAACACCATATGATGAAACGACAGCACTTGAATTCTCTATAGACCCACACTCATGGCACAAAGTCTTCCTAGCGTCCTATTTCAATGACTCGGCCTGTTGCACACTGTTTCTTCTACTAAGCTCGCCCAGCTCTTTGTCGTCTCCAGTCGCAAGGGAACGTTGTCATCAAGATCACACTCCACCGGAGTGAACACCTCCACTGATTGTCGTACATGAAAGGGGAAAAAGAAAATATTTCAGCCCGCAAGCTCAACGGAAGCATGCATCCACCGCAACGTACAAGGGAAAAAGCTCCACCTCGCACAACTTTCGTCGTATCGTACTCAGCACAATGACAGTGCGTTATGCACTCCAGCTCTCCGGCTTCAACTGCGCATTCTGTTCTCCTGGCGACTGCGATTCTGACCTAAATCGACACGTTGTCGCGAAGAATCCGGCGCACCCGCCTCGTCTTCATCCTCGATAGTGTCATCATGCTCAGCATTCCGGGCGCGCTTCTTGCTCTTCTGGGCAGATACGGCCGAATGTTGAGTAATAGGAAGTCCCAGTTCGCATCTGAGCTCGTACGGGCCGATCATGGTGTTCGGGAGGGTTCGACGAGCTGGGAACAGCCGACGTTGCAAATCGGCGCAGAAATCTTCGAATTCTCCACAAGGCAGATCAATCATGTTGAAATCGCGGCCATTTTCAGTGGCTACTTGTGCCAGTACACTCTCAGATCTACCCCAATCCATCTGTAGCGGTCTGGCATTTCCTTCGATGAAAATTCGAATGGCCAAAGGAGAAGTTTTGTCTTGTGTTCCAGTGATGTTAACACCACCACCCTCCTGTTGAGTATTCTTGTTTCGCTTCGTCTGCAATCGTATCAAGCAGGTTGTTAGACTTCTCAAGACCGTCGAAAGGTTGGGGAGGACGCAGTCGCGGAGCGATCCGCTGGCAGCATACTGATCTTTCCGCAAATGAATGCATGTCGATCTGCTTGCGACGATGGCAGCGGAGCGTCCGTACGATCTTCTGTTATCAAAATTTGCATTGTGTAGGTCGACGTTCACGGTAATATCAATCTTGGACAAACGTATGGCGTCGGAAGGCTGTGAGAGGAGGTGGCGTCCGATCTGGTTTAGGAAGAAATGTGTCTTACTGTTGCATGTAGGGTCAAGATCAAGGTCAACATAGAGTTGAAGTGAGTGCAAGTGCCGCGAAATTGACGAAAAGGTTTCAAAGGCGATATTCTTTGGGATTGTTGGTTTCGGCATTCGAACAAGCTCCTCATTGTCAGTGTCGACTATTGCGAAGCTTGGTTGGATGCAGGACAAATCCTTGGGTATGACGGAGTAGACTCGCTGAGGCCTAGGGTCGATGAGACGTTCGAAGGTGAGTCCATAGTTGTTGATGGTCATGGCAAAGATCCGCTGCGTATACCATCTCCGTGCTTCCTCGCTGAAACGTCTGCAGGTAATCGCAAGGTTCGCAAACGGCATTTTAGACGGGTGTGCGTGTCTTGCATCTTGCGTATCAACCTCGATCATTCGAACTCCCTCCTGTCTCTCGGAGTCATTTTCGACAGGGACATCGAAGTGCTATAGATCGGAAATGTGTCTCTTATCGTTGGCTATGCAGGCAGTTTTCAAGTTGGTAGTGTTCCTATCGGCTGTGTGTGGATTTTCTGATAGTTGCGGAGCAATTTGAGCAGGAAAACGGTTTCAGGGTTAGAAGCAAATTCAAGTCATCCACCAGAGCTGAAGGCATTGAAAAATTGGTCTTTCTAGTGAAAGCAGTGATTTTGAACAGCCTCAACAAGCCACTTCGGTGAAAGGATCAGCTTGCCGTAATCGCGGAACCCAGTAGACGCATTTGACTCGGTGAATACAACATGCCGGGAGTCGCACGACCAATGTGGACGAAGTGACTGCCTGGACGCAGAAAGTTGGCACTGTTGTCCATAGAGGAGTGAACAAGCGACGAGAGCGATGTGATGAAACGATTAGTGATAGGCGTCTTAAATGAATGATATGCTTTGTATGATTGAGAATTCCATTTTCATATAAGACAACTTTTGTGCTGAAATCAGGGTATCTGTGATAATGTTAACAAGCAGGTGAAAGTAGACCTGCACTCAAGTGATATTCACCATTGCTCGGTTTTGCGCGAATATATAAAGGACAAGAGCTCGGTTGTGGGCATCACAGCCTGTCACGAAGACCGCTTCCTGGTATTCTCCCCTCGTACCGTCATTAAATGCCATATTCATATCTGAGTTTAACTCGAAACCCATAAGAAAAAAGAGTTGGAAATCTAAAAGCGTGCTTGGAAGCCAAGGTGTCTTGGAGGAGTTCCGTCGATGGTGATACTAATTCTGCTTCGTTCATTGCCGTCAATTTCTTGCGGCGAAGGTGGTTTGGGAGGATGGTGAATTTCGAAAACGTGACTAGTGGGCATTTCCCTTGGAGTTCCGTGAACAGTTGTTGTTTGGAACCCCTTCGTGTCGAGTTCGTATCTTGGGGGAGGTTCGCCGCGAGGCCCTCCCTCTACCGCATTGCCTGCGAGTTCGGCGAATCTTCGATTGCGTTTGCCTCGAAGGTACAAGCCAACAACCAGAGCGCCACCAAGAAGGAGCGCTCCTATCGCAATCCCGAGCCCTGCTGCGGCAGCCGTACTGAGGCCGCCCGAGCCACCTCCGGATTTCGAGACCCCGGTCGACTCGGGTGTTTGGCCCGTTGTATTGGGGTTCAGTGGGCTGTCAGTGAGGTGTAAAACCCCATTGGAGGTAATATAGTCTGTTGTAGTGACGAGCGAGGTGTCGACATAGAATTGTTCATCTACCTCAGTCATCAAAGACGATATTTGATCAAGAGTTGGCATTTTGGTGTTATTCTTGAATTTGGATGAGTAGATCACCTCTCCGGAAACTATGCTGTATTCTAGGATGGAAAGAAGATCTGTGCTGGAAAGACCATCCCATCCCGTAAAGGTTGCGGAGAATTCGCTTGAGTTTGGACCGAAGATGGTGAGATCTGAAAGCGAATTGACGATGTTTACGGCCGGCGAACTGGGACTGAGAAAGCCACCTTTGTTCAAGAGTGCCACAAGATCGGTTAATCCAGCTTTGGTGATGGTCGCTGGGAATGAGATGGGTATGGAGAGAACCGTGTCGACTACATGGATAAGACCACCCAAGAAAAATATGTCCTGCCAACGTTTAGCTTTGTGAATGGCAGATACGGTCTTGAAAACCTACCGGTTGGACAATACGTGATATGGCCTTGACGCCGCTCACGATTGCGGACTGGTTGTCCGCTGAAACAAGTTCGACGACCTGCCCACCGGTAACATTGGTATAATTGGGATTTGATAGAAGAGTGGGTACAAAAAGTGGTTGCAGGCCAAAGGTGGCGGAGGGATGTGTTCCATTTGCGATGTGGTATTCCAGGAGCGCGCGGATTGCGTCGGTGTCGCCGTTCAGGTCCTGGTTGGCATTCTCAAATAGAGCCATGGCCTCATCGTTTGGGACGAGAACTAGGATCAATGTCAGTCGTGTCTGAAAACCAAGGGAATGGAATGTGGCCATACCACTGAAAGTCCCCCCGTTCAGAATGTCCACCAAATCCGGGAACTGCTGCAGCAGTCCCACAAACGTTGAGATATCAGATTGCTGTTCTAAGATGGTGAGGACGTCTTGGTCGGCAGCCCAGCAACTGGCGACCAGACTGATGGCGGCAAATCCTAACTTACACAACCTCATTGTGTATACTTGCGGAGCACACCAGAGGAGGAAGAAGCATGACTGTACGTTTGTCGGAGGAATATATCGAGCACTTGAGTAGTGGGCTCGAATGAGAATGGGATGCTTTGTTATTTGATGGGGCGACAGAGCGGAACACGAGCTCCAAGAGCCCAAGCCTGGAAGCGGGATCCATCACGAACCATGTTGTTGGTGAGACTCTTGGAGACGCGGTCTTCAGGAGACGGGTTTGATAGCCCAAGACAATACGGGAATCGGGAGCGCAGGACAGAATACATGGATGTGGACATCGGCTACAGACGTGGGATGTTGGAGAAGCGACAGGGATGGTGGTGGCAGGAAGACGTTCCGACCAGGACAGGCCTCTAACATGCAGTCCGTGTGGCAGAATGGGGCGAGATACAGGGATGTGGAGGGCGTTCTCGGGCGTGAAGGGCACAAGATGCAGAAGAGTCAGCCTGAAGTGTTGAAGAGATGCAGAAAAACCGACTCCTGGTGAAGTTTCAGAATGAAGTTGACGAGGTCGAGAAGGGAATGGCGCGTCTTGGGGATGCAGGTACGGGCGCCCTTGGACACCCTAGCGCTGCCTAGACACCCTAATAGCCTCCAGATCCTTGCCCATTTCTTCCCTCGACTGCAGGCACCTTCTAGGGCATCCATTCAAACTGCGCCGTCGAACTCGGTGGCGTCTATCCTTCCTCGACACGGCACGCCTAAACCTTCAACAAAACACAATCCTGCCTTCGCCTACGTCGCCTGTCTCGTGTTGCTCCCATCCATGCATCCAACCTTGCAGCCATTCCAGGCATTCTTCCGCCCGAAGAACGAGTCCACGAGGACGGGCAGACCTTTGTTTCAGCCTACCGCAAACATGGCATGAGGCAAAAGAGGTGCGCCGACAGAAAAGAGAAGGCCATCAAGAAAGACATCGACAATGAGTACTGGCACCCGGAAACTCTACTCGCCCACAAAATCTCGCTTTCCTCCTAGTAGCCGCTCGCGTCTCATATTCCTTCGGCTCAAAGGAGGAGTTCGCAATCTCGGCTTCGATATGATAATATCTGATTAATGAGGGACGATAGAGGTTGAGATTGATTTCTCTACAGACGCTTCAATTTCAAGGCTCATCACACACCGGTCAAGCCTGATCTACCGTGCGTTGCACTCCTTGTTCAGCCATCGACAGCCATCAAAGCCACCCGTTGCAACTCACCCGTCGATCAATCGGTCAAATTTTCTTTTCTAGAAGGTTGCTTCTTCCTGCCGTTGTTACTGCTAACTACAGTCTGCAGGTGTAGTGCTCTATTCAGCCTCTTTAGGACCGGTCCAAGGACTAGTATTTTCCCCATTTTGATTTCAGGCTGCTGACTTTTCTGCCCCTTTCTCGGGATTCACCCGTCCTGCACCATAAACGCGAATCCCATCACATTACGCAAAGAGAAGGATCTTCAGGGCGTTTAACTTGATAAGAATGATGTTCCAAGTTCGAGCCTTGTATCGGGGAATCGGGGGACGGCCTCCTGCTTGTTTATTCAAACTCCCTCTCCGTACTTTTCTGAGTTCAACGGCGCACCGTCCGCTATGGTCCATACCATCCGAAGCCTTGCCGAAACAATAAACCGGCAGAGACGGCACAGCCAGCCCCCAAAACCGTGAAGGAGGCTAGTTGAGATCACACACGCGACAGTGGTGACGACGCGCTTCGTGATTAGAGCCTTTTCAGCCTTGTCCTCATCTCCTTTGCCTTCGATGGTCGCCCTACACGACATCAACGTCTTGGTCCAGATACCTGAGTGTACTGGAAAATGGTGGCCAAGAGCGCTATTCAATCTGTGTCCGGTTCCATAATCTCGTCTACACGAGATGGAAACTCTATCTACGAGTACATGGGAATTTCATGAACCCGATCAGGCCGCCACGCGCAATTACCCGTGAAGAAACATGAACCCGCCCTTTTCCTTCCTCCTCACACCAAGACGAAGGATTGGCGCAGTATCCAAGCGGGCGGCATCGGCCACGGTCCCAATTGAGATATTCAAGCCGTCTTTCTCTTTTATCGACAATCCTTCTCTATTAAATGAACAACACTAACTCCCTAGAAGGCGGTTTATTACTGAATGAAGCAATTGACTCTCTTAATTAATTCCGCTCCGTGCACTCCAAGACTCCAACAAAAAGCCTTCGCTTTGCTGCCAACCCTGAATCCAGCCCTCTTCCCGAAGCGCCACGCTCCGAAATTCCTATATCCAAACTAACATCTCAGAAAAGCATATGAACTCATCCCTTTCACCGGTATAGCATATCAAGCGACAGTACACGTCCCCCATCACGGAGTCGCCGATCATCATGGACGCAACGCCCTCAACAAGAGACGAAGGATTCGAAGAGGCTGATCCAAGGATCGACACGACTGGACAACTCCTACCACCCCCCCTTCTCTGTCCAAGACTCGAAGTCAATGGAACAGGCCAACCTGGCCGAGTACGAGCACGCCCAGCAGAACCCATTATTATTAGCATCACCAGAATCGAGAACAGCGGCGGTGAATGTACCCAACATCAAATCGAGCAAGTGGCCGAAGCCACCACTTGAACCGCGTCAAGCACATTCTGAAGGCAGCGGAAACCAAATACAGGTGGGTCAAAGCGCGCGCAGAGTATGTACTAGTATTACACAGTGCAACATGCCACAAGGTAAATTGAACACGGTACGCACGTACAAAATCCATTCACTCCTCCTCAACCGAAATCCAACTTTCCATCAATTCAGAAGAAAAAAGGGGATGCGTCGCATCTCATTCCAATTCCAAACTCCAAAACGTACCTTTGCTGCAGTTCACTTCCACTGCCCAGCAAAATCCAATCCGAAATTTCCTCAGCTTTGTTTCGCCTACAGGCAGTATAGTATATAGGTACTTAATCCTCCCTCTAGCGTGTTACTCCGCAAGTAGAAGGTATGCAACGCAATATGACTCGCGGGCTCGGATGTATCAGGTTATTTTGGTACTTGCGCCCAAGTTGCTTGTAGTTTGTATTGTATGTACGGTGCGACTGTCTAGACTCGAGACTCCGCGAACTTCGAACTTCCAACTCCAGCTCCCCGTAAAGGTAACCTGTACGCCACCTCGTCTTGTCCTGTGTCATTTCATCGCAAAAAAGTAAAGAAAGCAAAGTAAAGCAGAAACACGGGTTATTTTTCCTGACTGCTACTCTTGACAGTCGACTCCTGCGAGTAGGTACCTATGCAATGCAAGGCATGACATGCATGTAAACCGACTTCCACAAGCGCAGTCACGCACACACTCACTCAACCCATCTACGCTTTCAAATCCAAAAGCACGCATCGCATCGCCCCTAAAAAAGAAAGACAAACATTCCTTCCACGTACAAACACAGCAGGCACATCCCTCGTCCATTTCACCCCCATTCCACCCCCATCCTCTCCTACCGTCCCACCACAGCCTTCAAACTCAACGCCTCGAGAAACGCGCCGAGATCTTCCTTCCTGACCTCGACGATACAATGGTCAAAGGAATCAATTCTGACGCGGGCGTTCGTCTGCTCCACGACCTCCTGGAACGCGATGCCGAACCTATTGTGGCCGTAGCCGCGCTTGCGGCGGCGCGCGAGTTCAGCTTCGTCGACCTCGTCAGTATCCGAGTCTGAGTCGGGCTCGGATTCCGACTCGTCGGACTCTTCATCATCGTCTTCAGCATCGCTGTCCTCGTTGAGGAGTTCGCGCTGCGCTTTGCGAGCCGCGCGTTTCTCATCCTTGATTTTCCGTTTCCGTTCGCGTTCCTCTTCCTTTTTCTTCCGTTTCTCTTCGCGCTCCTTGCGTCCTTCGATGTCTTCGCCCCCGCCGATGCCCCCGCCCGTGCCGACGACGACGTATGTGCCTCGTGCTTCGTCCAGCGCTGCGAGGACTAGTGGCGTGGGCAGGCCGCCGTTCTCGGCCGCGGAGCCTCCTTTTTCGCGCTCGTTGACTGCAATGGCCTCGCCGACCCAGAGGGCCAATTTGACGAGGGCGCCCGGTGAATTCGCGAATAGAGGGAGGTCGGGACCTTCTTTGACAACGCCCATGCGGAACGCGCGGAGATGGCGGACTTGATGTTTCTGCAGTAGCGATGAGCCCGTGCGTAGAATCGAGCGGAGGAGATGTTGAGCCGCAGGAATTGCGGAGAGGAGATGGCCGGGAGATGTCGGCGAGAGAGCATCGTACGCAGCGAAGAAACGCGGGAGAAGAGTTGTAGAGCGGTCGGGCACATCTTCGGCCGTGATTGTGCGTTGAGACGATTGCGAGAATGATGTTGACGTTGACCCTGCTGTGGAAGAAATCCACGCAGTATTTGTCGTTCCCACGTCGAGAATTGCCCCTAGGATAACGCCTGCGTCTACAGCTGAGAGCTGTGCTTTCCAACCCCAGGAGCGGATGAATCCCCATCCTTCCTGCTCGTACGCCGCGCGACCTGTGCCGGCAGGAACGAGATCATCCAGTCCATACACGCCGGCGTATTTGAGCAGGCGATCACGTAGCGTTTTCTTCAAATCCATATCCATGTGCGTGTATGTCTGTTTGCATTGCGTTAGGGACACGCCCATCTTTGCCAGAAGCTTGTGTAGCCGCTTGACTCCTGATTCATTCCAGACATGCAGCCGGGACGCGAGGTAGGGGGAATGCAGCATACTGTCATACAGAGACCAGTGTCGTAATAAGAGGAAACGAGGGTCCGGAGTCAAGCGAATAGATGTGTCGCTTGGCGATGTCGTGCCGCCGTTGGCTGGGGACATGGTAGGTGACTGGTCTGCAGGCGGAGGATTCAGTCGACGTACTTCATCGCGTAGTAGGGCATATGTTTGAGACGACCGGGTCATTCGCCACCCTCGGTGCTGCTCGAAAGGGTTGTTTGTCGGTCGAGAAACGGAAGTCCCCAGCCCCGTAGAGGTGTGTCCAGAAAGTTCGAGGGATGTGACGCCAATAATGGCGAGCCAGAGAATGTCATTGTCTTCCCGTCCAAGGTCGGTAGCCAAAGAGTAAGCCAACGTCGAGACTGGCTCCGAGTATGATGTACCCAAGTTGTTGTATTGTCTTAGTACCGACTCGTGTTCTTCTCGCAATTTCCGAAGTCGTCGTCGAAGTTGCTTTGCTGTTTGAGATTTGGCGAATTGTGGTTTTGACGTTGGGGAAGTCGGTTGTGAGGAAGAAGGTGTTCTGCTCCTACTTCTGCTTGGTGACGCGATAGATGAACCTGAGTTACTTCTCCGCCTTTGACGAGGTCGTTCTTCGTCCTCATCTGTGTCATCATTCTCTTCATCTCGATCGGACCAGGATTTCCGTTTCCTAGACTGTGAGCTGTCTTGCGTGTCTTGCTCGTCTTCTTCTTCCTCATCTTCGCCATCACTCTCATTTGGGTCGACCTCAGGCATTTCTGATAATGCAGAATACGCGTCTCTTTCGGTGGCGAGGTCACTTACGATGTCACCATCGTCAAATACAATTATACCACCTTTTCCAGACCTGTAGGATCTCTGAATGCAGCCCTTCTCGACGCCTCTAGCTCGAGGTTTCGCGTCGTTGACAGTCTCTGTCACCGTAGCCTCAATCGGCATGCCCCCGAACACGTTGTCTAAATTGTACGGCCGCCTCGCGTCAAGTACCCATACTTCTACGCCGGACATGGTCTCATTTGAATCTTCATCTTCTAGACCCAAGACCGTTCCCAGGTCAATCAGCCCTCCAACTCCTAGACAGATGACAAGACCACCACTCCCTCCTTCTGTGGTTTTCATCGGCCGTACTAGGTCTTCACCGGCCTTTGCTAGGTCTGCATAGCCCGAAACTGGCTGTATTTTGTGTTGGATGAAGTCGCGCCGCAGAAGGGCTGTGAGGATGCGGCACGCGCATAGTGAATCCGGCTCAAGGGCAACGAGAAGTAGGACTGTAGGAGAGTGCGCATGGTGTGATCGAATCAGGTTCGTATAGAGGTGTGAGATCAATGATCGCGGGAGGTACATGGTGGGAGGATCGAGGTCGTAATCTGTGACACTCGCGAAGGTATGTTCAAGTGCATCGCTTTCGAAGAAGATCAGAGGGACATTATGATGCGGTTAGCTTTATACGCGTGCAAATACTGTCAGATTGTCGTGATATTTCTTCTGTGGTGGTTGTGCTAGAGAATTGCTCGCAGAGTGCGATACGAAAGTGTCCAACTCGCTGTGCCGCGAAAGGCGCGTGGGACACGCCGAACGCGTTTGTTGCCAAATACGTCATTCGATATGCCGCTAACCACAGTGACTCTCCACCATCTCAATCGACAGCACCATACTACCACTTAATTACTATTCAACTGCTGCTGCTGCTATTCAAAATATCGACCTAAGTACGGTGATTATCTCCTGTTGCACGCTCAGATCGCTAAGTCCACAATAAAACCCCAAGAATCATCCCCAACGCCTTTCTGAGTGACCCTGTGTGTCTCCATGCCTGTGTGCCGATATGTGCAAGCCATCTTCTACCCTCTCAGCTGACCTGTTCGGAGTAAAATTTCTCTTACTACCACCTCTGAAATACCGTGATGTCCAATGCCCGTGGGATGGAAAACTCTCCATTTCCTCATCTCTGGCCATTCTGGGACTATGTCTGGATGAGGCATCTCAAGATCAGGCTCATCCCCTAGCGGCTGTTGAGCCGCCTCCGCTGCACCGAGCAAGCCAGTCTTCACAGGCGGAACGTTAAAGAACCAAGTATCAGCTCGGTCCAGGTCGGGTTCTTTGACACCTGGCTCGCAGAACCTATGTCCCTCAAAGGCCGCGTCTATGTCAATATAATATGCGCCATGTAATTCCGCTGTGGCCTTGATCACATCATTCAACATCATCACCAATTGGTTGAGTTCTCTCCGTTTATACTTGGTCAAGAAGTCCAAAGGCCGTGTCTGAGAGAAGGTGGCATTGTCGCAAAAGTCTGTTTTCTCGTTGAAGAATCTGGCGTATCCCGTGACGATGAACAGAGCCCCGGGCTTGAGTTGCGTGACTGCTTTGGAGATGATGTTGTGCAAGTTTTGAAGGGCGCTGGTTTCGATGATCTCTCGAGCCTTGATGAGTTGGGCCTCACAGCCGATGGCAGGTGACCAGTGATATACACATTCATTCAGGACTACAAAGAAGTCGACATCATTGCCACTAGCTGTGAGAGTGACAAGATCGGAGTCTCCAATATACGGGACTTGATCTCGGAGGATCAGCGTGCTGGTGAGGCCACCGCATGCCAGGTGCTTAAACTGTGTTTTCTCAATGTTAATGAGGGAGTTGTTGGCGACCTGGATGGGATATGCGTCTGAATATCGCCCGCAACGGAAATCTGCGTACGGAGGCCATCCGGGAGTTCCTGCTCCAGCACCAGAGGCGTATGAGTCTCCTATGGCGGCATATGATTGTGGTGGCGGATATTTGCTGAGGTTGTCAGCGGGATATGAATAGCCGCCTAGAGAGAAGAGAGAGATGAAAAGGCCGAAAAAGGAGGCGGGCGCCATTTGAGAGCATTAGACACTATTAAGGTACAGACGTCCTCTAGGACTCGTAATTACGCGCATCGTTTGACTGGGAATTAACAGGACGAAGGAGCAGATGTGCAGAGGATGCCAGTGCCAGAGGATCAAAAACATCAACCACGGCCAGCCTGGAGCACACCCACTCATAACCCGCCCTCATTGGCCACTTTCTCACTGGCGCCTGTCTTTGGAATCTGGAGTTCCTGTGCCCCAAAGTAGCCCAACTACGGCAGACCAAATCAGCCATTGCGTATGAACTGCGTCGCGTCACGCGTTTGACCATCACAACTTGTCCCGACATTCACTTCCAGACGACCCCAAAAGCTATGTCTACGGCCTCTGATACCGCCGAAAGAAAGCCACAGTGTGACTGAACGCTGCCTCATATTGCCCTTTGTTCTTGGGATCTTTGGCTTCGGGCCGTGCAGCAAATCCATGCTTCACCTCGGGATAAGTCTCCAATATCAGATCAACATGGAACTCCCCGGCCCAATCCTTGAGGTCTTGGGGCAATGATTTTGGGACCATCTGATCTTTTTCGGCGAGGCCTACATACACTGGAACACCGATTCCCCTGAGATCTTCCCTGGCCACGAAGCTCTGTGAACGTCATGTGTGAGTAGAAGAATCTAATCAGAAGGCCGTGTGATTGAAATCTTACCGGATGCAAGGCTGCCGCTGCTTGTAAGCCCTTTTTTGCCAGAAGGAGAACATGCTTTCCGCCAAAGCAGTATCCTACGCCAAGAAGTGGTACGACTGGATTCTCTTCCCGGAACGAAGTCATGACAGAATCCAGCAACGTTTGTATATGGTCATGAGGGTGTCTGTTTGTCCATTCATCGAGGTTCAATGCCTTTACTCTTGCTTTCTCATCATCAGACCAGTCATGATCATCGATGGGAATGTCCGGATTTCTTTGAAGCAACTGAACAGGCAACCCGTCACCTTTATGGCTAAATTAGCTCCCAGGTTTGTGTTTCTAGATTCAAACGGCAGGTCGGCACACCTTCGAAATAATCGGGTAGGATTGTGCGCCATCCATTCCTCGCAAATCTATCGGCCAAGATATAGTTGTGCTTCGCATGCCCAAATCCGTCCGGCAGGAGGAGCACAACTGCTTGATGTATATCACTCTCAGCAGGAGGCTTCGAATCATAGACTAATACTCCGCCGAGATGATATGATTGTCCTTGAGGTTGGTAGTCATCTGCAAATAGAGGCGGTCACTGACAAAGATCTATAGACAGGCTCTGATACCGGCACAGCTCACTTACCAGCCCCGGGCGCTCCAGAAGAGCAGCAGCCTGCGGTATTATGCATGGTATAATGCAGGAGAACTCTCGCACTACCGTGGACCAGGACTGCAACCCAAGTCACGTATACTTGTCGTCAAATACTTAAGTATCTGGTCATGAAATCGTTATCACAAGTGCTCATTGGCCGCTTTCAGTCGGAATTGAGGGCAACCTCTGCCATGTCCGATCCCGAGACGCGTGGTTATAATTTCACAGAACAACCTTCTGTCTGGCCATCCAGAATACAGCATTGTGTTCAACGCGTTTTATATCTTGTGGCCTGTTCTTGGCCTGGAACGATCTTTCAGGATCTCTTACACTGTCTCAAGTGCTCGTCGGATCTATGGTTCCTCTTCCAAGTTCCAACCAAGTATCCGATCGCAAAGTCTTTCGACACGACATCTACCTGAATCCTTAAACTCACTAACTCATGAGGAACCCCCCATTAACTCCCAAGCACACACCAGTGATCCAACCTGCCCGTGGTTCGCACAGAAAACCAACCGAGAAAGCAATCTCCTCCGGCTGGGCCATGCGAGGAGCCACCGGCGTGGCATCCAAGAGTGGCTGAATCGCCTTCATAAACTTATCCCCGCTGTGGTTCATGCCAGTCGTGTCGGTTGGACCTGGACAGATTGCATTCACCGTGCACTCATATTCTCTCCCAAACTCACTATATTCTGTTAGAACAAAACAAGGAGGGGCGTCGAAAAGTGGACTTGATGGAATGAGGGAGAATGGTAAACGCACATGGCCCAAACCCGAGTAAAACTTTCAACCATGCTCTTGGTCCCATTATATATCGCCGAACCAGCATACGCCTGCCTAGCCCCAACGCTGCTGACATTCACAATCCGACTCGGTTTCTCCAGGTAAGGAAGCACCGCCTGTGTAAGGAGCAAGGTTCCGCGGGCGTTCAAGTTGACCTGCAAATCCCACTGCCACATCTCGATGTCCTTTGTCACCGTCATGTTGGCCAATCCGGCGTTGTTGACCAAAATGTCGATGCGC
This sequence comes from Cladophialophora exuberans, assembly GCA_030068005.1. Taxonomy (NCBI): domain Eukaryota; kingdom Fungi; phylum Ascomycota; class Eurotiomycetes; order Chaetothyriales; family Herpotrichiellaceae; genus Cladophialophora; species Cladophialophora exuberans. The sequence goes on along the minus strand of JANSVK010000076.1, from coordinate 105,502 downwards.
TCGCCGCACGCTTTGACCGTCTCGGCCACAAGCTTCTTCGGTCCGTCCAGTGTGCTGATATCCGCCTCGATGGCGAGGCAGCAGGTGCTGGAGGATGAACCGGTCTTCTTTATCCGTTCCAGGACCAGGTTTGCGCGGTCTTCGTGCCCGGGTGGGTAGTTTACCACAACTCGCGCGCCTCTGTTACCGGGGTCAAATGAGAGTTAGTTGGATCTTCCTTTTTGCCTTCTCCAACTCCCATTTTCTGACTTTTGGTAGGAGCTCACACACTTTGACGCAAGTTCGACGCAGACGGCAGCTCCAATACCTTGCGAGCTACCGCTCACAATGGCCGTCTTTCCTTTCAGAGTCTCTGTCATGATGTATTGATTTAGTGCTTGGTGGCAGTCCTAGATATGATATCGATGCGAAAGGGGCAGATATGGAATTGATATTATCATCCGAAGACTTTCATATTTTTAAAACTTTAATGAGCTGTTAAGAATAGATATATGGTAATATGGATCGTGGTAACAGCATTTTGGGCTCTATGTCCGATCCAGAAGCCCTCAGCCCGAGGTCATTTTGTCCAGCCAGGCGCGGTCACCACAAACTCCTCCGAAGACGTAAACTCTGCAAATCCGAGCCGGGGAGTCGGTCAATAGGTCTACGCTCTGGTATGTATGACTAGTACGTCTTGTACTTTACGAGTCTATTCGACGCTGGGCCCAGACGAGACCAATGGGTAGGGGTTGATAGAAATGCTTGGCAGTTAATACTTGATAATGGCCCTGAGATGAATAGATGCAGTATTTGTGTATAAGCTGTATATAGGCCCTCTGATAAGACTAGGTCTCTTAATCTCCCATCTTCGCATTGCCTAAACCCCCTCCTTCGACGCATTCCACACTGGCAACGGTTCAAAATCCGGATTCCTTTCCCCCGTCCACTCCGGCAAATGCCATCCCGGCGGATGTGCACCCTTGACAAAATCCGTCCGCGTTCCACTCAATGAAAACCCCAATTTCACAATGTCGACATCACTCCAGCCCCAAGGTGCCCCGTCAATCGTCTCGTAGTACTCCTTCTTGATGGCCTTCTCGAAGGGTCGGTCGGCGATGAAGCCACGCACGACGTGGCGGTTCACGCCGTGTGAGACGATCTCGTCGTAATGCCGCATGTGGCCTACGAGCTCCGGGTTGCGGGCTTTGAGCTGTTGGAGTTGTGTGGAGGTGTATTTGCCGAAGGACATCATTTGTAGATTGGAGACGGCGAGGGCGCATTGTACGGTGTAGGAGCCGCCGTTCAGGGAGCGGAGGAGTAACGCTTGGAGTACGCCGCAGGCGCCGGCGTGGCCGGTGCTGGATTGAGTGATGGTGTTAGTAGAGATATGCAGGAGGATCAGTGCTGGGATGGGATGCTCACAGGTAATCGGCGTTGGGGCCGGGGAAGATGTGTGCTTCGTCGAATCCGTTGAACCGTCCAACGGCCAGTCCGATTCCAACTAGCTGTAAACAAACGTTTAGCAAGGGAACATTTTTTATGAGAACACGTCAAGAAAAACTGGAAACATACCGTGTCCGCAATCTGCGCCCACCCCGGCCTGATCTTCCAAGGCCCCTTCCACCCATAACAATTCTCCTGCGCGTACACGATCCCCTTCTCCCGCTTTGCCACCAATCCGAGCACCGCATCGCGTCCGAAGCCCAAGTGCTCCATCACCGAGGGACGATACCCATCTACAAAGACATCCGCTTCGCTGATCAGCTCCATCAGCTTCTTCCTACCTTCCCACGTCTTCAAGTTGATGTCGACGCTGATCTTGCCGATGCAGCCGTCTAACAGCGTGATGGGGAGCTCCGTGTTCACCGAGCTGCTGACCCGTATCACGGTGGCGCCCAATGCCGCGCAGACGCGACCGATCGTGGGCGCTGCGATGGCGCGGGCTAGTTCGAGGACTTTGATCCCGCTGAGGGGACGCTTCTCGGTGTTGGGCTCGAGAGGTATGGAGGACCAGGATACCGGTTTCTGAGTCGAATATGGATCTGCGATTATGTTGTAGAATGGTTCATCTTTGATAGCTTGACCCTATGCCTGAACGTCAGCTTATGCTGTTCACGCTGCTCATCTTAACATGTTACACGCACGTGTGGCAAAGCCAAGAATTCGTCCTCTTCGTAACAGATCGTGCCTGGAACTCGGTAAATATTGTTACTCCAGTTATCAAGAGTCTCCGAGTCAAATTTGGCGACAATATCCATATACATGTCCAGAATCTGCTTCCAGGACAGATTTCGATCGTTGTGCTGTGAAACGCCCAACATGTTAAGTAATCCCGTAGGATCCATATTGCCATGGAGCGAGAAGAATCTCCCGTCTTTGGCTTTGTAGATATTAGTCGCCAGTTGGCGGTACAGTTCGCGAGTCTTTCCGTGGTCCCATCTCGTTGTCGCCGCATGCATCTGTATGTTCCCTGACAGCCACGCATCTTCAGTGCGGACGAACAGTGCGGCGAGACCATTCATCATTGCATGCGCGCTGGAGAAAAGCGGGATCAGTGATTCGACAACCCCTTGAAGGGTATCAGGAAGAGCGCCCTTACACATCAACATGAACGTCCTGTTCGATTCCATAGCGTGCCTTTGATATCGCGTTCGCTAGCAAACCCATATAGCCACAAAGCGCTGCCTGAGTCTCCGCCGCCTTGAAGGGAGCTGGATAAAATGGCTGCGTTTCGTCGCCGCCGAAATGGACGGTCGAAGCCAGTTCCTTCACCTGATCGGGCACATTGAGTCGAGAATCGTTGATAATCAAGTCAAAGATGCGCGCCGCCTCGGCTTGTAGAGTGTATGTTTTCTCTCCTAGACCGTTGATTGTCACTGGGATCGCCTTGACTCCATTCGTTGTGGCTTCCTGGATTGCCATGATGGGTTGGTAATCACTGCTCGTATGCTCGTTTCTGGGGTTTCAGGCATCTTTGAAAGATGTCCCAGTTCAACAGGGGTATACATATCTCGAACACTGTATCGGAGATGTACAAGTGCAGTAACCGACGGAGGCCTCCAGGGTCGGAATCGGAGTCTGTTGAGGTCTCGGAGCTGACATTTATTCGCTGGGATTGCATTTTGCTTCAAACTTGAATTCTGATATCCGTCCTTTTCCCATCTCAGTCCGGAGTATTTGGTCTTGGGAGCGCTGTTCCATGAGACATGGTATTTTTCGAATGGGCCTCCCTTGGCCCATGGTGCTTAAGTCTAAAAACTACATAGCAGATAGCAGGTATGTAAGTAATTAAGGGAGTTGTCCGTGGCTCCCGGTTGCCGGGATCGATAGCCACCTCCCACCCGAGGTCCGCTTTGCTTTAGCTCCTCTCCAACGACGCGGCATCCACCAGTCTGAACTAACGATCCACAAAATGCGTATTTGTTTCTCGATCGAAAACTCGGCAAGAAGTTGCCTTTCTTGTGAGCTGTAAAGAAATTACAAGTAATGAACGGTGATTGTGACTACTGATATCGCAGAACCTTTGACGCAGTCGCCGAATCGCCGTGGCGTGTTGGAAGGATGGCGATAATATGTACTACTGGGTCTTCATCATCGCAGAGGTCAATGTGTCCTAGTATATCCCTTGCACTAGAGACACACTTCCCCTGAGATCTTGAAAGGTTCATTCCTGTAGCTGGCGCAGCCGCTCTCAAAGGCCCACTATACGGTCCCTTCTCAGTGTTGAAACATAGATTCAAGGGCTTTTTAATAGACTGATGTGAACCAGGACGCGATTGAATACTTTTCAACTGGCCATGCCTTCGGCTTTGGTTGCGTAATCCCATGCCACCGTTTTGCCTCTGATTTCTTGTGGGATCCCATCCACAGCAAGCTTCACAAACGTTGCCGCTGGTTGATCAGGGTGAAGCATTTTTCCCTGCTCGTGCATGACTACTAGCAGATTGTACATTTCTGGATCCAGTGTATCTTTATCTAGGAAACGAAAGGTGTCAGCTCAAGTAGCAGAAGTGCAAATGGAAGATGCTTGTTCAAAACTTACGCTGCTCCCGCACCAATTTGTGAATCCCTGTGTCCACAATGCCTGGCGTGATGCTCACAGCGGAAATGGAAGGTTCTTCATAGACAAGATTGGTGCACAGGTGGTTCAACGCGGCCTTAGCACATGAATACGCAGCCCATGATTTTGTCGCGCGCAGAGATACTCCTGACGACGTCAATATAATGCGGCCGCCGGTCTTCCTCAGATGCGGAAATGCTGCTTGAACCTATGATAGACCACTAGTAAGATATATTGCAATGATCAAGGGGTTTCAAAGAATCACTGAAACGCTTGAGCTTACTCCAAGAAGAGGTCCAAAGAAGTTGACATCAAAGGTTTTCTTCCACCCATCGACTGGGCCTTCCACAATCGGACTAACGGGACCAAGCATGCCAGCGTTCAGGATAATGGCATCGAGACGACCGGTCTGGCGGACTGTCGCTTCCGCAGCATCTTCATTTGTCTGACGCTGTGATACATCACCCTGTATGATTTGAAGCCGAGAATCATTTTGTGCCTTGAGATCTTCCAGCGCCTTCGTCTGTAAGTCGACGGCGACCACCAGGGCAACTCTTGGATCCGCTAGGAGTAGCTTGACAATGCTTAGTCCAATTCCACTTCCTGCCCCAGTCACGACTCTGGACATTTCTGTCAGTTGTGGAATCTAAGAGGAGGCATTTCGGACAAACTCACATTGACTGCTCAGCCATTGTAAATTAGATTATGCTGATGATCTGGTTCTATAGCGACTCGTGATGACTGTGTTCTCAGTTGCTATATAATGCGTCTTTCTGTAGTTCTTTGGCTTCAGATGTCAGCGTTGGGATAAAGGGACGATACCAAAATGGCGTTAGAAGCACTGCCTCTCGGACCGTTCACGGACTCAGTGAGATGCGGGAACCTCGTATACGCTTCTTCAAAAGAGCGCTTCCGGAATTTGCCCCCGTGCCGCCGCCCGCGACTCACACAAAAATTCCGACAACGAAGGCAGTTTATTTCGCCAGACATTATGCGAAGTGCCGTTGTAATGACTTTGAAAGTGATTGAATTTCTTTAACAAACTCGCAAAAAATGCTTGATAGTTCGATGGCACGACTAAACTACGTCGCCAGTCCTGAGCCCAGGACCCCCGTTACGACTTTCAAAAAGTTTTGAGATATGCTCCAACATGTCATACGTTTGAGCAAAGCTGCAGTCTCCTCGAGAACCTGATCTTTCCCTTCGTCAGACGCTAAGTTAGGCACTCCAAACACGCTGACACGGGAGGGGGTTCCGGTTGCAATCCATTCTGTAGCTGGAATCAATTCCTTCTCACATGTAGGTATCTTGTCTAGGCGCAGAATCGGATCGTTGACTTGAGGCGTTGGACGTGGAAGCACCTGTGCCACACACCACAGTACAGTTCCAGCATGGAATGCGGTGAATGGCTCCAAGGGATAGTTGGACTGATAATTGCGCAGGATCGCCAAGATTTGAGAGCTATGGTATGCGACATTACGAACTCGAGTAGCATTCTGGGCAGCCCATTGATGCATTCGACGGCGAGGCCCTTCTTCTGTCGGATTTCGTAGCAGTGCATGGAGCCAGTCAACTAGATCACCGGCTCCATGCAGGTGAGAAATGTGCACCATCTGAGCTTGGCGATATGCATCAGCGAGTTCGATCTTGTTCAGTGGCATATTATCTGGCAGTGACAGACGGATATGGAGGAATTGATCGAGAATTTCTTGGAGATGTTCTCTTCTCGCGTTGAGTTGAGCTTCCACACCACCCAGACTGCTCATTGGTGAGCCGCTGGTCTCCTTCAGGTCCCAGACCATTCGTATTAGGGTGAGAATCATGTATCGGTGATGTCTTGGATTGAGCTTCTTCACGAAGTTTTTGGGACTATCCAGAAGATTACGGCACAAAACTTTAAACTGGACAGATTGGGGCACATTCTCTGTCCACGGATGAAGTGCCGCCCATGAATGTGCCGATTCGGCCTGCCAATGTTCAGCCGACGATGGCATTTCCATGTCGATGTCTGAAACGCTTAGGTACGGCCGGCTGTTGTGAAGATAGCTGACCGACGAATCAATTAACTATGCAGATATCGATTAGCATTTGAATAGATGTGAATGAGTAAAGCAATTTGGGTGGTTGGAGACTGACATAAACCATCCATCCGAGACGACGGTATTTCTCCTGGTTAATCCACTGGTGCCAACGATCTTCGACATCGAGGCATTCAGAGATAGGAGGAGGTTTGTAGCAGAAAAGCCCCATGCTTCTTGCATTATGAACAAGGGAGCTTCTAGAGGATTCGCTAAGTTCGAAAAGCCGCCGGCTCGCACCACAGTAGCCTTGCACACTTTGAAGCAACTTGGCGGCAAGATACTGGTCTGACCTAAGGAATCGTGGATCATACTCGGCCTGCGAAACAAGGGTAAGAATAGGCGGGCAGTGCAACTCAAAGGCAGTCATAACTCACCATAAATACGAGTAACCGGCGAACAAGCTCAGACAATGAATTCGAGAATCCGTGTGACCCCTCAAACTTTGTGTAGCATGCCCCAATACTTGCCATGGCTAAAGTGAGAACTGGAAATTTTCCAGGGTCAAAAGTTGGGCGGTGGACAACTGTAAACGTCTGCGGAATGAACATCAATGAGAATTCAAAATGGAAACAAGGGTATGCTCGAGTCTCACGCGGTCAAGATGGCGGAAGAATAGGTCAATGCAATGATCCAATTTTGCCTTCGAGGGGAAATTGGCAAGAGAGACTGTTTGCCAAGGTGGTTGCTCGAGAGGGAGACGAATGCTGTTCACCAGCCTGGCTCTTTCTGGATCTGTGATGTTTTTGATATTGTAGAAAGATCCCGAGTTCGTATCAAGCTCCTCGCCAACGGTTCCTAGTATAGGTAGCGTCAGAGGTTGGCCTGAGGCCGCGTGCCATTCCATTGGCCATATGTCGTCCGGACTACAGTGGTCTCGAGGGGTAGGTTTTGGCAAATCGTGAATTTGCGCTTCTGAGTCTGCGACATGGCCATCCTCGTATGTGAAACTTCGATTTTGCTGCCCATCTAAGTCTCCCAATGTGAGTGCCGCATCTTCAGAGGACAAATAGCGCCCCGGCGAAGGGGGCATGGATGGGAAGATCTCATCTACATTGTTCTCAAAAATCCAAGCTAACGAATCGAAGTTTTCAGGATATTGAGTCGCACCCGTGAGCATACTTGAGAAGTCAAACAAACCAGGTAGAGGCTGTGCCGGTGCTGAATTTTGGGTTTCCACATGTCCATCATGAACCTCAATGTAGTTATCGCTGATCGGCGTCCCAGTTGTATGGTCTGTGAGCGAGAACGTCGAGTCCTCGGGTAGTCTGAAGCTCGTTGACGCAGAAACCATCTGGTCGGTCGAATTGACGACGCCATTTCTCGCTTGCGTCTGTGATTTTGGCCCTACGCGGGTGTCGTACTCACAAAGCTGATTTCTTTTGATACAGGTTGAGCAATTGGGGCGCTCACCAAGGCACTTGATCTTGGATCTACAAATGGTAAGAAGAGAAGACTAGCGACTTGACATCCTACAACATGAGAATCTCATGGGTTCACACCTGACACAGGAAAGACAAGCTTTCTTTCGAGATTTTGGTCCTGGCCGTCTGCTGTCGTGAATCTGGTTGTGGCGAGTCAGAGCGTCACTGCTCCGCATACGGTCTTGTCAGCAGTCCAGGCGAATGACCGGGGATCGTGGGCGGTGGGCTGCATTACCGTCTTCGGAATTCTTTTGAACAGATAGAGCATTGATGTTTCTCCTCTCGATCAGTCAGGGACATAGATTTCTGCGTACTACCGGGAGGAGTATGGAGATGGGCCACGCCTCTAGTTGACGACGGAGGCGCCCACTCTATCGTTGTATTCGAGTCCTGCGGAGGGAACGAGGCTGACATGTCTCATGAGGTATCAGGCAAATCTTCGCCAGAGAGGTTCACAAATTCTTTACCCTTGGGCCTCGCTTTAGGTCCGAGTTGCGGAGTACATAACTAGCGCCGACGTGGAGGCGGGGGCTGGGGAAAACGTAGGGGAAAGAAAACACTTCCACCTCCGAGCCCGAGAGGTGGCCCGCTCTGTCAGTGGGTCTTCTCTCATTTACTCCGATGCTACACGCACTTCCACAAACACGAAAACTATGCAACTCTTCACTATTGATGAAGAGAGCATGAATATACATTTTATCCCACAAATCGCTTCATTAGAAATGCCTTCCGCCATCTCCGAAGTTTCGGGAGGCATAAATTTGTGGGAGATCTTCCCCTTTTCGCGGTGATAGCATCTCGCGGCTCCCACAGGGCGCTGATCAGGTTCTGGTTCATACCATCGGCATTTGTGTGGAGGGTTATACAGCAGCGTCACTCGGGATTCTTCTGACATCTATAATCTCCAGGCCGAGTGCTTGCGATTGGGTAACAGTGCAGCTGCCGAAAGTATGCTATGCCCGGTCGGAAAATCGTGTGGTAAGATGCAAGGATCGTCTTCCCTGTCAATCGATCCCGGATAAAGTGTCAACTTAAAGGTATTTGCAGAGTTCCAACACGAGAACATAGTATTATCCTTCATACCGATGGCGGCGTTCAATTTCAAGTCGTTGACAGACTCGCTTGGTTTGGGGGAACTGAAACACTTCTCCTTGACGAGTATAGCGATTTGTGTGTTCGTTCTCGTAGCCTATTATGTCGTTCGCGAATATCGCAGACCACCACTTCCACCGGGGCCCAAAGGACGGTTTCCACTGCTGGGTATGACGTTTGATCTACCGAAGCATCATCTGGTCAGTATTTCCCTGCTTCCTCAACATCTTGACCATAATGATGAGCGCCATTTGTTTGGCGAAGTGAATGGCCTTTTATTCCTCTAAGCTACCAACTAACTGAATGTACACAGTGGGCGCGTATGCAAGAATGGTCAAAGTAAGCGGTCGCCCAGCTAAAGCCAACATGTGTTTGTCATGCTGAACAAATAATAGAATTTATGGTCCCATTGTGCACGTTAAAGTCGGCCTCAAACACTACATTTATATCCATGATGGTCAAATTGCGAGAGATATGTTTGACAAACGGTATGTTGATGAGTGCTGCGCGTTTGGATAGAAGTACTGACCCGAAGTGAAGATCCAACATCTATTCCCACCGTCCTCCATCGGTAGTCGGGGATTTCTTAAGTCATGGAATGCGAATGGTGCTCATGCCTTATGGCTTGCGATGGCGTGTAAGTGATTTATTTTGATCTTTTGGAAATGAAAAGTTGCTCACGAGGTTTTCCTCTACAGCGAAGTCGGAAGGTATTTGCAGGTATCCTGAACTCCACCAAATGCAATGGCTACAACTGGATTATGGAAAACGAGGCAGTCGTCGCATTGAAAGGCATCAAAGACGATCGTCAGAAGTTTCGAGAGAACATCTATCGCTACACACTCAGTGTCACGCGTAGTATCGCGTACGGCCGACGAGTGAAACGGGCCGATGAAGATCTTGTCACCAACCTCACGCGGATCTCTGAAAATTTCATTACCGCAATGGCGCCCGGCAAATTTCTGGTCGAATCCAATCCATGGCTCTTGTACCTTCCTCGATTCATGCAACCATGGCTCAAAACGCTGGAGGATTTTCGAAGGCAGGAAGACGAGTTCAATCTGGGAAACTACCAAGAGACTCTCCAAATGTTGGAAAAGTATCCGACGCGGTCAACAGTGGTGAAGGACCTTCGTGAGAATGCCTCAGCGCACGAGGAAGACAGCGAAAAGCACTCCGCCGTTATCTGCACGGAAATCCTGAGCACTGGCACTGAGACGACCTACAGCTCTCTTCTCGTTACCATCATGGCGATGATCGCTTTCCCTGAGGTCTTGCGCAAGGCTCATGAGGAATTGGATCGAGTCATCGGCTCAGAACGATTTCCGACATGGGAGGATGAACCGAACTTACCTTACGTCCGGGCCATCATCAAAGAACAGCATCGATGGAGGACTATCGGTCCATTGGGTGAGTAAAATGACTCACTTCCTCCATTCTTGATCACCGTGCCCTTGAATCTGTTCACTGACGAGAACATAGGTTTTGCGCACTATACCCATGAGGAGGATGTTTATAATGGATATCGAATCCCTCGTAATTGCGTTGTGATGATGAACACATGGTAACCTTTCACTACCCCTAGCTTTCCATGTCATTGGAAGAACTAACGAGCTATAGGGCTATTCATCGCGACCCTGCTCGTTATGAAGATCCTGATAGATTCAACCCGGATCGGTTTCTGAACCACACGCTCCCTGCGGCTGCATATGCGAATAGCAGCGACGTGGCGGCTCGGGATCATTTCTCATATGGCAATGGCAAGCGTATCTGTCCAGGAATCCACTTAGCGGAGCGGTCACTATATGCCATGACTTCGCGGATGCTGCATGCCTTTGATATCTTGCCCGAGCTGGACTCTGAGGGTCACGAGATCCCGCTCGACCTGAATGCTGTCGCCTCTAAGTTGATCGCAGCACCGTTGCCATTCCCAGCACGCTTCAAAGTACGGAACGAAGCCATTGAAAGGCTACTTGACAAGGAGTGCTCCGAAAAGTTGCATTCTGGAAACTTGGAAAGCTGGTATGATTTGAAGTAAGCACTGGTACGAAGTGTTTGAGATTCGGAGAATACTATGTAGTGAGACCTTGCGTCATTTCACACTCGCATCTCCGAGCCCGAGATTCTTTGAGAACAAGTAGAACTTGAAGATCTGTCAGCAGGCGACGGGGGCCGGCTCCTATCATATCGACGATTTTGCCGACCAGCGGTTATATTGTAGTATAAAGGAACGAAACAACATCGAAGCAATCTTACACACATCCAACGCCCTTGATCGCAATTCACGCTGTTTTGAGAATATGGCTAATACACTCCGCGGCAGCTGCTTGTGCGGCGCCATCAACTACGAAGTAGACGCTATTGAGGATGCCTGGAAGAAGGTTCGTACACCCACTGTATCATATTCAGCCTTCCACGTGCTCTACAAATAGCGTTAACTTGGAAGACGAGATTTCTTAGACATCAGTCTGTCATTGTCGACCCTGCCGCAAGATCTCCGGCGCTACCGGGTCTCTCAACCTCGTCGTTCCCCTCACTTCTTTCAACCTCACCAAGGGAGAACTCAAGACAATTCGAACCAAGCACATTGACGAAGGCTTTGATTTCACTATAGCTTTCTGCGGAGATTGTGGCAGCCCTGTCTACGGCCAGCCGCACCCCAACGACGTCGGAGCGCCACATGCCTCGGTCGTGGCCATTCAGGTCGGTACGTTGGACGATGTTGGACCTTTGGAAACTACTCCGGTGCAAGAGATCAATATCAAGCATCGACTGCCTTGGCTTGCTCAGATTGGCTCAGCGGTGCAGAAGAGGACTTATGTAGATTGAAGGACTGGAAAACTGCTCGACATCTTGTTGTATCGGACTGGCGATGAGTGCTTTCACAAGTGCTTACATGACCAATCTCCTTTTAATCTTATCTCTTCCACTGCAAGGGTAGAAGTTCAATGCTGAATCTGTCGATGTACATTAGGATAAGATGACTTCTGGGAATGCTGATAGGCAACTGCCGAGGGGCACAGACTCACCCATCAGGGTCCTTAATGAAACCGACTTGCGAGTAGCTTCCCAGAAAGCCTGGGTGTAGTGGTGTCTGAGAGACGACAGATTCTGGTAGATCCAATGCTGTTGGAGAGTGATCATTCAAGTTCTTGACGACGGTGTAACCGGAGGATTCAGCACGTTTGATGGCTTCCCCTACACTCGGCACGTAGAATCCTAAATGACCGAACCCCGAGAACAAAGAATTGCCTATTGGGACATTGGATGAAGCACCTTGTTGCCGGATCTTGTTTGGTACATGGACGAGTTCTAACAAGCCTGCTCGCAAAGGCATCGTTTTTGCAATGTCCGCCGGTGAGTGATCGTCCGGACCGGGATATCCAAGATAGTATACTATGAAGGGCCCAGCGTTGAAGGTGAAAACCAGTGACATGCCCATGAGCTCGATATAGAATCGGAGAGACTTCTCCGGGTCACTGATTCTCAACATGGCATGTTGAAGCCGATATCCCTGGGTGGCTTGTGTGGCCGGAGTGAGGGACTCTGCAACCAAACGTGAGCCAACTGGTGGTTCTGGAGGTACAAATGATGGGCCAGCCATAGTTCATTCGACTTAAGTTGATTTTCTCAAGATCAGATGCGATATAAAGTCAGAAGAGGAAGTTTCATGTCCACGCCGTTGGCCGTTTCTTCTGGACGTATTACAGTCTCGATGATTACCCAGGGACAAGGCATATGTCTTGAAGTCTGAATACATTAGAGGTAGTAGGAAATTAGATGTTAACGTATTGAAATGGACCCAATGGACAAGGAAAACAAGGGGTCGTTGACCTTCGCGAGTACACCGACCAGTCCGAGTCCCAAGACCCACATTGGCACGGGTTCGGGCTTGGACAGACCAATATTTCTGAGTCCGGGGAACGCCAAGGGAAAACCTCCAGCTGAAGTAAGGATTGAAATACGGATCGGAACTCTATGTGGTGGGCTTCTGGCACGGAATGGCGACAGGAGGCGCCGTTGCTGGACAAACATCGGTGTTCGTCCTTTGTACCGATCAGGTGAGGTTCCGTCGAGGAAGCACTTTGAGACTTAGCCCGGCGAGATTGTTTTTATATTTTCGCAAATGTAAGGAAGTTATCTAGATTTAAGCAAAGGGCGGATCATCTTGTGATTGAGTCCTCTCGCAAAGCCACGACCTATTTCTCTTGATTATTAACCAAACCCGATAAATCTCGTTACCATGGCGCTCCTCGAAGAAACTCAACCCTTACTCACACGACCTGTGTTGAAACCCCAACCTGTCAAAACGTTCGATGCCGGCACTCTAGACGGCAACGACTATGGAGCCATGTCTGGGTTCGCGAAGACCGAAGCTTCTAACAGAGCGGAGTTGCTGGCCAGTGCCGCCTCAGTCCCTCCCGAGAAACGAAGACGCGTTATCATCGTCGGTGCCGGCGTGTCGGGCATCCAACAGGCCAGCACACTGCTGAGACAGGGCATCTTGAAGCATGAAGACATGCAGATATTCGATGCTCTAGACGGCTATGGCGGCGTGTGGCAGAAGAACACGTACCCCGGCTGTGCTTGCGACGTTCCTGCGATGATTTATACGACTAGTTATTATATCTGGAGATGTGAGGTTGCTTTCCGAGTTTCCTCTCTAGGATAAACCACTGACCAAAATACGAAAATTAGACTGGACAAATTTCTACGCAACTCAGCCTCAAATCAAACAGTACTACACGCAATTCGCGAAAGACTACAAGCTCGATCGCTGCACACGGTTTGGCAGCTTCGTCAAATCCTGTTTCTGGGACGAGCAGCTCTTCGTGTGGCATGTCGAGGTTGAAGACAAACACGGACGCACCGAACACTGGATCGCTGACGTGGTCTGTCAATGCGTCGGCAGCCTGGACCGTCCAAAGTTTGGCAACACTCCCGGACGAGAGAAATACCGGGGCGTCTCGTGGCACACTGCTCACTGGCGCCACGATTTTGATCTCACAGGCCTGAAGGTTGGCATGATCGGATGTGGACCGAGCGGTGCACAGATTATCCCCGAGATTATTGATAAAGTGGGACATTTGACAGTAAAGCTTTATCCCTTTTTTTTTTTGGCTCGAGGTTCAACTCTTGACAGGATATAGGTCTACATGAGGACTCCACCTGTCTGTGTGGCACGGGCAGATTTCAAATACTCGAGGTAGGAGCCCCTGGAAGATGCTTCCCATGCATTGAAGCCTCAACATGATACTTAGAAGCTAACGAAGGGTCTCTTGCAGTATTTTCCGCTGGGCAGTGAAATGGGTCCCAGGATTCGCCTGGCTCGTGCGACAGCGCATGAACGTACGCATGATGCTATTCGGCAAGAAGGCTGCGACCGACAACTCTCCCGAGAACGACTTGATGACGAAGGCGGCGATCAAGTTCATGGAATCACAAATCCAGGACCCAAAGCTGCGAGAGATCGTCCGACCAAACTCGAAGTGTATGTCTCTGAGAACTTCCTTGGGAGCACATCTGACTTATTGATGGGGACGCTAGATTACTGTAAACGACCCCTCCGACTTGACAATTTCTACACCTCCCTAGCTAAATCCAACTGCATCGTCACACGAGACCGCCTCGTTCGCTACACCGAGGAGGGAGTCGTCTCCGCCGACCGTTCCAGCGGGACAGAAAAAGAAACAAAATTCGATGTCATTATCTACGGCACGGGCTTCAACGTCGCCAACTTCCTTGACCACGAGAAGATCACCGGCATCGGCGGCGTCGACCTACAGGGGAAATGGCGCGACCATCCGGAAGCCCTGTACGGCGTCGCGACCAGCCAGTTCCCCAACCTGTTTTTCTGCTTCGGACCGAATTCCGCGACCGTCTGGTCGTCGCAGCAGGATCTCTGGGAGCAACAGGCAAGGTTTGCGGCGAATGCGATAGGGGAAATTGTGAAGAGGGAGAGGGGTGGGAGGGGTGTGAAGTTGGCGATGTACCCCGAGCGGAGGCGTGAACGGGAGTATAATGATGAGGTGCAACGGTTGCAGTTGGAGAGTCTCGTTTGGGCGAGGAGTGATTGGTATGTGTCTTTGCTGTGCATACATATGTTTCTAACTCGCCTTCATGCTGTGGATCATTCGACTGACGTTATTGCTACAGCGTGACATATTACAAAAACGATGCTGGGTGGAATACGTACACCATGCCGTTTACTTTCTTCCAGTTCTGGCGGATGACGAGAAAGATCAGGTGGACTGATTGGGTGACAATGACCAAGAGCATTAATGGGACTGTTCCGTGGGAGGTGGGAAATCTGGAAAATGGACATGCAAAGTAGCTGGTCGAAGTACATATGTAGGGCGGTTGTTATAGGCGTTGGGCAGAGTAGCATCTTGATAGTTTCCATGAAAGTTCGTCTCGAAGTATATGCCAAATCGTTCAAAGATTTTAGTGGAACGAGTATTGCGTCTAACCACTGTGGAAGATATCTACTACGTACCAACTCCGAAGCCATCTTCGGGCTCCTCCTACTTGTCTTGTATTGACATGTATTCACATGATCGGAGAACCAGCCCATCAATATGTGTAAAACCAGTCGTCCATATCCTCAATGCGACGCTTTCCTTCGCGAGCTAGTCTGTTGACCCTCCTGAAATACACCTCCATGCTGATCACAACCACAAGACTGACACAATAGAGAGCCAAAGAGAGATAAATGCCAGTCTTGAGCAGGGGCAAAATATTAGTACAATCTTTCTCGTTTTCGGATTTCCTTTGCTCTCAGCTCTTGGAGAGATTGACTTACTTGGTAAAGAGGACTCTCGGAAGTCTTAAAAGCGCCGCCGGACACCATGCCTCCTATTCCAGAGCCGATAAGGGCAGTCGCCGATGCCACTGCTCGCTTTGAGATAGATTTGATGTTGTTCGCCTGCCATGCCAGAACGACCATTGGACAATACTGGACCATGCCGAGACCTGGATGTCGTGTTAGACATTATACCCCAAAACATAGATGCTTAGAAATCTTACCGAGAAACACGCCAAAATATCTGGCGGCAGGGTTTTTGACGTAGGCGGTGATGAACATTCCGGTGATAGTCAAAGTATGATGAACGATGAGAACCGGACCTCGAAGACGAAGGCGGTCGGAAACCAGACTGGATAGAAACGTTACAATGGCCGCAAAGACAAATGGTGGCGCAGTGAGGATCAGGCTGTCTGATGCGGAGAAGCCCATTCCCTGTCTCAAGATCAAAGGCGTGTAGAAGTTGTACGAGAACCCGGGTACAACGGCGGAGAAGATCAGAAAAGACCAGCAGTAAAGCTTCCAGTCCTTCAGATGGTTCAAGACCTTACGTCTTGTGATTGGGTCTTGCACCGCATCGCCCCTGTCGACGTTGAGACGGTCCAAGACGAACGCTTTTTCTTGAGGTTTCAGGAATCCGTCGGCCCTGTCGGGGAAGTCGATGATGAGAAGGAAGCCCCCGATGCAGATCCCACAGGTGATGCAGCCCTCGATGATCATGATCCCTGTGTTCAGAGGTCAGTATATTCGGCTTAAGGTGCTGAGATTGGACTTACATCTCCAACCAGCAATTCCCTGAACACCGTCCATCTTCGTGAATCCATAGGCGAGTATCCCCGCAAATCCATTCGCAAGGACCGAAAGCATCCAGAAGCCAGCAAGGCGCTTCCCAACCTCGTAGCGGGTGTACCAAACGGAGATCAAGAACGTACAGCCTAATCAACGTCAGCGTTTCCGGGGCGGACATGAATACCCAGGTCTGATGAGGAACTTACCGGGTAGGAATCCAGATTCGGTGATACCAAGAAGGATTCTGCAAGCCAGAAATTCTGTCCAAGTCTTGGTGAAGCCCATCCCAATAGAAATTGCCCCGAAACTCAGGCAGAGGAATGTCAGCCAGATTCGGGGACCGATCTTCGGCATTATGAGGTTCTGTAAACAGCAATAGGTTTAGTTCTTTGATGCCCACCCTTAGGTGATATCAATGACTACTGACGCTGGGAATTTCAAAAGCTCTGGATTAATTGATCAGTCCTCGCTCAATATATTGCACTGGCAGCATAAACGCCTGGAGCATACTTACATATAAAACGCGAAGAACACCATAACAAGAATGCTGTAGCGATTTCCAATGTAGAGCTTTAAGTCCTCTAGCATTCCTGAAACTAGGGCGAAGGACATGTTGCCTCGATCGACCAACGAGACAGAGTACATGCAGCCGAGAATAGGGAGAAGCCTGAAATCGATCTTGCGACTAGAAAGAACAGATGTCAGCGCATTTCCCGCCGCATGGGAGTCGGAATAGGACAGAGATTGCTGACATGAGCCTCTTCTGCTCCTTTGGAGTCAAAGTAGTTTCAACCACATCATGGTGAGTGACTTCGACGTCTTGCTTCTCAAGCGCGTCGTCTTGGAGTGGTTCGGGAGTCGCAATTGCCTGTGCTGCCATCTTCGAGCGAGTGCTTGGGTTATTGAGGATGGTGGAAAGTATTCAATTGATACGGAAGCTCGCTTCGAGAACATGGGCTGGAGAATCTGTTATGTAGTCCTTCTCTTGAAGTCTAGACGGAAGCGAATCACCCAGTCTGGCTTTCCAAGACTCAGCACGTGGCAGTCCGAGCCGATGTCGTGACTTCTCCGAGGCTGCCTACATCTTTCCCGACCAAATGTAGAGTTATCCCGGCCCGGGGCCCCAAATATGTACATGGCTCGGAGTTGTGGGGGTAGTGGCCGGAGAAGACCACAGAGGTCCCCGATCGAGAGAAATGCAAGGATTTTGTGTTTCAAGTGGTAGTAGTTGATATGTATCATTGGTGTATGACGCGCTGCTATCGTGCTGGCATCTGGAAGTAGTTGGCGAGCGTATTCTTCTGGGGACTCTTCTCGACGGTCTTGGCTCGCTTCGCCTTTGGCTCCTCTGTGTTTTCCATCTTCTCTGGCTTCTGCCCGACCTTTAATAAGGACATTAGCTCTTCGAAAGCTTCCAGCGGGACGATACCTCCGCTGGCTTCTTTATGACCTCTGGCGAAACTCTCCCCTAATCTGTCTTTCAATCCATCTGTGGATAGATCTGCAGCTGCTTTCAGACTTTCGATAATGTTGACAGGTGGATCTCTCGACTTTGCACATCGAGCTATGCGACACGAGAAGTTTACCATGCCAGTAAGGTAGCCCGAGTTGGCACACATGACTATTTCCAAGGCTTTCGAATTGAGATACCCAGCCCAGCGAGTGGCAATCACAGGGTGTACCTGAGCAGGAGTATCGATGCGAAGAACGGCAATTCGGCCATCGGCACTGAACTTGGGAGGTGTGTGTGTGTTCATCTCCACTTCTGCATTAATTTCTGCACGAGCGCTTTGTAGCCGACCGTTGCTCAAGAGGTCTCTAGGATCCTCGGAGGCCAGGAGCGCATTCCAGGCTGTTATCACGTCATACTTGGCTGTGCGCCGCGGCGCATTGATGAGAGACACCGCATCGTTGATCGATTTCTTAGTGAAAGTCTTGAACGTCATGGAGGGAAATGGAGGTGACCATCTGAGCGAATTGCCCAGATCTCCATGAGTACCGATGCAGGCAAGGTAGGCACAAGATGAGGCAGTATCCGGCGACAAAGGTTTGCAGATTTCGTAGGTGAGAAGCGATGATGTCGAAACTGGTGGGTAATGACAAGCCGAAACTACTTGAGCTCCTTCGGGAAAGTGGTCGCTCAGATGATGATCGATGATCAATGACTTTGTGGAGGCCGAGGCTATCACTGGAGGACCTGCCACAGATCCTTGGTCAAGCACGATGATATACGTTGGGTCTTTGGCTGCCATAGCTTCACGTTCTGATTCTGCATGAATATTGGAACCCTTTCGAATGAGATGGACGTCAATCAGAGCTGAATCTAGGCCGAGGGCTGTGAGCGTTCGATATAATATGACCCCAGAAGATAGGCCATCGGCATCCTTGTCCGGCACAAGCAGAGTCTTCTTTCCACTTGCAGCGCTATGGGATTCAGCATTACGGTCTGGGTGCAAAGTCGAGCCAATCAAGCATACCATTCAGTTATGAAAGCCCTTGCGCCATCGACGGCCGCTTTTGGAGCCGGCCATATGATGTCCCCTTCATCGTCCCGTCGTGGTTCAACATCGCAATAGTCCGGTATCTTAGGGCGGGGTTTCGGAGCGCCTGATTTCTTCATCCCTTGCCGGCCATCGGGTGCTGACGTAGAAAATACCTTGCGGCAGGACCAGAGAGAAGAAAAGAAGGGGAATATTCTGTTAGAGCTGAACTGGCAAGCCAACGAGAGACTTTGATCGGAAGGGAGTCTCGCACGAAGTGGCATATATAAATTTGACAAATATTGTGTACACCGGTAGAGCTTGAAGTACAAAAAGAAGTTATAACGTCGTCATGACTTCGAAGGCAAGATTTCCTCTGGGGTAGGCGAGAAAGACAGAAAGCGCAATAATTACGGTGAGTGGTAAGGGTGGATGGACAAAACAAAAATATACGTTCGCTAATCGTAGGGCATAAATTGCTACAGGGTTTTCAGCCAGGGTCTTGCTCAGCGTCAGGCGCGGGCCTAAAATCCTGGTATTCTCCTTGTAAATTTTGCAGGACCATCGGAAGAGTTTGCTCGAGAGCCATATTGACAAGCCACTGAAACATCATTGGATCTCCACCGAAAAGAGGGCCACCCAGCGTCTGCGAGAGCCTGAACGGTAGACGGTTCTCGAGAAATTGGGTGTAGTCTTGGACACTCTGCGCTACGACCTCGACATTGGAGACGTCCACGAATGGGTTGAGAGGAGCTTCCGTGCCAGGAAACAGGATGCTGAAAATTCCAAGCCAGGCATTTACGGGAGTCTCACCGATCCTACGGCGCCGGACAGCCTTGTATTGGTCCGAAGTCATCTTCTCGTCGAAAGGGCAGTCTGAGTTGACGCAAAGACGCATCCGAGCGTGAATCTCATTCTCGTTTTCTGTGGCAAATTCCATGTAACATGACGGGCAATAGTACTCCGGGCGACGATGGACCCTGTACAAATGTTGCTTCAGTCGCGCGATATTCGTCAAACACACTGTTCGGCATCGACGATATGCCTTTTCGCTTAGGTTCTGGTTCGCCTCGGAGTATCGGACTGGATCTTGTTTCGCATATGGACAGGCGAGAAGACCGTCTGGTCCTAAGCCCTCCGAATCCGGCTTCTCACGCCGTGTTCGTTTTCGCCCATTAGCATCGTCGTCGTCGTCGTCTTCTTCTCGCAGCCGGCGTTTATGAGAAGAAGCCTTTGTTACGCTCGTAATTGAAGTCGAAGCTCCGGCATCTGGCTGACTCGGTTGTCTAATGCTGGAGGTACCCGAGCAGTGCTGCGATGACTGGGTGCATCTAGTGACTCGTGATGAGTTTGTTAGGAACTCTCTTACAAGTTCCTGGCCAAGCACAGACACCGCACTCTCGACCTGCTGTTGGGTTACTCTATCCGCGAATGGAGAGCAGCCGTCATCGGAGATGAAGGACTCTTCACCTGAGGATTCCATGTACGAGCTCTCTGATACTGCCGGCGTGCCCCCAGAAGACGTCGATTCCTCCATATTATGGTTAAACTCTGGGATTATCTCAATGGGGTCGTCGATATCAGCTTCCATCTTGGCACAGAATTCACTGCATTTACCGCTCATAGAAATTTTCTCACCGCCCTCTGGAGCAACACTCTCAGCATCGTCGAATTTGAGTTTTCGTTCAAGTTCGTCCTTCATCTTTATGATGTCGTCAGGATGATCAAGTTTGATACTGGGTCCCATGGCAATGCTCTCATCTCTAATGGTTTTCCCCACAACTTGCCAAGCAGGATTTGTGAAATCACAGGATCGTAGAATCCACCGAAACCACTGGAAAATATCTTGCGCGGAAAAAGGCGGCGACCCTTTAGTTGCTTGCATTTGGTGCGCTTTGACAAAGGCGAAAACCTCGAGCTCAAAGAGCCTGCCTATCCCAGTTTCGCAAGACTTACTTTCCCCTTCCAGTTTGGCCCAAAGATGAGCATTGGCGTGGTGATCGTTCGCAATGTGTTTGAGAGACTTCTCGTAGTGCATGGTAGGTGAAGTGATCTGTCTCAGCTTCGCATCCACTTCGCTATGTGCAATTGTCGGTGAGGTGGTCAGGTCCTCTTCAGGAATGTCGGTAGTCTGAACTGCGCGACTGGCATAATGAACATTCTGCTGTTGCGGATTGGTAACTTGTTCAACAGTCTCATAGTTCTGAAGTGCATAGCTAGAGCCAGAATTGGTATGCTCTTCTCTGGCTTCGTGAATGGCACTCTCTTTCGATTCATTCTCAGTCGTTGACACCGTGGAAAGGCCAGAAATGATGTTTTCCTCTAGTATTTGTACCAACTCTCTCTGCGCAATCCATTCTTTTGCCTCTGAAGCACGCTCCAGGGGCGTGGAACTATTCCAGAGGTCGAACACTGTATTTTTTAACTTTATGCCTCCCGTTACCTCGATCCAGTCGTGAATTCTTTCCTGGCTTCCAAGAAAGTGGTCTGCAATATGGTTGAGCCTATCGGTAAGACCGTAGTCGAATCTTTCTGGTGTTGCGACGGCTCTACAACCGACGGCTCTACAACAAAATCCACACCAAAATGATACTGGATAATTTGGGGGCGGATTAAAGCGGGCTTCATTACCGATCGAGACTGGCCCTTTGCAATCAGTGAATGCACAGTGATTCAAGTAGTCGTCTTCTGTCAAGTATACCCTATCGCATCTGTAACAACACGATCTCCAGTCTCTGTACACATGTGCGTACAGCTCGTGTCTTTCCCAGTCACTCCTGGAGGAGAACAAATGATAGCAGCCTGCACAAGTGCAGCCGAATGGTTTGACATGAGTTCGTACGTGCTGTTCAAATGATATGACATCAAGTGCTGGTAGATGCGTCTTGCAGCTGGCATAAGGACAGGCTGTATCGGAAGAAGGGAGCACATTTGGTAACGTTTGCTGATTATGTGTCTCGTCAACGTCGGTTCTCTTCGAGCTGTTTGTCTTTTTCTTCCCCATATACACTCTGGACGATCTTTGCCCTGGGGCTGTACCCTCATCAACTGGTATCTTAGCAGCTTTGAGGGCGTAGAAAGGTGCCCTAGGTGGTGGAAGAGCGCTAGGGGGCGGAAGAGCAAGAGAGACTGAATGTTGTAGCTGGGCCATATCGAACGCTGGTTGGTCGTAGTTTGCTGGTGAATGATCAATGTGCAAGTGTAAAGCAACTAGTAATGGATTATCAAGAGCGATGTTGCAGTCATTGCACTTCAACGAGTGATATGATACCTTCCAGCCCTTGGGTACACAGTGGTTTTCCATCATGTGTCTAGTTAACGACGACGTTGAGAAACCCGCGCGGCAGCAGAAGCGACACTTCCGCCCGCTGGAGGGCAAGTCATAGGGTATCGAAAGACATGGATACAGGTAATGGCCAATTTTGTGCCCGCCAGAAGGGCACCGATTGCAGATGCTAGTGACCGGCGAGTATGATGAGTTTGACCCACACTTCGAGCAGTCAGCGACGCTTGCACAAATAGAGAGACAGAGACAAACATAGCCTCACCTGAGCTCCCAAAAGTGCGCATGGTAAGCAATTCCCTACAAATTGCGCTTTCGCCATATCTATTGAGCTATGTGCTTGCTTCGTATGTGGTTGTGTCAAGTCCCAATGTGGAGATGGAATACTCTCTAGAGATTGTTGAGTATCATATTGGTTGAGTGACAAAGCATGTTGGGCGAGTGACAAACCCGGGGTGCTATATAATCGGGGATATGGGGATGCAACGGCATGCCCGAGGTCAATATCTGGCGTTGTTTCTGTGGCAATTTCTTGCAATTGTGGAGATGAACTTGGCTCCTCGTTGGGCTTGCGGTAAATCGAATCCATGGCGGGCGTCGGTGTGGTTTCTGGGACGACTCGTCGTAGCTGTACGGGACGTCGAACTCGGGTTGAAGCGACTCTGTGCCGTAAATCGAATCCATGATGTGCGTCGTTGCTCATCGTCGAGCAGATCCAGGAAGACCTTTCGATGAAGGGCCGAGCGTTGGTTCAAGACCAGGTCGAAATCAATGAAGTTGTAAGCTCTGGCTAGTCGAGGCAATGCTGAACATGTGGGATTCGTCGACGGTCAACGACGATCATGAGAATCACGATTCCACTGCTCTCGAGCATAGATAGAGTCCGGGAGCTTGCACGGATGAAGCTTTAGTAGGAGCTTGGATCGTCAAAATCAAGGGCAAGAGCGTGAGGCTGAAAAAAGAGGTCACCGAAAGACTAGTTACATGAAAAAATAGTGATGAATGTGCTCCATTCGACATATTTCAGAGGATGTGAAAGCAAGCGCCTCTCAGGATTGAGCAAGCGTTCACCTTCAAGAAGAAGCAGAAGAAGACAAGTCCTGAATCCTCCCTCATGGGCGGTGAAGCGAGGTACGCCATGTCCCTTGAAACTGGGCGCGAAAGAGTGCTGTGAAACTCACAGTTGTGAGAACTTGAACAGCCACGTCCGAGGCAGAAACGCGTCGCGATTGGCCAGAGTCACGTGAGGGCCAGAGGGATTACGAGGCAAGCGCCGCCACCGACGACGAGAGCAGAGCCAGGTGAATGTATTATGAGGTACAAAGGAAAGAGATTTGCCAACTTGTATAGACATTGTCTCTCCAAAGAGACTCGACAGCGATCCGCCAGACTCGCGTTCTCGACAGGAAAACCTCACAGAAAACCCACATGGCAAAAGGACTATTCACACCAGCTCATCATTATGGCCCCAATATCTTCTTGAACTCGGCATTGACTTAGTGTCTCAAGCCTTGTGCTCTCTCCTCTTTGCTCTGACCATGACATTCTTCGGCTGATGGAACCAGCCTCGCCAGACCTCCCACTCCCACTTCCCTTCATTATCCAGCACTTGTTCAAAATCAAAGTCCCGTAGTACCGTTGGTAGAACTTTGTACATCTCGGTGTTGGTAATGTGTCTGCCGATGCAGATGCGTTTGCCGTATCCGAAGTGCATCATGTGGCGTTCCATGTAGGCGGCATTTTTGCCACCGTCATTGTCGCGCAGCCAGCGTTCGGGAATGAATTCCTCGGCATCAGCGCCAAAGACGTTAGTGTCGAAGTGTACGGCACATTGATTCATGATCACACGAGTACCGCCAGGGAAGAAGTGGCCTGAAATCTCAACTCCGGGATGGGGCACTGTACGAGGAAGACCGGTTCCAAGAGAGGGGTGGATCCTCATCGCTTCGAGCACCACCGCGTGAAGGTAGGGTAGCTTGATCGCGTCATTATATCGGACCGGGTAGGTAAGAGTGCCATTTTGGAAGGCATCTTCAATCTCGGCACGAAGTTTGGCCAAAGTTGCGGGATGCTTGTGCAAGAAGTAAAAGATGGCGGCCAATGCGGTATATGTGGTGTCCGCTCCCGCCCAGATGATGGCCCAGATTTCGGCAGTGGCATCGAGGGTGTTGAAATCGTTCTTTTCATCGTGTGCAATGGCGATGAGTTTGCTAAGGCTATCATTGGGATTGTAGGGCCTACCCGCAGCCATATCGTCGAGCCGTGTTTTCACTGCGGCGTGGGCTTGGTTGATGGTGGTGGAAAACCCTTTAGCTCCCACGCGGGTCTCGGGCCAAATCATCTCAGATAGGAAATAGAGGCCGCGGAAGCCGTAAGGAATGTTGCTCAGGGCAGCGATCGGGTTCGGCATGGTATCCATCAGGAAGCACCATTGATTGTAATCGATGTTATCTCGGATGAAGCCAAAACCACCTTCGCGGCCGTAGAACATCTCGCCAATCACGTCAAAAGTATACTTACGAAGCCAGAGCGCCATGTCAAAGACTTCATCTGTGGCGGCAAATTGCTCCATCTGCTTGTAGAACAGAGCAATGATCCGGTCGACGCAAGGCTCGTATTCGAGAACAGCAGCTTGAGTGTAGATATGAGCCAACATCCGTCGCCGCTCAGTGTGCCTAGCTTCATCACGCTCGGTGTAGCCATCGATCCGCTTTGAGATTCCCGTTTGGAAAGAGTCGTAAAACTCATCTTTGGTGAACGCATATTTGGAGCCGTAGACGATTGGAACTGCTGTGGCATCCATAATTTGAACCTGATTCGGAAGAATCCTCACAATGTTGCCGTACTTCTTATGAATAGGTAATTGATAATCTGATCCTCTGCCATTTCGAACAGCACGGAAGTACCACAGAGGGGTGATC
This sequence comes from Cladophialophora exuberans, assembly GCA_030068005.1. NCBI lineage: Eukaryota > Fungi > Ascomycota > Eurotiomycetes > Chaetothyriales > Herpotrichiellaceae > Cladophialophora > Cladophialophora exuberans. Next base: position 80,591 of record JANSVK010000076.1, on the reverse strand, counting down.
GAGGCCCAGAAGGGGCCTGGGAAGTCTTTCAAGGGGTGGAAATAACGGTTGTAGATGGCACAGCCAAGGACGTAGGCCACGGCTCCTGCAACGAGGAGCTCAGAAGCAAGGACGGCATTGTCCAACAGGGAAGTCAACAACATCTTGAGATGGAAAATCGAGCTGTAGATGGGACAAGAGGGAGAACAAACGGAGTACAGCGGGAGGGGAGTAGAAAAGAGAAATACAGACCTCAGCTTGGGAAGAACTCAGATGCACCATCTGTCCCTCACTTTCCCGGGCACAGTGGGCTAGAATTTGGATTATCTCTGCATCGCTGCATTGCAGTTACATAGGTTTCTCGGAGACTGACCACCAGCGAGAAGACTTTCGCCATGATTGGCGACAAGAGCACAGGGGGAGCGGGAGGCCGCATGGAAACAATGTTAGATGCAGACCAGATGTAGGAAACTGGTCAATGATGAGAGGACGTGGCACGTCTTCAGGGCCACGATAAGTGTAATTCGGCCAGTCCTGCGAAAGATGATTGCTGATATGCACCGAGAGCGTCAAGGAGCTCCATCCCTCGGCCGCATTGACGCGGATTTTTTCGATTATCCTTCGAATAAACATGGCTCGTTTATATGCAAACCGCAGAAAGGGAGACGAGACGCCATCTCATGCAGCTGACTGGGATTGTCATTGGTGTTGTCGAGGTCACGTTGGAGGACGAGCAGCTGCCGGCAGGTGGAAAATGTCCCGATTCGACTGATAGTGAAGATTGTGAGGGGGAATTCCTGTTCCTTGTTCCTTTCAGCATCCGTAGAGAAGAAAATTGCGCGAATCCGAGATGGACACATGTTGCACAAGAGAGGATGAAGGTTTGAAGGGAACCGAGTCCGTGGCTCTGGGAGGCGCTGAAGAAAATTCCCGAGAAGCTGCCAAGCGCGGGCTTCATTGGGCGTTGGTGCCGGGGGCCTCTCGCCTACCAGCCTCCCTGTTCCATGCCACTCACGCCTAAGCTCCTTCACCACTGCACATTCGCAACGGGCCTTTTCCGCCTCGGGGGGAACATCTTCCAAGGGCAAATCTTTAACCAACTCTTCATGCTTCAACGAACACCTGTTCAACCTTTCTCCAATTCCAAACTCACCGCTACTTACAACTGCCGGCATGGATTCTCTTGTCTTGACGCCTCTAAACTCGATCGAGACGCACCTAAATGCTCTCGTCACGTCCTTCTCTCAGACCAACACGTTTGCGACCGCGCCACAACTCGCCAAAGACCTAAGAGCCGACGACAACGACCTATCGTCTGCCCTCACACTGCTCCAACGTCACCAACAAAATTATGCCCGTATTTTGAATCTTCGCGAAGAGGTAGCAACGTTGCAAGAGCAGTTGAAGGACACTATCCGAAAATGTGTCACTTTCAAGCAAGAGATCGGACATATCAACCCCTCCATTCTCGATTCAGACTCCGACCAAGAAGAAGACGAGGATGAAGGGCGTCGATCAGTGGCCGAAGTGGACTACCAGACTCTTCTCGCCTTCGCCGCTAGGATAGGCAGACATAACTCCATAGCTGCGCAGGAGGCAGAAGCAGAAGCCGTGCGCAGGAAGATTGCATCCAGATCTGGTCCCAAAGCCACCACACCGAATGGCCTCCAACATCCGGGAGACTCTATTCTAGCTTCAGCCGCTCCAGATGCGACTGTACCTCCTTCCACAGACCCCCAGAGTAGTACCACCGAAACGACTGCAGAACTCGAACGCATCAACGCCGGCATCGCCCTCCAACGCGCCCAGATGGGTATGTCCTTCCCCGACGCCCCCGTTTTACGCGTCGGCGCGCTTGGACAGCTCCAACTATACGCGGAAAAGCAACGTCAGCTACTATCTAGTGGTGGCGGTGGAGGTAGAGACGAAAACAATGAAAAGAGCATCATACAGGCCGTGGAGAAGGAAGTGGGCAGATTAGTGAGAGAAAGCGAGGACATTGCCCCGCCAGAGGAAGAGGAGGAGAAGGACACGCACGAAGGTGATGAGGGCACAGAGTTTCCCGAGAGTCCTGTCTTTTCGAAACGACAACCTTTGGCGTCGGCGGACAGAGACGGCCAGGGAAGTGCTGGGGGTGCCACTACCGCTGTTGCGAGACCGCAACCGAGCCAACCACCCCCAGAAAAGAAGAAGCTTAACCTGGATCTGGATTTCCCGGACAGTGACGATGAAGATGATTGAAACCTTTCGGCGCACCACGAGCAATATTGAAAGTGGCTTGGTTTGATCGATCCATCAATCTATTTACTTCTCATCGACCCATCTGTGTCATATGGAGAGGTGAATGTGTGTGTCTAAGAATACTTGATTTTGAATTGAAGACAGCATGGATAAAACTGGGCATTTGACGTTGAGACCTTGAAAGACTCGCAGAGAATGGAAACAAGCGAATGAGAGAATGGGATGATCTTTTTCGTGCAGGGGAGTTTTCTCCTTCCCTGGTACTTGGGTTGCCTACATCTATCTAGTAGGTAGACCCTCTGCCATGTTATGCCAGCGCATGAAGGTTGGAACAGAATACTCGCACAATAACACAGCAGCCCAGTCATGGTGGTTCTACCAATGCGAGGTGAGTCCCCTCTGGCTTCTCAATCCCTTCGCCGTCGCAGTTTCCTTTGGTGCAGTGTGCTTCTTTCCTGAATTTCCCTGACATGACCTTGGTTTTCCAAACCTCGAATGCTCCAAGGTTGTTTTTCCCAAGCTTGCTAGCTCCAGCCAGTGCAGAACAATGTCCAATACTAGTACAATACCAACACCAACGCCCTTTTCTTTGAACTGTCACAGGCTTACGCTTCCAACGCCCTTGAACAAGCATTATCCCAACTTTCAACACTAAGCTTGCTTGCTTTCCAGCTCCTTTTTCTTGTTCCAACCAGCTGTGCACATCACCTCGTCTTTTCATCCCCCCTTTGGCATGCCACCTCACTCACGTTCATTCTCACTCTCCCCTCCTCACTCTCGCAATTCAAGTCCTCCTCCCTCTACCCCTGGCCCGTCCGCGTCCCCTTCCTCGTCCACGTCCACGTCCTCCCAAATTCCTCCGTCTCGTACCAAAAGCCTTAACATTGTGATGACCCGGCGGCGCTTGAGACTGACCCGGGCGCTGGGGATCGAAGTCATCATCATCGTCGTCGTCATCATCTCCACCACTAGCGCTAGGACTCGGACTCGTGGAGCTAAGCATCTCAACATCCGTGTCGGCGGGAGTCGTCAACGGCGAGGAAGAGGAAGAGGTGGATCGAATGGGCGGGAGATGAAGGGTGCTGAGCGGTGCTGTGGTGTGTGTTGTACTTGTAGTCGTAGTCGTGGGACCCGCGACGGTGATGGTGCTGCCGAATTCAGAGGGTGTGGGGGTGGAAACGGTGCTGGGAGCCGTGGCGACGATAGTGGGGAGTCTCCTGGCTGTTGTGGAAGTTGGAGTTGCGGTGGCGGTGGCGACATTCATGTTGTTGGGTGTGTTGTTGACGGTGTTGATTGATCTGCGGGCGTATGTCGGCGACGATGTGATGCTCTGATCTAGTGTCTGTGCAGGAGCTTGATATGCGGGACTTGGAAAGGAAATAGGAGGGCCAGTCCGTGACTGATTTGATGGTACCGGTGGGCGGCGTGAAGTGGAAGACGGAGGCAGGTCGTCGGAAAAGTCATATTCGCGGCAGATCGAGTTCAGTCGTCCATTTCTGCCCCTTGAAGCCGCTTCTGGTGCAGAAGGCGATTTCAAATCCAAAAAGACACGACCATCCCCTACACCCATAGCATCCATCGAACGACGCGAATATGGTCCTCCAGCCGGATACACGCCCCCTGAACCCGCTGGGAATGAGACTGGCGCAGTTGGCGGCTTTGTCGCCGGTGCACGACCTTGACGCGGCGGAGTGGGAGGGCTTGCTGCGAGCAGATGAGAATCATAGCGACTGGCGCGCATGGGCCTTAGGGCACCGAAGCGCGGATGGTGCGCATGCTTCAAGGCTGCAGCCTGACGACGTAGCAAGGCTCTCGCCCGTTCTCGCCGCTCCTGCTCTTCATCATCCAGAGCCTTCTTTCTCGAGCGCGCGAGCACGCTTTCCAGGCGTCGCGACTTCTTCTGCGCCGCCGCTTCGGCTTCCGCCTGTTGTTGCTGCTGCTGCGCCTGGCGTCGTGCCGCTATCTCTCTCAAACGCTCCTCATGTCGCGCGGCCGCCTCTCTCTCGAGTGTTTCTTGCCGTGCCGCCATCTCTCTCTGCACCCGGTCTTGCTGCGCCGCCACCTGCTGTCTCATTTCGAATAGGAACACGTTGGGTTCCATGAACGTGTCGGTTTCGAGGGTGTGCTCGGCGTAGCCCTCATAGACCATGGAATCTTCGGGGGTTTGCTGTTCTTCAGTGGTGCCATAGCGGAGGTAGTCGACGGATCTGGTCCAACGATCGCCGCCTGGGGGAAGGCCGTGGTCGTAGGGGAAAGGATCCTTGGGGATGGGATCACCGCAGGGATCCATTTTGTTGTGGCAAGGTGAGTTTGAAATGGGGAAACAAGGATTGATCGGCGCGAAAATTTGGTTTTTTTGTCTGGGCTTTCGATCTTCCTCTGGCGTTGATGATTAGGCGCGTTCACCGTAGGATGAAGAAGCCTACCATGAAGGAGAAGCTTATGAACAAACCCCAAGCAGTGCAATTCGGAGAAGGAAGTACGATGGAAGCAGAAAACGACGACGACGACGACGAGTCAGGATAGGATGGATTCATTCTCGAAAATATCCCTGCCACGGCTTTGTTACGTTTAGCTCACGCGCGCCTTCTTCGCGCAGTGAAGACATAGATCGACGCGGCGGCGAACACAACTTGAAGTGAGTCCGGCAGACACCATGGGCAGTGACGGGCGCGGTGAAAAAAGTGATATGGAGCCCCGAGTATCCTGCACACATTGAACTGTGGGCTATTCTTGGTGCTGGTGACCGCCTTGAGTGATGATAGACTACCCTTCAGGTATCAAGTCGACACTCACCCACCGACTTGAGGCGTGGTTGGACCTTCGAGCTGGTTGCTTTTCTTTGTCGCCATTGGTCTTCTACTGACTGTTGAGTGACGCCGTAAGTTACCGAGCCGCGGTGACATTGCATCGGGCTGTCTGGTCGACGGCGGAATTGCCACAGACTTACCATGTAGGTCAACATACTGACAATCTAGTATCAATGAAAGTTCTGCGTGAAATGAAATGAAGTGCTTTATCATTTTGGTTTGTCGATGAGTTGAACTTTGGTTTGCATTCCCGGCCACGAAGACTCAGACTAGTAGTTTCAGCCCCAGGACTAGTATAGCATCACCGTACATGTTCATTTCACATCGCATCTCATCACCCTCCTTCATAAATTCCACTTCCCTTCCCCTCAAGAAGAAACACCACCAACCCTCCCTTTCCCCCCTCAAACCCCCTAGTCTTACATATTATGCACCGAACTATTCCTCGTCCACTTCCTGAACGTCTTGCCATAGAAGTAAAACAGCACGCCAAACGAACACCATAAGAAGATCAAACACATGTTCAACATGATGGGCGGCAGGTATCCGTCGGCTATGATCCAGGGGGTGATGAACTTGCTGAACCCATAGCCCCAGACGTTCTTGTTCACGGTGATGGCGACGAAGATGGAGCCCGCGACCGGCTTGTACGAGTCGACGGCGTAGGTCGAGGCGATGGCCGGGATCGCGGCGACTTGGATCCCCGCGCAGGTGTAGCCGATGATGACTGTGATCATAATGTTAGTGAGATGCCACACAAAGGAGTGACGGGTGGTGCAATGTTGTGTGTGATGGGTGCTTACCGATAACTCTCCAGTCCCACTTGTGTTCATATCCAAACGCCACGACGAAGTTATCAATCAACATGATGATCACATAAGGAATCAACGCCGGCAGTCTCATTTCCGGTTCTCTGATCCCACCGTTTCGCTTCGTGGCTTGGGCAGCGACCCAGTCACTAAGTGGTCCGTTGGTGAGCAGGCCAATGATAGCTCCGACCAAGATAGCAAAGTTCGTGTATCCGACACTCTGGGGCGGGAAGTTGTACGGCGGAGCGGCGAAGTTCTGGGATTGCGTGAGGTTGATGGTCAAGAAGGATGATGCCGACCACGACACGACAAACGCGGCGAATTCGATGATGGGGAAGAAATGCAGTTTCCAGGGGACCCACACGTCCAATGCGATGCTCTTGAACGGGTGCGCGTTGTTCTGCCACAGCATGAATTGGCTCTTGGAGGGGGTTCCCTTGTGCAGGTACGGGTCTCGTTCCGCGGTGGCGGTGACAGTCAAGTCGGCGATGGTCGGCACCTTGATTGCTTCGTTCTTCTCCGGGTCCTCGACGGTCTCGGACACGATCTTCTCTTCGGAGCTCTGCTTCGTCTGTTGTTGTTGCGCGATCATTTCCTTCGGATGTTGTCGGTGCCACCTGGTTTCCGGGAACAGGAAGAGCAAGCCGATCAAAGTCGCGGCGTGCAGTGCGACGTTCAGCCACCAGAAGTTGCGCCAGTGGGAGTACTCGGCCATTGAGCCTGCAATAATGGGGCCGACCTAGAGTTTTTTTTTCATATCAGTGGTAGTTCTCCCCGGACTGGATAATTGTCGCACTACTAACCATCAAGCTGCCGAAATAGACGGTAAAGTACATCGTGTTGTAGGCGCCTCGTTCGTGAAGAAAGAGCACATCTGCGATGACGGTTGGAGGAAGGGTCTGTGAGTATATAGTGTTAGTCCCAATGGGTCCTTCGTCAGAAGAGAATGGCCCATACCTCTGCGGGACCTGCTCCAATTCCGTTCAAGACACAAGCACCCATGAAACTGGAGTAATCCTTCGCAACCGCTCGCCAAATGTTGGAAACAAGGCAAATGATGGTTGCGAAGATGACCACTGGTCGACGACCAAACGATGTTTGGATAGGAACCCTTTATAAATTAGCCAGAGGCCTGTCTCAGTGCCTCGCCTTCATTAACATACCAGAGGAAGTTGCTAAAGCCCAGCACCAAGATGCACACCCCCGTAAATTGGACTGCGCCCGCCAAGTCTGTATCGAACGCCTCGATCAAATTGGGAAACATGGGCGCCAGAGCAAGAGGTCCGAATCCTTGTGCGAAAGTCATGATGAGAACCATGGTCATGGCGGAGAATTTCCAGAAACGATTCCAATTCTAAGCGAACTTTTGGGTAAGCAGATGGGAGAGGACAGCAGGTTTTCGCAGGCGGGTGAATTGAACCATACCAAAGGATCATTTTTGAAGCCCGACGGCTGAGGTACAAGCACTCGGTGGGATTTGTCGGACGATTTCACAAAGTGATGGGTTCCGACATCAGCCATGATCTCCGTGCCGGGGTAGATCTGGGTATGAAGCTCCTCCTCCAACTGCGAGTGTGGTTAGAGATGTGGATTATTGGCGTGTGGCAGCAATTTCAATACCTGGTGGAGCGTCTGTAGGAAAAAAAGGTCAGTATCATCGTCGCACATGATCCACGGAGGCAACTGCATACGTTTTCATCATAGTTCATCTCCATCTTCGCAGAAAAAGGCGTTTACGCCAGAAGAACAATGGGAAATGGGTCAAGAATGTTGCTCTGTGTCTCTGTGGCGAAGTTCGAGACTGAGTTGTCAAGGTCTCTGTGGTGAATATATATCGTTTGGTGGACGACTTGAACCATATATGTGGAAATGTCGACTCGAAGTCCCATGGCTGGGTTCGTCATGGCGTCGACTAGAATGAATCAAGCCTAGACAGAATATCGTTCGGGAGATGGAATCGGTTATGGAAGTCGTTGTGTCACAGGCCACGCAGCCTTTGGGCTAGCACCAAGTTCCGCCCGAACATGGCCTAGGGTAATGAAAGATAGGCACACAGGGCGTTTGGGAAAAGAAGAAAAAACCCTGCAAGTCTCGGCAGGTGTATTGGTTGTTGGGGAGTGGTGTGGAAAAAAAGCCTGCATTGCTCGCCGAGCGTCGCTCTTTGTCGACCCTCCACTGGCGAGTGACTGGCCTCCTGGGATGGCCCTTGGGGCCTGGGGTCCCCGTGGCGATCTCCACGTTTCGAAGCTTCAGAAAAAGGTCAAATGTCCGCTAGCCCCATAAGGAGCATTGCTCCGCCCCTCAGGAACAGCATTTCGTCGGATGAGTACTGTCGGATGAGCTTTGGGCAATTCTCAGCTTTGATTATCAATGGTGTTGATGACGACGACGCAGAGGTTTGTCGCTGATACGAAAAACAAAGCAATGCGGGAATGGTTCCGACCTCGTGGAGAAGCAGGTACCGGTGTCGAAACCAAGCATTGTGGCCCTGTTCATGAAGGCTTGGTTGAACGACCCTTGGCTCACCAGTGACAAAGCATCGGAAGGGCGACCACCTCCAATCGAGTGACTTTGGCAAGTAATTGGTTGGGTGCTCGTAACGAGGCCCCGTGAGGACATTTGTGTTGGCTGTCTCGGGCAACCGCTAATAAGGAGGGTGGAAGAGGGGACAGGGTACATTTCCGGCACCTTTTGGACGAGGGAAGATCCAGCCTCCCGGCAAATGCTCTCCGTCGTATTGCCAGCGACCCGGATGAGCCACATGCACCTAGCTCCCTTGGCTGCATTGCCTACAGTCATACTCGTATGAAGGGGACCCTAGGGAACTTGTATTCGTGATCGCCTTTCTTCCACTCTTACCACGTTACCACCTCTCATCTATACGAGGCTCAAAATGGAAGGCCTACAGTAGGATCTGGAGCTAAAGTTTCGGTCAGGGTCAAAGCCGGAAGCTAGTAAAAGTTATATCTATGGGTGATCGCTGGTAATCAATACCAACGCCTCGTCATCTATATCATTAATTAAAATTGTACTATAGAAAGTTGTAGTAGCGGCGTCTTGTCATCATGTCGCTCGCTTCCCCCATCCACTGAAGAACCCTCCTCCTCCCGTGCTGGCTGAGGCAGTATGCAAGGGTTTAGGAACTTCTTTCGTCCCAGGACTGGGAGTAGTCACGGATGATGTCGGCGAGTCCGTGCTGTTGACCCTGGCTGTAGGAGACGCGGCCGTTCCACCCAAAATCTTACGCAATGCATCGAGCTTGGCTTTGGTCTCTTCGAGTTCTTGTCGGGCCACAGCCTCAGCGGTTTTGGAGTTGACGAGCTCAAGCAGAAGGGCATCATTGGAAACAGGTTCGTGATGTTCAGTAGCAAGAATGGCTTGAGTGTTGAGACTGCTGGTTCTCTTGGAATACGGGGCTGGCCCGACACTGCTCGATCGGGCGGTTTCTGCCCGGCCCAATCTCAACTCTCTGAGGCCGGACGACTTTGGTGGGGGAAGTTTGAGCTCGGGAAACTCTGTGACGGGGGTATACACGTCGGCAGGAGAATCTGGAACCGAATTGTTTCGCGAACGCAGTTCGCTCACGGTGCGTTCCAATCGTTGTTTGTCGCGATGCGCATCCTGGATCCGAGTTCGGGCGTCACGTAGCTGCTCTTTGAGGGTATGTTGTTCTGCTTCTCTCTCGTCAAGTTGTTTCATGAGATCGCGGCATTTGGTGACCTCGGTTTCATGCTTCTCTTTCCACTCTGAGACGGCATCCCGGAGTTGAATCTTCGATTGACCCACGGAAAATCGCTTGGAATCAACCTCTCCCAACTTCAGACCGGCTTGGTCCATCAGAGCATCCAGCTCAACCTCCTCTTCTGATGGTTCTAAATCATCTTCATGTGTGAGCTCTCGGATTTCTGCTGTTTGTGTTCGTAGACGATCAAGAAGTCTGCGCCCAATTTGTCGATCTTCTTCCCGTTCCTCGCGCTCTTTTTGGATATCCTGAGCGAGCTCGAGATGTTGTCGTTGGACTTTTGACAATTCTATCAGTAAATCTTCGATCTCTTGGTGAAGATCTCGATTGCCAGAATTGTTGGCTGGCGCGGTTGCTGACTGATGACCCGCGGCGGCTGACGGGGCGGCTTTGGACATGCCTTCATCCGAAAACTCAGTGGCCAAGGTACTCGCATCCGAAATGCTTGTCTCGACTGAGTTGACGGTCGATGTCAAGCTTTGGCCAGACGAAGACTTCCGAATGGACTTCTTGTTGCTTCCCGGGATCGTCAGGCTCAGATTCTGGGATCTTGAAGGGGTGTGTGATGAGCCTGCCCAAAATCGGCCCAAGAATGAGGCTGCTGCACTCTTCAATGATGGCGCCGCACTCAAATTCTGCGAATGTCTGAAGTTCGCCTCCAGCGTTTGAAGAGACTCATGGCTTACGAGACCCGTCAGAGACACAAAATCGTTGACCAGATCATCTGCGTGTTGCGCATAGGTATCCCATAGACCTCTCGACAGCAGGAACTGCAAAGCGTCCTCGAATTCCGAGAAGCCCAGCAATTTCTTCTGATTCCGCTGCATCAGAGATAGAGCCACTCTCATGAGCGTTTCGGTCGCGCCTTCGGAGAGGATCACATCGTAGATACGCAGTAACATGGGTAGCGGACAGGTGACGGCGAAGAATGAAAGGAACCACTGCGAAACGTAGAGTGGTTCGACCTTGAGCATGTCGAGATGCGCTGCTAGTTCAGGAAGGTGTCGAGTGAGAAGTTGTTGGAACTGGTATATACGGAGATGCAGCCCTGATAAATCTGGTAAATAACACGAACGTAGGTCGTAATTTTCCATAAGTCTGAGACACCATTAGCTTGACCTGTGGAGCTTGAGTTCACAGAGAACATACCTGACGAGGATGCAAAAAGCTTCTGGTTCGCTCATATGCATCAGTAATGGTCCGACAACAAATCCGAGACCTTGACAGTATCCAATTTTTTCGTCATATAAGGAGAAGGCTTTCAAAACTCTTCCAAGCATACGTTGTCCATCGCCGTCTTTCTCACGGAACATATCAACATTAGGGAAGCTTCTCCCAACATCTTTGCCAATCAATGTGTCGTACGGACTAGGCTCATTCGCGAGCCTCTGGTATTCCGTGTGCAAGAAACCATCATGGGCCCGTGCAATGCTAGGCCAGACAACGCCACGTAGAGGGGGTGGTACACCACCGCGGATCTTGTTCGAGGTTAAGGTTGGTAATCGTTGAGCTGTTTGCGTATAATCTTGGACCAAAGCTGCCCAGAATTCAAGTTCGGTCATGGGAGGGGCGGGTAATAGCGAGTAACGTAGTGACTGTGGTTGAGGCCCATCAACAAGTCTTTTCAACTGATGCATGGACGGCGGTCGAGTATTCTTGCGAGGTCGTGAAGGGGTAGCAATGCCCGCCTTAGGATTGGTGGCCAGGGCAGCATTCTCTTTCTCCAAACGTGCCAGGAGCAAGGTCGTGGACTGGGCAATTTGTTAGTCATGTTCATGGTCCTTTGATCTGCTCGACTCACTTCATCTGTACCATCGTCCTTTGGCTCTTGCTCTTCCGTCTTTTCGAGATCTTCCCAATTCACCGAGTTTATCGAGACACTGCTCCCAGAAGTCTGCGAGGATGATCGAGAGGAACGAGTCGATGAAGGGCTGCTTTGAGGGATAGAAACCTCGCGAGGGATTTCACGTTCATCGATGATATCGAGGTCAGGATCGAAGGGGATGTCGGAAAGTCGGACTGAGACCATGGAGCTTCTGGGAAGAGGAACGTTCTCGGGTTCGACGTCGGGTTCAACTTCAGAGGTTGTTTGGGAAGGAACTTCCTCGACAACTTCGTTTTCTGACATAGTTGAAGAGTATGACAGAGATTTCGTTTATTCGTAGTATATGTGGTGGGGGTTCGGTAAGGAGGCAGGGCAAAAGAGTGAGCCCGTGCGGTGGTTGGGACTTCTCAGCAAACAACGACTGTCAATGAGAGACTGCTCGCCTGGTCATCCAGCGACCGTGCGAGGGAAGTGGAAATGTGTACAGGAAGGAACGGACGTCGTCGATGACCACGAAGGAGTGAAGCACACTGGCACAGGTGGTTCGTAGGAATGTTTGAGGATTGAACATTTGGCTGCGCGGGTGCCAGTGGGCCAGGCACCAGGGGCTTTTCGAAACTATGGAGATGCACTAGAACTACCACCCTAGCCAGTCCAAGTCCAATGCTTGAACGCCCACAGTTGATGCAATCTCGGCAATTCACATTGGCTTTGATAGCTGTATCGATATTGAGCAGAGGACTCTCATGATTGAGGATTTGATCGACGTGCAGAGAGTCGAATCTGGCTGTGCCCGTAATGACCAGAGCACTTGAGAGAGTCGAGACTGAGAAATGGCGGGGTGTCGTGGCCGGCCCCCTGACATTTCTGAGGCGTGAACTGCTGCAGGTCGTGACGACTTGACAATCTGCACATCATCACGCGACGGGTTGCTTTCCAAGGTGTTGTCCGTCAGGGGAATGACAAGATGTGCCGAGTAGAATGAAGCTGCTGCACATCATACCCCATTTCTGCCACCCGTAACTTTAGATCTAGCTATAAGTACAAGCTCATCCCTACAGGTACAAGTACTAGTACCTAGGTACATAAGAGGAGAACTGGCGGTGACGGTCAATAGTGACAGGTATCCACTCGACATCAACTTGAGCAGGAAGATGATTGAATCTAGAATACCTAGGTAAGGTACCTGAAGAGGTGCTCGTAATTAGAAGAGTGAGTGCCAGCTGCCCGGGGGCACACTGGCAGTGAAGAATCGGACAGATCACGTGGAGATCTGGAAGAAAACGTGATTTAGAGGCTAGTGAGGCCCTAAACAGTTAGCGCCAAACATGCCTAATCAGCACTAGGCTGTGACGCGAAGGCAGCGCGTGCCAGTGGCCAATGCCAATGTTTTCAGCGTTGTCAATGTTTTGATACTGAACACTCGCCGCAATCTGAGTCCCTCTTGACAACAAAACAACACTCCAGTCGCAAGGTGCTTGACCCCTCTGTGACTTACTCAATGCTATCTTATTTGCATTACCCTATCATCTAAAAAGGTGATTTCTCGCCAAGTCGACAAGGGTTGATCGTCTTGATCTTTGCGAGCGCCTGTAGTCGCCGCCATGGACGACTCCATGTTTGACATCGAAGACGGCTCGGATTTTGAGCCCGTCACTGTAAGCTCTACAATCTCTCAAGAAAAATCGACTGCGATCTCTGACATTGATGTCCAGAAGCCAAAAGCAAAGCCGGCCAAGAAGACCTCTGAATCAAAACCCGCCGCAAAGAAAGCCGCCGCCTCCAAAGCGAAGGCCGCACCCAAACCCAAATCCTCAGTTCCCAAAAAGCGCTCCAAGAAAGACGCGGAAGATGAAAATTCAGACAACGGCGAGGGCGATGCCTTCGATGACGAGTCCTTGCTTGCCGATACGCCTCCGAAAGCAAAGAAAGCGAAGGTGAACCCAGTCAAGGGAAGCCACAAGAAGCCTCTCGGCGATCTGGTCAACGAAGCGATAGGAACAGATGGCGCGAATGATTCTCCCCAACCCAAGAAAAACAAGCGTGTCTCCGAACAATACCAGAAGCTCACGCAATTGGAGCACATCATCAAGCGTCCCGACACTTACATTGGTTCCGTCGAGCGCACCGAGAAGCAAATGTGGGTCTACAACACAGAACAAGACGCCATGGAGTTTCGAGAAGTCTCGTTCGTCCCTGGTATTTTCAAAATCTTCGACGAGATCTTGGTCAATGCTGCAGACAACAAGCAAAATGACAAGAACATGGATGAGATTCGCGTGACAGTGGATCGCGAAAAGGGGGAAATCAGCGTCTGGAACAATGGTCGTGGTATTCCCATTGAGATTCACTCCAAAGAACAGATCTACATCCCAGAAATGATCTTTGGTCACCTGTTGACCGGCTCCAACTATGATGACAATGAGCAGAAGATCACCGGAGGCCGTAATGGCTATGGTGCAAAACTTGCCAACATTTTCAGCACAGAGTTCACTGTCGAGACGGCCGACTCCAGGCAGAAGAAGAAGTACAAGCAAACATGGACCAAGAATATGTCAACCATGGGCAAGGCCAAGATCACAGATTGCAAGGGCGAAGATTATACAAAAGTCACCTTCTTTCCCGACTTTGAGAAGTTTGGCATGACTGCTATGGACGATGATCTAGAAGCACTCTTCAAGCGTCGTGTCTACGATCTCGCTGGTACCTGCCAGAAAGTCAAAGTGAAGCTCAACGGAACCAGAATTCCGGCGACCTCGTTCAAGAAGTACATTGAGATGTACACAAGGGCCATCAAAAAGGAGCGTGGCGAAGAAGCTGCCAACGATGCAAACGAAATCATTACCGAATCCCCTGATCCCCGTTGGGAGGTCGGCTTCACCGTATCTGACGGCTCGTTCCAGCAGGTTTCGTTCGTCAACTCTATTGCTACCACTTCAGGAGGTACGCATGTCAATTACATTGCTGATCAGATCGTTAACCACCTGGTGGACTATGTCAAGAAGAAGAACAAAGCTGGCGCCCAGCTGAAGCCGAATCAGATCCGCAATCATATCTTCGTCTTCGTGAACGCCCTGGTTGTCAATCCGGCCTTTTCGTCTCAAACAAAAGAGCTGTTGACAACCAAATCAAGCCAATTCGGTAGCAAGCCTCAGCTCTCGGATTCGTTCCTAAAAAAGATCGTGAACACCCAAGTCGTCGAAAACATTTTGCACTTTGCCCAGCAAAAGGCCGACCAGATTCTGAAAAAGTCCGATGGCAGCAAGCGAAGTCGTATGAACAACCCAAAATTGACGGATGCCAACAGAGCCGGCACCAAAGACGGTCATTTATGCACATTGATCTTGACCGAAGGTGATTCGGCCAAAGGTCTAGCCATGGCAGGACGATCTGTCGTCGGTCCAGATCTATTTGGCGTTTTCCCGTTGCGTGGTAAACTGCTAAATGTTCGAGATGCCTCTGTTGATCAAATCTCCAAAAATGCCGAAATTCAGAACATCAAAAACTTCCTAGGACTTCAACACAAGAAAGTCTATACCGACGTCAAAGGTCTTCGCTACGGCCATCTGATGATCATGACTGATCAAGATCATGATGGCAGTCATATCAAGGGCCTGTTGATCAACTTCTTGCAGGTGCAATTTCCTAGTCTCCTCAAGCTTCCTAAATTCTTGGTCGAATTCATCACCCCCATTGTGAAAGTTTGGAAGGGTGATCCCAAGAACCCTACCCAGTCTCGTACTTTCTACACCATGCCCGAGTATGAGGCATGGAAAGAAGCTCACAAACATGAGAAAGGATGGGAAAACAAGTACTACAAAGGATTGGGTACAAGCACAACAGAAGACGCACAGCAGTATTTCAACGATATTGATAAACATCACAAGGAGTTCGACGTTATGCAAGATGAGGAAACCTCCCTCATCGAACTAGTCTTTTCCAAGAAGAAGGCCGATGAGCGAAAAGAGTGGCTGCGCCAATTTAAACCAGGTACCTATCTGGATCATACCACCAAGAGCATCTCTTACACCGATTTCGTGAATAAAGAGTTGATTCTGTTCAGTATGGCAGATAACATTCGCTCCATTCCTTCAGTGATTGATGGTTTGAAACCTGGGCAGCGTAAAGTTATGTTTGCATGCTTCAAGCGAAACCTGAAGAAAGATATGAAAGTCGCCGAACTCGCTGGCTTAGTTGGTGGAATGACAGCTTACCATCATGGCGAAACATCGCTTCAACAGACTATTGTTGCCTTGGCTCAAACCTTTGTCGGGTCAAACAACGTCAATCTCCTCGAGCCCTCGGGTCAATTTGGAACTCGAAATCAGGGCGGTAGTGACTCGGCCAGCGCTCGTTACATTTTCACTCGACTATCACCCTTCGCCAGGAAGCTTTTCCATCAAGCAGATGAACCGCTTCTAACATACAACTATGATGACGACAAGAAGATTGAGCCGGAGGTATACGTACCAGTAGTTCCTATGATTCTTATCAACGGCGCCGACGGTATCGGAACTGGGTGGAGTTCGCAAATTCCCAACTACAACCCTGAAGACATCGTGGAAAATTTGAAGCGCAGAATGGCTGGCGAGGAATGGACGCCCATGCAACCATGGTACCGTGGCTTCAAAGGCGAAGTGAAAGCTACAGCTCCCGACCGCTACCAGTTCAGCGGCATCATCACTCAGAGCGCTCCCACTGAAGTCGAAATTACTGAACTTCCCATCCGAGTTTGGACGCAGGATTTCAAAGACAAACTTGAGGATACTATCAAAGCCGAGAAGGTGCCGTCATTCATCAAGGACTATAAGGACTACAACACACACGACAGTGTTCATTTCATTATCCAGATGGACGAGAAGCACATGAATGCTGCACTGAACGAAGGACTCGTCGAAAAGTTCAAGCTGACTAGATCCGTTGCAACATCAAATCTTGTGGCGTTTGACCCTGAAGGCCGAATCACCAAATATGCCAACGTCGAAGCCATCATGGATGAATTCTACAGCTACCGACTTCAACTGTACGCTAAACGAAAAGAATGGCTCTTGCAGGAAATGCAGAGAGAGCTGAGACGGTTTACCAACCAGGCTCGCTTCGTTCAAATGATCATCGACGGCAAACTCAGTATTTCCAAGAAAAAGAAGGCGGTTCTTATTGCTGAGCTTCAGAAGCTTGGGTTTGACGGTTTCCCGAAGACGAAAGACGCTGCCAAGCAAGGCGAGACAGAGCCGGTCGTGGAAGACGACGATGCAGAAGAAGATTCGACAGAAGCTAAGGCTTATGATTACCTTCTTGGAATGCCCCTGTGGTCGCTAACGCAAGAACGTGTCGAGAGACTGAGACGCCAGATTGGAGACAAGGAAGACGAGATCGACACATTGATGAAGAAGTCCAAAGAAGATCTCTGGAAACATGACTTGGAAGATTTCATCAATGAATGGAGATTTCAACTCGAAGACGAGCACAATCGTAAGCGTAACATTCGAAAAGGACGACGGGTCTCAAAGAAATTTGCCACGTCCAAGTCGACTGTCAAAAAGCGAAAGGGACTTGGGGATGCTTTTGACGATGATTCTGATTTTGAAGAATACGCTCCGAAGGCGAAGAAGAGTGCCCCAGCTCCGAAGCCAATTCAAAACCCTAAGCAGCGCTCCATCGCGGCGTATGTTGCCCCCAAAACCAACGCGTTGAAGAATGCGTTGGAAAAGAGATCCATGTATACTGATGGTACCAGTGATCATGCAGAAGATCCCGAAGCAGAGGGGTCGAAACCTGAAGGAAGCGGTCACGCTAGGGCTCCCAAGGCCGAATCAGATGCTGAAGACCCGGTGCCAAAAGCTGGCAACCGCAAAGCTCGCGCCGTCACTAAGAAGCCTACGAACTACACTTTGCTCAGTGACTCCGAGAGTGACAATGGGGATGGCTTGCTTGCTGACCTTGGAGACATGGTCAAAGGGCTTCCCAACAAGCCTAGCGGAGACAGCGGCAGCGAAACACGAGCATTGTTCTCCAACTCAGTCTCCCGCCCAAATAGCAGCCACGGTTACAAACCTCCTTCAAAACCAGTAATGAAATCGTCGATGGACATCTCAGACGATGACACAGACTACAAGATGCTGGCCCCTCAGCCCTCTCCGAGACGATCAATCATTGTGACAAATAAGGAGGACAACATTCTTGAAGATTCTGAGGAGGATATCTTTCCTGCAAAGGCCACCAAAAAACCTGCAGCCAAGCAAGCGAAGAAAGTTGTCAGCGATGGTAGCGACAGTGATGAAGTCTTGCCTAAGCCCAAGAAGGCGCCCGCGAAGAAAGTGGCTAAGAGTGAACCCGCCAAAGCAAAGAAGCCCGCTGCAAAGAAGGCTGCGACTACTACCAAGAAGGTGGAGCAATCACCTGTTGCGAAAGCCTACGCCAAGAGACTTGCAAAGAAGAAAGCGGTTGATTCAGATGATGACATGGATGCCCTCGCAGATGATATCCTGAAATCACCTTCGGCTTCCGACTCGGAAGGACCAGTGGCAAGTAAGCCTGCACCACGACCAGGCAGACGAGCCGCAACTGCTAAGAAACCAGTTTCTTACAATTTCGACGATGACGACGAGGATGATGATGATGATGCGGGTTTTCAAGATGAGGGTTCGTCAGTAGCATTCTCCGATGACTAATGCTACGAGAGATTCTATGAAGCTGCGCAAGAGTGGACAATCACATTTTTCCCCTCTGGGCAATCACGAGAAAGTAGGACATTATGATATGGACTTGTTACCGCGAGCGAAGGGTGTGGCCTAGTGTTCTTAATGTTCACATAGATTGATTCAGCATGACGATGGATTCGCAGAAGTGCACTTTTTTGGACACGACGAGAGCAACAACAAATGACCTTCTGTGATGCTCGTGGCTTCCCCGACGTTCTCTGGGTTTCTCATGTTTGTTTCCGTTGTTGCACTTTTCCTCACGTCAGGTCGTTCTGGGGCGTTGCAACTTTGAATTCCCATGATGCTGTGTACATTTAATGCATATCTTGATACACCTGTTTCTTTGTCTGTTCGGTCACTATTGCGAGGCTGACCGAACAGGGGACTCGTTTGTGCTACTCGAACATGCAAGGTACCGTGGAAGAGTTGGGCAACCAGGGCTCAGGACGGCTAGAACCAAGGGCCACGCGGTACGTATTTTACCGTCCATGGTGTCATTGGACTGATGAATTCTGGTTGCCTTCTCAGTGTTCTAGCTTTTTTTGTCGGTCAGTGTGGCTCGAGGACAGCTACAGATAGCATGAGACCCATGCCAGCGCAGCAACCTCGACCTGCATCAATCAAGCACCTTGGAGGCCGGAAATTTTCTTGATTTTAATGATGCCCAGATCGTCTTCGGGTATCGCCCGATTTCCTGTGGATGACAAAACTCGAGAGAGTTTTAAAAGCTACTTGTCTGTTGCGCAACAATCGGCGGCTATAGAACGGAGCAAAGGTTCGATACCGTGGCGTTATCTAACGTTCAAGTTCACGTCTGCGCCATTCCGCACCACCTAGGACGATCTCACCGCTCATCCAGCGTGTTGGCCAGATTCAATATCAGGATCTTTTCGATTCGTCCGAGATGGGTAGTGCTAGACATACCGCCTCCTCTGCGATGACCTAGACTCGCCTCTGTGCTTCGGCAGGTGCAGGAGATCAAAGAAATGTTGCATTTGCTCACTTATTCTTTGTGTGCATGTCTTGGAGTGGAACAGGTACAATCATTTCCTCCCAAACGATACGGTTTGTCAAGTGTCGGGCTTTGTTATTGCTTGAGTTGTTGTTGTTTATTTGCCACTCAAGATCAAGCAAGCTTGGGAGAGATATATCAAACTGACCTCGCTTCATTACACTTTTTCGTTTTCGCTCACTCCGATCATCGGTCCTTCCAGTAGAGATGGCGACCATCCGATCTCTTCTCAACCCAGCCCAACAAGACGAGAGCTATGCAAGCAACAACGACAGCAAGGACGAAATCTCTGCGCATGATAGTCAGACTTCCCCCAACTCGGAGACCATAGAAAATCTTGCAGACAAACGAATCCGTAAGAAGCAGAAGATATGCAAAGATGCTGCCGTGTTCAAGCCAGGGACAATTCGAGGCGAATGTCGATACCCCCCTGATGAATTTCAAGACGAGCTGCTCGAAGCAAAGCATCAGATGCATGAGGTTTACCCCATTGGAGACATTGCAACATATGCAAGACACATTCCATACAACAGCGAGAAGAAGCTCTTCTGGGAGAAGACAGGAAGAGAAAACTTCGAAGGTATATCATTATCCATTCATCTGAAAAGGACGAGACTCATCGTGAGCAGTTTTCCAATACCAGTTCAAGATTCCCAGTGACCCAACCACCTATACCATGCTATGGGACTACAATATTGGGCTAGTGCGCACGACACCCTTGTTCAAATGTGGTCGTTATTCCAAGGTACGGGTGCGGATTTTGTTTCCCTGATAGGCAAAGAGCTGATAGGAATTCCAGACGACTCCTGCGAAGATGTTGGCCCGAAATCCTGGACTGAGGGAACTCTGTCACAGTATTACCGGAGGAGCTCTGGTTGCACAAGGTATGCTGAAAAGAAACACTTTGGTTCATTAAGCTGACAATCCCCAAAGGCTACTGGATACCCTATGAGGCGGCCAAAGCAGTGGCAGCGACTTTTTGCTGGCACATCCGTTACGCATTGACACCAGTCTTTGGCAAAGATTTCCCGAGCATCTGCTTATCTCCCAATTCGGACAATTTTGGTTCAATGCAAATTGATCCAGAGATTACGAAATACTGTGCTATGCAGATGAAGCATTATCGGGACCTGGAGACTCAAGCATCAACTGTCCTATCCCCAGGCACATCGACGCCTCGATCATCTCCTCCCCCAAAGGCTCGACCACAGCTAAGAAAGATTCTGCCCAAGCCATACAAGGAAACGGATACCACAAGCGAGTATTCCACAGATGCCAGTCTGGAGGACAAGTATGAGCTGTCTTCTCCTTCGCCACAGATCGCCTTTACCAATCCTTGGTCTACAATCAATTCTCCCGGCACTCCGTCTCCTAGAGCGGCATTCGCCGATCCATGGTCACCGGCTAGCACCACCCGGTCATCCTCTCCTCACGGCACATCTCGCAGAGGCAGAGCTGCAGCCAACATTCCACGTTCGCACACACCTCTTGATCTTCTTCCACCGCCTCGGAAACCTCTCTACCCGGGTGTCAGTAGCTTGATCTCTCCAAAGTCCAACGAGCCGGCTGGCTTGAACGCAGCAATCTCCCCCAGATCAGGTATACGTCGATTCGATATGGACGAGGATTATGACGCGGGCTCAGATGATTCTGACACTGGAAAGAGGGGCGATGGCATTGCTACGAGGAAGAAGTCATCCAAGGGATTCTCTGACACGAACGCCGCGTATGTGTTGATGAAGTTGAAGACTCAGGCGGGTAGTTTCAAGTCAGATGTGAAATCACTAAAGCGTCGAGCATCGGCGTAAGTCAAGTCAGAGAAGGAGTAAGACAGGATAGACATTGATGAGTACATGATTTTCTTAATCGTTGTTGGATTTTGTTTTCTTCACGGGGTCGCGCCTGCCCTTTTTGCGAACCTGCCACCAACTGCAAAACTTCAACTTCAGTTTCAACTTTTCAAATCGGCGCCGATATTTTCTCTTTCTTCTCCTTGTCTTCTTCTCCAATCTTAGCACTACATTCCCTGCTTCTTTCATTGCACTTCCGCCAGAGTATCTGCTCCCCTACTTCATCCCTCGTATTCTCCTACATGTCAGCGTTGACCTTGTTCCACTTCTCATTGACTACAAACACAATCGTCCACTTCTTTTGATTTCAGATCAACATGGTTATCCCAGCTCTCGTACACACCAACCTTAATACTTGTCGTTACTGGGCACTGGGTCCTCAATGTCCAAACTATGATGCCTTTGGCACCGTCACCTGCCAGTTCGCTCACTTTGACACAGGGAAACTGGCAAGTCATGTCCAACAACGAGGAACATGCTTGGCATGGAAGGCATATGGGTATTGTGGGAGGGGTATTGGATGTTGGTACGAGCATCGAGAGACTGGTGTCACTGGTCTCTACCAAGGCAGTGCGACCTTACTGTACCTTTTGCGGGATGGCCTCAATGCTAATTCTGCCCAGCTATTGAGTTAACTGGATTCGAGCTCGAGGTCGCAGATGCAGCGTTCAGAGCCAAATTTGACACCTGCGACCACGAGGCTTTGTTCAATCTCATCTGGGCAGTCAAACGACTTGCGATGCGACCAGGCCCTTCCCACCCTCTTTACTTGCCTACACCTATCTACCCCGACAAGTATCGTCCTAGGTATTCAGGTGATAGCACCAGCAACAAGAGGAAACACCGAGCAGTAACAATCCAACCTCCACTCAATCACAGTGTCGAGTTGAAATTCCACCCTGTCAAACCTTTGATGAGAAAGCGGACATTGGACAATAAGAAGGACGAAAAACAAGAGAACTCAATTGACCTGACTGTAGATTCGGGCAATGATGATCTCATTGATCTGACAAGTTCTCCAGGCAGCTTGACCAAGCGACGAAAGGTGGTAGATGGCTGTGTAAAATCGCAGGCAGAAGGTGGTCACGGAGCGTCGTTGATACCGAAAAAAGAAGTCTCACCAGAACCACAACGGAAACGAGGTGGCAAGAGAAGCAAGGCGGCCATTGCTGCAGCACGTTTTGATCGAAATCTCACAGTCCCTTCAAAGACTCCATTGACAGCTGCCAATGCCATCTCCAACATCCCTAAAAAGCCACTGACGACGGAAGAAGACATCACCCGACAACTACTCTTGGTCAAGACAAAACTCGATGACGCGAGGAAGAGTATGAATAGCTGTCAACAAACGATGAAGGTGCTGTTTGACACTCACTACAAGAACTTCGACAACGAGGAGATGATGGCGGCACTTCAAAAGCTAAGCAATCACATGAATTCGGTATACGATGGTGGCAGAGATGGTGTGGGCGAAATTGACAAAGCAATAACGTTGTTGCGTGAGAGTAAGAACCTTAGGGATGGAATATTGTGACAATTAGAGGAGAACTAGCTGAGAGTTGTCATCACTTCGAGCAGTGGTACTGAGGATTGCTTCAAAGAGTTCGATTCGGAAAACGTTACAGAGCATAGGCAGATAGAGTTGTAGGATTTGTACGCTCAAGACAGTACGATATCATAGGTAGCTTGGTATGAAGCACGTACGAGTAATGATATTGTGGCTTTGTTGACAGCACAAGTAAAAGAAACGCTGACAACTTGCAGCTCACTAGAGCGTGTAAAATTTGCCTTGCTTCAAAGCATCTTTTCTACAGCCCAGATACATCATTACATGGAGGGTCGCTCAGCCTGTGGTGTAACTCTAACAAGATGTCGACGACCACCTGCGCCGACCGGATAGTCTAGAGTGACCGAGTGCTGCACCATGCGGTTGTCATAGATGACCACCGTACCGTCTTCCCACCTAGCCCGGGTCTGAAAGTCCAATCCTCGGTGGATGTGATCGAACAAGAAGTTCAGCAACATGTCACTCTCACCCTTCTTCATCCCCACGATCTTGGTGGTGTATTCCTGGTTGACCCATAAGGCCTTGCGACCTGTGACTGGGTGCCTTCGCACCACCGGGTGGATGGTGTCGATTCCGGGACGGCGGACAAGGTTGGTCTTGTTGGACAAGAGGTTCTGACGCGTGCCTGAATGGACGGCGGACAATCCTTCAAGGAATTTCTGCATGACAGGGGATAGTCGGTCATATGCGGTCATGCAGTTCACGTACAATGTGTCACCGCCACACTCTGGTCCGCTCAGGGATGAGAGGAAGGTAACTCCAGGTGGGTTGTTTTCATACGACATATCTGCAATTTCCGTATTAGCATGCCATCTCTTTCACTCAGATGGTGTAGCTTACCTGTGTGCCACGAAACAGTGTTCAAATTCCCCTCGGACTGGTTGTCAAAGTACGATCCCTTGTCCGAGTCGCGGAAAACAACTGTAAGCTCAGGCGCATCTTTGGGGTGCACACCCCACTGGTGGACGTGCAGACGACCGAAGTAGCTTCCAAACTCTCGCAGCCAGTCAATGCCCTGGTCGACAAAGTCCTGGTTGCGTAAAATAACCAGGCCGCGCTCGGCCACCCAAAGTGCCAATTCGTCTCGTTGTTGGGGCGTCAATTGGCTGAGTTGGATTCCTGAGACTTCGGTGCCGATGTTGGGCGTCATGTCTTTCTTCGTGGGGATGGCCGCGAAGAGCGCTTTCTTTTCGGGGTCAGCCCGCGACGATGCGTCGACATGTTCGTACGGAGTGAGCGCTGGCTCCGATGTGAGGGTATTGTATGGCAAAAAGTCTTTATATTTATACTGTTGGACTCTGTCAGTCAAATTGTTGTTCCAAGACTACCATGCGCGTACGGCAATGATCAAGTCCGAGCCTTACCTCATTCTCAGGCTTGGAATAGTCCAGGTACGTTTTCACCGGAACTTCAGTTGGTCCTTTGGGGTTGATTGGAACCGGCTGCAAGTTGTCGGGGAATTGGAAGTCGCTTGGAGGCACAAAGTCTGGATTTTCGATGGCGGCGGTATGGTAGCGAGCACCCGAAAGAGCGTACTTGACATTCTCGGTGACAGTCTGGGTCGTGGACGCCATTTTTAAACTTGTGGTATTCAAACAAGCAGCTTCTGGCTTCTACCAAGTCTGACCGTTCATTGCGAGCGCTGCTGAAATTATATGTCTTCGTTTCTAGCATCCAGCGACTCTCCAAACAACACACGTGATCCGGGGAGCGTCGCGGCAACCGTTGATCAGTCGACAGCTCCACGATGGAGATATTGATTGAGGAGATACAAAGATACCGAGATACAGGTATCGCATATCGATCGATTCTCTGGCTGTTCCCCTCACTGAGAGAGTGGTCCGCCATGCAACATTAGGACTAGTCGTCGCTGCGGAGTCACGACTCGACTTGCAGCGTCTATCTAATCTCGGCGGCGTTACGCATTACCTGATGTGGTCCAAGTCTCAAACTCTAACTCTGCATGAAGTTTGGCCCTCGAGAAGGAAATCCAAGGAATCCGATTTCCCTTTTCTTACTTGGCGTTTGACGACACCAAGAGATATCAAAGTCTGGAGGCCCCGAAAGTCTGCTCGTCCGCCCCCAGTGATACCCGGTCTGGAACTCTACAGTAGTACATGACTAAAACCAACCTCGCTATTAGTGAATACTAGGACAGTGGGGATCTACTTTTGTACCCGTGTGCCGCTTCGAGAGCTGCATCTGGCCGCGTGGCGTATACTTTTCTTATCATCTCTCCAGCTCGGTTTCCAGTCCTCTAAGGGGGTTCTTGGTGTATCTGGGCCGAACAGGCACAAGAGCTTGGGACGAGGATTGACCCCGAGATATTGAGATAACCAGAACGCCGGAGAGATACTGAGACAGATACAGTATAAAGCTGATGTTCACGCTTTGCTCTCTGAGTGCTTCTGGCTCTGCTTTTCTCTCATTGCTCGGGAAATTGTTGACTCGGGAGAATTTCCAAAAACTTCCAACCCGGGCCACATAATGACAATGGACAGCAAAGACACTGTCAAGAGCGATATTGCTCCTGCATCAGGCACAACCCCTTCAGTGGCCAGCGGCGACATTACTGAAGCCCCGGCTGAAAAGCAAGCTCATGGCGACATTGCCCTCACCTTCCTCGAGAAACATGATGGCTCCGCCTCTTATACACCAGAGCAAGAAGCCCGCGTACGGCGAAAGATCGACATGTACCTGATGCCATTGATGTTCACCAGCTACGTTATTCAGTACATGGACAAGAGCGTGTTGCCACAAAGCGCCATCTACGGGCTGATTGAGGATATCGGCCTTGAAGGACAGGACTATTCCTGGTGCTCGTAAGTTCCCTGGAGAGCTGGTAGTAGAATGTTTCTTCATCTACAGTTACAATCACTAATCTCTCCAATTTCAGATCGCTTTTTTACTTCGGCTATCTCGCCTTCCAGCCCATAGCGGCAGTATGCTTGACCTATTTCCCTCCCGGCAAATTCGTCGTAGTTACCTCGATCCTATGGGCCATCCTACTTTTCTGCACCGCCGGCGTGCACAGCTTTGCCGGAATGGCCGTGTGTCGATTCCTCCTTGGTGCTGCCGAGGGTGGCGTTTCTCCCGCCTACGTGCTCATTACTGGCTCTTGGTATAAGCAGGACGAGATTCCCCTGCGAATGACCATTTGGTTCTGCGGTAACGGGCTGGCCATTATTCTGCAATCCTTCATTTCCTACGGCATCGGCCATATCGAAACGGGCATCCCCGTCTGGAAATGGTTCTTCATCATCTTTGGCATTCTTGGCGTCGTCTGGTCCGTCATTCTGTACCTGTACATGCCCGACACGATCGTCGACTGCAAGTTCCTGAATGACGAAGAAAAGATGATCGCCGTTGAACGCATCCGTGCAAATCGCACCGGTATCGCTAATCCGGAGTTCAAGAAGAATCAGTTCATCGAAGCTATCACGGACGAGAAGGTGTGGTGGTCGTTCTTCTACACCATCGTCTGGATGATCCCCATGACCGCCGTGGCTTCCTTCGGCTCGCTCGTTATCAAAGGCTTCGGCTTCGGCACATTCGAAACATCGCTGCTGAACGCTCCCCTCGGCGTGACGGAAAACATCGGCCTCCTGGCCGCCGGCTACACGGTGCTCTACTTCCCCAACACCCGCTGCCTGATGCAGATTCTATGCAACGTCCCCGCCGTCATCGGCGCCGTGCTGATCAACCAACTCCCTGCGTCGAACCGCGTTGGCCGCCTGATCGGCCTGTACATCACCAACTTCAGCAACGGCACCTTACCTATGCTGTGGGCGCTGACCAACTCCAACATCGCCGGACACACGAAACGCACGACGGCCAACGCGATCCAGTTTCTGGGCTATTCGGCGGGTTTCATCATCGGTCCCCAGTTCTTCCTAGGTAGCGAGGCCCCCACATACAAGACGGGGTTTCGCACCATGATGGTCTGCTTCTGCTTCGCGCTCGTCATGCCGGCGCTGTATTTCACTTATCTTACAAATGCAAATCGCCGGAAGGCGGCTAAGTTGGCGGCGAGTGGGGAGGCGAATGTCCATGTGAGGAATGAGGAGTTTCTCGATATGACGGATAAACAGCAGCTGAAGTTCGTTTATGTTAAATAGATGGGCGGTGAAAGGTACTGGTTGTGCCGGATTTTTAAACAGAAATGAGGACTCGCTAGAAACGCAAGGTTCGGGCGTGGAAGAGCAGTGAGTACTCAAAGCTTGGCTGCTGAATTGTTGAAGTTGCAGGCCGAGAGCCTCGATGGAAATCGTTAGTCAGTTCTGTGCCAGGGCTTTGTCGCATGGTCGCCTTGTCTCATAATCTACAAGGACAGTAAGTATGTAGCAACTGGAAATTGGTCATGTGTCATTATGAACCTCTTGTCTTTGACACAAACTTGTACTATCTAATCTCATGCCCTCGGTTCAAGTGCCAAGTCCATACCGTCTCAAGACTCATAAAAAGCAAATCATCATATTCCCATTGTCGAATCAATCCAAGATTGTAATGCCTCTACAGCAAAAACGTCCCCCCACTCTCCTCCAACACCATCTCGTACTCCGGCCGAAACCACATATACATAACCTCCGGCGTGGCGAGCCACGACTTCGTATACGCGGCCTCCTGCTCGCCGACAAACTTCTTCGGCACGCCGTTGGCAGCCGCCGACTCGGCCAGGATCTGCGTCTGGCACGCCCGTTCCAGGCACACGAAGTATGCGCCCGCTTCGGCGGGGTTCGAGCCGCAGGTTATTAACCCGTGGTTCTGCAAGATGAGATGCTTGTTCTTGGGGCCTAGGGCTGTGGCGAGGTGCACACCCTCGGCGCTGGCGAGAACCAGGCCGTTGGAGCCGGTGTACACGGAGAGATCGTCGTGGAAGTAGCAGCAATCTATAGTAGGGGTTTCAATTGTCAGATAGGGTTGTTTGGATCTATATTCCCGAGGAATTCCAACTTTTGGGGATTTACTCACCTTGCGTCAACATCTCAATCGGACGGCCAAAAGCAGACCACGCACGACCGTAAGCTGAATGGGCATGGCACACGACGTTGATATCTGGCCTTGCTTTGTGAATGTTGGCGTGGATGACAAAGCCCGCGGCGTTGATCGGGAGTTTTGAACCCTCGATGTATTTCCCTTGCTCGTCGACTCGCACGAGGTCCGAGACACACATTAGGCCGAAAGCGCGGGCGTATGGGTCTGGTACAGCAAGACATGTTGTTAGCCGGCGGTTCAGGTCCAGACCAAACTTTCCCAGGATTTTGTTACTTTTCCTCCCTCATTTTCTTTTCCATGGTCTCTGTTCAGTGCGCTCTAGGATATGGACTGATTTGGGAACTTACTGATCCAAAATGTATTCGTTTCGACAGGATCTCTTAGACTAACATGCCCGTTGAATCCATCCGCAAAGCCGTGTCTGGCGAAGACTCGAAAGATGGCGACCATCTGCTCCTTGGCCCATTTTCTCTCCGCGTACTTGTCTTGGAATGTCGGTAGTACGTTGAGGTTGGTTGTCGGGTCGTCTGGGTTGTAGCCTACGGGCTTGGGGAAGGTGAGAGGTGATGGTTGGGATTTTGATTCTGTCGTGCTGCGACCTACGGCGGATAGAGTGGATGTTTCTGTGATTGTAGACATTTTTTGGTCAAATTGGTTTGAAGTTTGAAGGTTAAATTGTTAAGTTGAGTTATAGGTTAAGGTGAAGGATAGAGAAACAATCCCTTGAGATTTCCGGACGTTGTCTACAGCTCTGCTTCGAATCCCGACTCTAAGTGCTGTGTCCTCAGTTGTCAACGGATCTACAGTCAAGCTTTCATAGACACCTAATTGATATTGCTGCTATTGGACGAGTTCTAGATAGTCCATGAGGGGAAGTATGCTGCAATCGTTCTGCTTGTGCGCTAAGTTTTGTGTCTATCTTGTACATCGTGGCGTTTCATGCTTCCTCTTCGGGAGTAGTAGCAGTGAATTGAAATATTCCATGCTTATCGATGAATTATTCGTGGACATTTTTGTGGAGCTCAAACATTTAACCCTTTGCAGTCTTTACCATCCAGACGTGCGAAGACAACGAAGATTAAAGGCCGTACATTCGATGTGAATGCCGCACAACGAAGACATACTAGCAGAAGCTGTGTAGGCCTAGGACTTCATGCAGGACTCTGGTGTGATCTACTCACTCCAGATCAAACCGTTTCAATGTATCTATGTATGCAAGCTGCCTATGTGCAGTTCTCTGCGCTCCTAGAATGCTCTAACTTTATATCTCTCCTTCAATGGTCTTCAAGTCGTTTAAGGAGGATTCTAAAATTTCAACGCCCCGCCATAAATGTTCTTCTTCAATCACCAACGGAGGGGCTATCCGCAGCCGATTCTCGACAGAGTATGCCAGAACACCCCGTTTTCGCATCAGGGTTGTCAATCTGGCGGCAGTGACCCGTTCAGGTGATTCTGCCTCGTCGATGTAGAAAGAACAAAAGAGCCCACGACCTGTGACACTTGTCTTTACACCAGGACACTGGATTGCTGATAGTCTGTTGATTAAGGCTGTACCAAGTCGAAGAGATCTTCCTGGTAGCTGTTCGTCCAGGACGACTCCGACAGCTTCCAAGGCGACTGCACTTGCAAGAGGGTTCGCTGAGAATGTCGAAGAATGTCTGAAAAGGCGTCAGTTGCATTTCGATAGGTACAGGCTGCTTCAGAACTCACTCTCCGGGTTGAAGCTGGCTCATTACTTCTTCAATCCCGAGCACCATTCCCATTGCGTACACACCACCCGTTAGAGCTTTGCCCACGGTGATCATATCAGGTTGGATGCCATGCTTCTGGTAGGACATGAGGTAGCCGGTACGTCCAAATCCTGACTGGATTTCATCTGCAATAAATAAAATATTGTGCTTCTTGCAAAGGTCGTATACACCGTGGATGTATTCGTCATCAGCAGGCAAGCAGCCAGCATAGCCTTGAACACATTCGACCATAATGCCGGCGATCTCGTGACCCCAATTCTCGACTGCATATCTTATGTCCTCGAGATTGCTGAATCGAACGGTACGATCACCGATCTGCGGACCAATACCTGGCAGATACGGACCAAATCCTGTGACAGAATTAGCAGAAGTTCTTCTGTGCACGTAATTGTCAAGGTTGTACCTTTTCTTATCTTGGGATTGTCAGAGGCAGATAGAGGTCCAAGCAGTTTACCATGGTAGTTTCCTGAAAGTGTGATGATTTTGGCCTTGTCCGCTTCAATGCCTTTCACGCAATATCCCCATTTTCTTGCAATCTTGATGGCGGTATCAGTGGCTTCCGATCCCGAGTTCATGGCTAAAGCCTTATCGAAGTTCAAAAGCTATTTATTCAATCAGTACCGCATAGTCACTTTCAGCCCAAGTATCTTTCCTCACATCACACATCTTCTTGCACAGAAGCGGATAGTGCTCGTTGTGTAGGGCTCGCGATGCAATCGTCATCTTCTGACACTGGTCTATCATCGCTTTCACAATTCGAGGATGGCAGTGGCCCTGATTGACGACAGAGAAGGAGCTCAGAAAATCGATGTATCGGTTCCTGTCCAAGTCCCAGAGCAGAGCTCCCTGCGCTTTTGTGAGGACGATCGGTAGCGGTTTTAGCGAAGCGGCTCCATATGCATCCTCATATTCGATCAAGTCGCTCGTGCTCAGTGATCCTGTCAAGGCTAAGCTCTTCTCTTCCACCACTGACTCCTCCGGCCTAGATGTTGTTTTCAGGGTGTTCATAGCTGTGTGTGCTAATCGACGAGGCTGCAGTGAATTTGTTTGCACTTGGCTTCGATTAGATGTTGTGGTCTGGTCATCCAAAAATGGATGGTACGGAATTAAAACGGGCGAGAAATACGAGCATACGAAATGTTGCTCGACAGCCACGCCCTTCCCTTCCCGAACCGGTAGCCGCTCTGACATTGGGGAAACCGTAAGGGTACCGCGAGGCTGCTATCTCCGGGAACTGAACAAGGACGTTTTGCCGAGACGAGGAGGGACTAAACTTGAAGAGGAAAACCGATACGCTGCCTCCACTCCTACCCTTATCAAAAGTCAAATCCACCCACGTGGAGATGGGTGGGTATAGCCCATTCTTGGGAACGCAAAGCGCCAAGTAGAGTATCGCTTATCTCCAACAGGAAAACTTTCGCTTTGAAGGTGAAAGATCTGGAAATGGTAGAGCGGATTATTGCATGGAACAGCATAGTCTAGTTTACCTTCATTGTCGAATGTCTTTGACCGGAAGGAACAGGTGGTGTGTTCAGGATCAAATCTCCAGCTATGCCAGAAGTGAGATCTCGTAACGGATGCATCACGTGTAAGAGAAGGAGACGAAAGTGCGACGAAGCCAGACCGAACTGCGGATCCTGCCAAAATCGGCGTCTAAAGTGTGAGTATGGAGATGGGCTTCGCTGGGGCCGCCCAAATGGTCTGGATCGATTTGTCGCTCGGCGTCAGCGGCAGAGGCAGCCCCGGGCTCCCCAGACAGCAGGGTCAAGACCGCTCCTGGAGCATGTATCGCCTGTGGACCAGGGCCTGGAAGGGCAGGAACCTGTATCATCTGCGCAATCGAACCTCAATGGGCAGGCGCTTACTTCCCCTGTGGACCTGAATCTCAACCGCCTGGAGACTGCACCCCTAGACGTAGGGTTTGCTTCTGATACTCACATCTCGGCCGATCAACAATTGTTTCTGTTCGATCAACAGTCTCCAGAACAGCCGCGCGCTGCTGCCCAACAACGCATCTTAGATGACCCATTCCAGGAACATTTGCCATTGGAGCGACCTGTTTATCATCAAGAGACGGTATGTGTTGAAAATATCGATATTCATTCCGAGGACGACGATAGCGATGACGAAAATGACGAAAATGACAATGATGACGATAACGATGATGAAAACGAGGAAGAAGATGCGGATGAGAAAAATCTTGACGATGGACAGCTAGTTGAAGAATACGGCGGATGGGCATTCGACGATGAGGAATTGTGGTTACATGTTGGACCAGAGCACTTCGACTCTCCTGGTGATAGAATTGCTTTCGCATACTGTAAGTGTTTTGCGTCCCTCCAAGTACAAGTCTGCTTTCAAGTTTCGACTGATCCAACTCTATCAATACACAGGGGTCAAGTACCTGTCGGGAATCCTGCCAGCGCAAGATTCGCCAGCCAATCCATACCGTAGGCTTTCCTACATTGCATTATCATCCCCAGTGCTCCTCAACACCATCATCTCGCTAGCGACTGAGTATATGTACTGTCATGGAAGGGCTGCACCAGAGATCACGTTGCAGCGGCACGAGCGGGCACTCAATTCTCTTCGAGAGGCTCTAGTCTCGACCTCAGCATCGCCATCGACTGGTAGCAGCTCGACAGTATGT
Organism: Cladophialophora exuberans; assembly: GCA_030068005.1. Taxonomy (NCBI): domain Eukaryota; kingdom Fungi; phylum Ascomycota; class Eurotiomycetes; order Chaetothyriales; family Herpotrichiellaceae; genus Cladophialophora; species Cladophialophora exuberans. The sequence goes on along the minus strand of JANSVK010000076.1, from coordinate 48,659 downwards.
TCGCTTTCGTCCGAGGGACGGCCCATTGCGTTTGAGCCTCAACAGGCTACTCTCGCTGCGATACTGCTACAGGTCGCCAACGTTGTCTTCACTGGGGGCTCAGGTGTCGACGTCCACCTTTCTTGTGCGATGCATTTTCTGCAAACGCTGAACTATCTCGACGAACCGGTCCAGGATATGACGGCGAGGCTGCTCGTACAGAGATTTGCCATACTGGACGTGATCACGGCAATATTGCGACGGCGTCGCCCACATTGTAAGTTGTCGTAAGCTTCTAAACCCATTGAATAGCTATTACAGATAGTGCTTCAAATTCCTTGCCTCGTCTTCTCACTGCTACTCCCTGCTTTCGTCCGTCCAGGGGGATACATTCACTGATCTGTTTTCCAGTACGTCCGGACTTCTGGCTCTTTGTCCCTGACGGCGTCTATGACCGCACGCCGCCCTCATTCCGCGAAATGACGGGCTGTCCCCAGCCAGTGCTAGGCTTCCTCGCGCGCCTAGCAAATCTCGTCGTGGACCAAACGGAACTCGACCGCGACATTTCCAACAAAGAGAGCGACGAGTACATGGACCGCCAATTCGACATCCTGCGACTATCTTCCACGCTGGATTCCGACATGCGCATCTATGCACGCAGCCGCGTGACCTTCTCGTCCCAACGACCAACCACACTACAACATCTCGACACGCTATCGCAGTGCTTCTACTGGTCCGCACACTTGATCTTACAGCGGTCCGTGTACCGCGACTCGCCGACCTCGCCGCGCGTGCAGCAGACTGTCGCAAACATCGTGCGTTGCATCAAGTCCATGCCCATCGGCTGCGGGCCGGATTCCTCGCTGCCCTTCCCATTCTACCTCTCCTCGCGTGAAGCTGTTACTGAAATGCACCGGGAGTGGGTCAGGTCCCATAATGCCCAGCTTAAGAGGCTGTATCCGGCGCGCCTAAGGGACACCATCATGAACAGTCTGGAGAAGGTGTGGCAGGCGATAGATGAGGGGAGAAGAAATCGAGATCGTTTGAATCGCGATGTGGATGAGCGGATCCGCGTGTTGGAAAGGGAGAGGGACTTCTGTTTGTTTTAACATTGTTTTAAACCTTGGGATTCTGAACAAAATATATATTTATATCAATCCAAACCGCTTCTCTGCAAGATTTTCTTAGCCCACCCTCCCCGTGCCTTGAACAATTCCTTCACACAGCCTCTTCTAACAGCACCAGCACTTCTCCCACCTCAACCCGCTCGCCGATTTCTTTGCATACTTCGACGACTTGATACTTTGCACCCGCACAATTCTGATCCTGCCCCACCGCACCTGCTTTCGACTTCGTTGCCGCCGGTGGAGGAGCACGGACTGAGATTTCCATCTTCATGGACTCGAGCACAACGAGGACGGTGTCGGCGTCCACGATGTCGCCGACCGAGACGTTGATTTTCCATACCGATGCAATCATCCCGGACGTGATAGGGACGTGGCCGCTGGTACCTAGAAGAGGAGGGGGAGCCATCAGCTGAAAGAAGCAAGAGATACAATGGTTTCCGAGAACAAAAATAACTCACCGTTGACAAGATGCGTGGGTTGTCGCTGTTTCTTAAGCTCCTTCAGTTTCAGCTCCTCTTTCTCCGCGAGCGCCTTCTCCGCCATCCATTCCTCATATATTTTACCTTCGCGCTGAAGTTCTTCGGTCGTACAACGCCTCTGCACATCCTTCAGACGCGCCACCTCGTCCTTCGTCGATTCAATCATGACATTGTAGTCCGCCATATCAAATTCTCCCTTCTCGATGCGAATCTCATACAACCCGGCCTTGAATCTCTTGACCGCGTCGTCGAACTCCTCGCGCTCGACCTCGTGGAATACAATCTGGTCGAACGATTCAAACAGCCAGGGTTTCTCGGGCGAAAAGCCCGGTTTTCGGCCGTATGTGTCCCAGCAGCAACCCGGCAGCGTGGCACCCCAGAGCATGTAGCCACCCGGCGAGTCGCTCGGGTAGATGGAGCAGGTATTTCCACCTATACCCAGTGCACCGGCGACCGTGAACGTGCGTGAGGGATTGTATTTGGGGACGTTGAGACGTAAGCGTGGGTCGATGGGAATGTAGACCGGCAGGCCCATCAGCCAGCCGACGGCGTTGACAAGCATGGGTCTTTCGAAGAGCGCGTCTTTGACCTGTTCGCGCGTCGCGAGTCCGTTGCTTCGCCGGATGAAGTCGATGTTATCAGGTAAGTAGGCGGCTTTGGAGCGCTGGAGCGCCATGTAGCGGTCGATGGAACGCTTGCACTCGTCGCCGTCGAAGACTGCTGGTAAATGGATGATGCGGCACGGCTGTTTGGTCGCCAGCAGAGGTGGGAGGCGTTGTTCCAAAGACAAGATGGTTTGGACGGCTTTGTGCTGTGATATAAGTCGTGGGTCGTAGTATACCAGGGCTGAGATGTTATCTGGGACGGAGAATCTGCCAAATCCCAATGGAGGGTCTTTCGCGATGGCGTCGGTGAGCTGTTGGATTCGTGCCCGTAAGGTCACTTCGAAACCACCTTTTCCGAGGACGTACAGGAGCGCTCTATCTCCCGCTTGTCGGATTGCCATTGATGGCTGGCCGGGCTGTTCAGGCCGCTTGAAGAGAATGCCGTCACCCCTTCCTTCCTGCGTCGGTTCTAGATTAAAATCGACACCGGGGGTGAAATTGGAAGTATCGGTGGTCATAGCCGCGACACAGTCTCGCACACGGTCAAGAAATGCATCAGTCCTGCTCTCGAGGACTCTGGATTCACTCCATGTGATCGCTCGGAACCTAAGAGAGTCTCCAGGACGAAGCTGTGCAACTCTGGCCAGATCGCATTGCGCGATCGTATGCGTGATGATGAAGCCCGTCTGGTTCGGGGCATCTACGGGCAATATCAAGGCCGAGTCGCCCGTGAAGCTGACACCTCCTGTTGGACAGCCGAAGCCCGCCATGTTGGAAGGATGGCTGCCACCGTCGCCTCCATCCTTTCTCGCCCATGTGGGAGCTGGTCCTTCTAGTCGAATGCCTGTCCGACTCGAATTATATGACAACTTGTACTCTGCAGTGGTAAGTAAGGTTTCTTGGCCCTTTTTGTCCAAGAATTCCTCGTCGAACCAAGGACCTGGGAGGGCATATATATGAGGGTGTGTTTCAAAGATTGGAGGTACGGTCACTGGTAAGGTGTACGACGGGGTTTGCGCTGCAGTGCGAGATGCTTCAGGGTCTAGGAACAAAAAGTCACCGGTGCGCATGCAGCGACCTTGATAACCGCCCCAGTTCAAGCTAGGGGCCGTACTTTTGGAGCCCAAATACGCGGCAACATGTGGCAATCCTCCACGGATGGCCAGATACCCTCTGGCTCCATTTTCCGGCTCTCCAATGTGCAAGATGGAGCCTGCATTGATGATGATCCGACTCCAACAGGACACAGATTCACCGTCTAGAGTTGTCAAGAACGAGGCACCACATATTGCAACCACCGCCGACGCGTAAAATTTGATTTTTGGGCCGATCAAAGTGATTTCGAAACACTCCGTACCCACCGGATTGCCGACCAGGATATTTGCAGCCCGAAGGGATATTGAGTCCATAGGTCCAGATAAAGGTACACCATTAGGCACACCCACTCTACCGGGGAAGTCTTGAATTGTAGTATAGGTGCCTGGGTCGAGGAACTCGAGAGCCACAGGCTCGTACTCGAAGCTCGTTGAGAGAAGATTCGTGAGAGTGTATCCAGAGACAAAAGATGGGCATCTGAGAACTTGGAGGAGGAAGTCGGTGTTGGTCGGAGGTCCTTGAATTGCAGCGTCGACAAGAGCCTTGCTCATTGCTGCGATGGCTTCACTTCTGTCGGTTGCGTGAACCATTATTTTAGCCAGTAGTGGATCGAAAGAAGGTGAAATAGTCGAGCCACTCTCCACCCAAGTGTCGACGCGTATACCGTCGCCGGCAGGAAAAGATACATTCTGAAGCAATCCAGGAGAAGGAGTGAAGTTTTTGGCTGGATTTTCAGCATATATACGAACCTCGATTGAATGTCCGACAGGGTTTGTCCGAGTAAATGCTTGTAATTGATCTTGTGAGAGGCCTCTTTTGCCTCGCAGTTCCTGGTCGGCTTGCAATAGCATCAATTCGACCAAGTCCACGTCATAACATAACTCAGTTACACCATGCTCGACCTGGAGCCGCGTATTCATTTCGAGGAAATAAAACTCGCCGGTCGTATCGTCGACAAGGAACTCGACCGTCCCCGCAGATTTGTAGTTTACAGAAGCAGCCAAAAGTATGGAAGCCTCCTTCAGCTTTTGTCTCAGCTCGGGATGCTGAAGAACAAACGGGCTCGGGCTCTCTTCGATGACCTTCTGATGTCGCCGTTGGATCGAGCATTCTCTTTCTCCGAAGAATAGGACATCCCCTTGACCATTTCCAAAGATCTGCGTCTCGATGTGCCTGCCACACTCTACGTACCTCTCGAGAAACATCGATGTGTTGTTGAAGAGCGTGCTTCCTCGACTTTTGACAGTAGCAACTGCCGTCTTCAGCTCTTGTTCGTTGTGGCAGACTTGAAGACCCATTCCACCACCTCCTGCACTCGCTTTGACCATGATCGGGAATCCCAGAGATTTGGAGGCGACCTGGGCATCCTCGTCCGTCTCGATCGTATCTGTGCCGGGTACTACGGGCACCTTGGCAGCAATCGCGAGCTCGCGAGCACGATGTTTTAAGCCGAACTCTGTCAGTGTCTCAGGCTCAGGGCCAATGAAGAGGATCGAAGCTGCTTTGAGCGCGTGCGCGAATTCGGCGTTTTCGCTGAGGAAGCCGTAGCCGGGGATAACGGCTTGGACATGGCGCTCCTTGCAGATCCGGATGATCTGGTCGATATCAATGTATGCTGAAGCACCGTTTCCTGTGAGAGAGTATGCTTCGTTGGCTTTGCGAACATGCATTGACTCGGAATCACCCTCGGCATATACGGCGATTCCAACCAGTCCCAGTTTCTTGCATGCCTTCAACAACCGCACCGCGATTTCCCCGCGGTTGGCAACCAATACTCGTTGTAACAACATTTTGAACGCGTCCCTTCAGCGAAGGTCAAACCCTGACAGCAACTTAAGTGTTGCTCATAGGACAAAAACAAAATGCGCCTACGGTGCCTAAAATTATGATGTTGAGGGTGGAAGCGAGGATGGCGGTAGGGCAGTGTGTCTCCCTCGAATAGCGCCTGCATGGGTTCGGTCATGGCTTAAGATAGATCTTTGAACAGCGTTCTGCAAGAACGATAGTCCCGAAGCTGTGGGCCCAAAGATGCTTCTTTGTGCGTTACACAATCACACGCAGTAACAGAGATATCACGGACAATCGATAATGCGGGGACGATTAGATTGTGTGCATAAAACTTGGTGTTTCGATTTACCTGAAAGGAAAGGCAAAGGCTCCTTCCAATCAACGGCTCTTTTACCCTTGGATTCCTTGTACTCTACAAAAGGTACGCCTTCTTACGCGCCGGAATGATTAGATTCTTAGATGTTCTTATTGGATGTAATAATCTAGCATAGGTCAACGAGCTTAGACATAGTCTTGTGCACAGTTTCAATAAAGATTGGGGTTGTCAGATCCGATCGGAGACTCTCGAGCAGGAAATCAACTTGTAGGGCTCTGGCACATTATCATTTATTGTGGCATCCATTAAAGACATCGGATTGATCAGTGCGCACCGGATACAACAGAAAGAACACTTTTTGTCATCATGTAACCGAGAATTCTGCGTGATGTGATAGACCTCAACCATTCCATTTTCATACCCTTTAAAGTATCAAATACAACTCCCTATCGCTTCCAGATCATACAATTCCATCCAAGTCCGCGGCTCTTACAATGGCAAACTAAATTCACAACTCCATTCCCTGCTTCGCTTCATCGATTGCTCGCCGTACGGCCTTGAGTGTATCCACCGGATCTAAAGGATTGATCAGCAGATATCTAGCTGGTAGGAGTGTCTCACTGACGAGGGAGATCACTATGAATGCAACAGCTGAACTCGCGCCCTGCCAGATTCATCTTTACGGCCTCTCCCGTTGTCTTCGCGACGACTTCGTCGTGCATGATGATTCGAAGTGATTTCGGGGTTATCTCTTCTAAAGGAACACGTCCGTCTCGCCTGGACAAACATTCAATGAAATGCAGCTGGCAGGTTGGGGGCTTGATCACTTACAGTATAGACATCAGCTTCCCGTGTTCGTTATAGGGAATATCAGGGTAGAATTCAGGAATAACTTCCAAGCCCATCTCGGTTGCCATTGACTCCATTTTGGTCCCAGCAATGACCATGATAGGGGCTTCAAAGACCTTAACTGCATCCATAACGGCTCGACAGTGGCCGTCGCTTGCTTCGCACATTCTCCACAAATATCCATGTGTTTTGATGTGGTGGAGTTCCATCTGCTCGGCCCTGAGCATGCCGGCAAGAGCACCGATTTGGTAGACAAGTTGATCAAAGAGATTCTCTGGAGAAATGTCGATATGTCGGCGGCCGAACCCTTCTCGGTCTGGCAGGGACGGATGGGCTCCCACTGGGACTGAGTGCTTCTTTGCCAACTTGACTGTCCGGTGCATAACTACGGGGTCACCTCCGTGAAAGCCACACGCAACATTGGCCAGGTCAATCAGTGGCATGAGTTCTTCATCGGGTCCCTTCAAAGAGCATCAGATAATTGACCGTCCGCAACAGTGTCAACAGGTCTATCTTACCATCTTCCAACAACCATATGCTTCCCCCATGTCGCAGTTGATAGTGACGCGACGTCGCTTTACACCATCTCCGTGACCGCTCATCTCTGTGCCGTTCTGCGTGATAGAACCCATTGTGAAAGTCGTCTGCAAAGGCTTGGTGACATTTGCTATGCTACCGGACTAAAAGGGCACTGTACAGACTTGAGGGACGCGGATAACTCCGTCCTTCTAGCTCGACTCTAGGGTAGAGTTTGGCATTGGTAATAGGTATGGCATTTCTAGTGAACTAAATATGTGTCTCCAGAAGCCAAGAAGGTGGATCTAGCAGCGATACAGATTGCCTAATCGGAATTAGCACCAGCCACCGCTTCAAGTTAGAGAGAAGCAGTATCATGAGTGCTATCAATTCCGCTTTTAACGAAAGATAGACGATCAGATCCGTTTCGATGATGGAAAACGCTGGGGAAACGCCATGCTATGGTATCGATATCAAAGGCCTGGCTTGCTAGAGAGAACTCGGCGTGTGGAAGCAGCGCCTGTTAGAATGTGACGGGCTAAATCTCAAGATGGGATGGACCCTCATGGAAAGCTCACAAAGTCTTCATTACTTCTCATGTGAACTGGAGGTCTGACAGGTACATAGTACTGGGCACCGGGGTTTGAGGATTCTGAGATGAATATAGCAGCTCTCGATAAGAATGATGAGAAAATGGTTAACAAGCCGGAGAAGGGAGCAGGAGTTGGTTTCCGTCACTCAAGTAGCAGAGCAGTGTTAGCCAGCCAGCTTTAGAAGAAGCACTGAACAATGACAAAAGAATGGAAAACCAAGGCATCTAAAAAGGCTGTGGTCGGCGAGAAATATGGAAGGAGCGATTCACACCGCGACGCGTGGCAGGTGGGGGCGAAAAATTTTCCACGTGTCGTGCGTCAATCGTCAACGCGTCAAGTTGACATCGATCTGATCTTATCCTTTCAAACTTCAAACTTTTGAGAGAAGCACGCGAGCTCTCAAGATGGACATGGAAATATCAAGGTGTAGAGAATTGGATGCGATTGGAGAAAAATTCCGGGGAAACCGGTCCACGACCTTTGGTGAATTGAAAAGAAGACGGTCAAGATGACAATGGTGCAGGTGCGTTGTGGCCACGGGATTTGGTCCTGATCAAATTTCTCGAGCGACGTTCTGTACTCGAAACAGCACCGTGACGGAAAAGAAGTGATATGGCAAGCAGGATGGCACGATTCAAGAGACGGGAGGCCAAAGAAATCAAACTACGCTTGATGCCCCCCAACGTGAATGTGTGTCACGTCCGCATCGGCTGGATGCAGAGAACGAGATGATCACTCTGGCGCAAATTGGTAAACTTGATCGGGTCTGTTCTTCAACTTCACTTACCGGCAGCGCAGTCATCGCCGCCTTCATCACCGCAGTCTCGGCGCTGGCAATTCATCATCTCGGCGCTGCTCGCATTATTTCCTTCAAAACTTGCACCTTGTTCATTCTGTGTTTTCTTCTTGCACTGATGGTTACTGCGGTTATTATTCCAATCCCATGACTCTTCTCAAACAACACAAATCTTTTCTCTAGCCTTGACTTTCGCCCTCATTTCTACGCCGATCGCGGTCCTGGTCGCTAGGGCGCTTCCTCAGTCGCGACGCGTCAATTCTTCGCCGCCAGAATGGCGCCTCAACAAACCAGCGACGGTCCAGATAACACTAATCTTGCAATTTCACCGGGCCTTATCGTTGGAGTCGTCATCGTTGCAGCTTTCTTTTCCACCATATTATTTGCCAGCATCTACAGGGTCTATGGTCGTCGGGACAAAAGCAACAACGGATTATCATCTGCGGCATTTGCAGCACGCGAGTATGAAGACATAACCGGCATCGCTGATTTCGACGCAGACTTCTGGAACCCAAACCGTCAACGATCTAATGCACAGATGACTCGAATGAAAGAGGTCAGATGGATCAATAACATGTACGCCTGGGAAAGAGGCAGAGAAGCCCGCATGGAAGCTGGTGAACTTCGGCCAACTACAATGATGATGGGGAGAAAAGGAGAAAACAAGAGCTGGGACGAATATACCGTAGCAGAAGATAGTTCAGGACAAGAAGTGAGTCTTTCCTTCCTTTGGGCGCATGTGCCATACTGACAGCCATTCGGACAGAGTTCTGGCCACGCGTCGGGACAGTACCCGGGTGGTCCATATTTCTACAACGCAGACAACCCCTACGCAGGCTTTCAATCTCAGCAGTTCCATCGAATGAGTCATATGACCTCTCCCTCGAGACAACCCAGAAACTCATATCAATCCACGGCCACCGATAACGGCATGCTCCCCCGACAACATTCGGCTCTGCTTCCTCCTGCTTTCCACGGCAATGAAGCCGTCGGAACTGTTCGAAAGAGTCCACTCCGGAACGAGTATCAATTCGACGTGCGCGGACAACATTCGAGACCTCTGGGCCAAGTGTCGGGATCACGAGCTGGAATGACCTCACCCGAATACACCCCGAATCCCAAGATCACGGTGAATGATGATGATCACGACATTGCAAGATCAAGTCCTCCGTTCGCCGACGATACGAACTATGAGACAATCATGCTTTCAGAAGATGAAGACCGCAGCCCGCAAAGTACAAGCCGAGGCCAAGACTATGGCAATAGCGCAGACAAGAATCACCCAAATTTCTCCAGGCTGCGAGAAGGCACCGTTGCGAAACCAGAGCAGAGACCCAGCGTCATCGTCACTGACGGATCTCTACCCCAACTCCAGCTCCAATTCGACCCACCGCAATCTGCACAGCAGCCACACCATGCGTCCTACAATTCATTCAGCGACTATGAGGAAGATGAGGCCGTCGATCTACACAGTCCAGAGGGCAAAGAACAACGAATGGTAGATCGTTTCGAAACCCCGGCGCAACCTAGACAAGTACTTGAGACCTACGGCCAAGGTCCTCACCGTGGTAAAACGAAAACCATTGCTTTCGTCGAGGACGATTTTGATGAAGACACAAGAAAGGCAGGAACCGAAGAGGGTGCAGACATCCCCAAGAACGAGGTCGAGAACATCATCCAAGAATGGGAGCGGGTGAACGGGAGCTATGCGCGCGAGTACCGGTCCAGAGGCTACTGATATCGTAAGACACTCTGTGACATGATGTCCGATCTCTAAGAGTGCAGCACAGCGTACCCTAGCGTCTGATGCTGAATTGAGAAGATTGATAGAAGAAAAAACGGTGTTAACTTGTTGGATAACACGTGTGTCCGGGCGTAGACACGAAGAACAACTGCGCTTCGAATCTGAAAAAGGGAAATCACAATCCATATGATTCGACGAGAGAGCAGTACGTACCAGATAGCTCTTCAATGCGAAGCTATTGTGGAAAAACCCATGATCCAGAGCACAGCCAACTTTCCCTTGCTTTCCCTTTAGTGTTGCCCGCGTGTTTCTCTTTCCCGATCTCTCCCTCCTCGACATTGCCAAGACGAGGCTACACTTTCAACGCCAAGCTTTTTTCTCCCCTGAGCCCCTTTCCGCTTGTGCCTCGCGGGATCTTATCCTCTTGGACACCTACCCCGGCGTCGCTGGTTTGACGGACGGATGAAAAAATCGGTGCAGCTCATTATCTATTTTGCTGAGAGCGCAGTATCTACTCGGTTAACAGACATACATGCGGGCCTGGCTTCCCGGCGTCATGACTCGAAAGAACCATCTGGAGATGCCAGCCCGTTCGGAACACAGTCAACCCTTCATTGCTGCTTGGCTGATATACTCGGCACAAAATCACTTTTTCAGATCACAAGTCAGAACCTCAGCTCACCGTCGAAATTTACTCCCTAGACAATGTCATTAAAGATAATGCAGCATGGTGAGCACAAGTCTTCCCCTGACTGACAGGTGTAAAGCATATACTTTGCTTCCCAACAGCTGGCGCCGGCGCTGGCGCTGGACTCGCATCAGTGTGCGCCGCGTTTCTGCCTCAAACAGTTTTCAAGCAGCTCCACCATGCATTTGGCCTCCTGACTTCCGATCCACGTCGCATTTGCGAAGCCAGAGCCCAGTCCTCCGATCTCCTTCATGTCGTCCGAGGACAAAGTGAACGATCCCGCTCCCTGGACGCCGCCGGGACGGTCTGCCAGGTCAATCGGGGCCCCGCCAATGGCAGCGAAATGCTGCATCGTCGTACGCCAGCGTTCCAACATCTTTGCTACTTCTCCCGTGGTCATCTTCCAAGCCACTACACAGGAGGGACAATATTCCTGTCGATATTTCATGGGACGAGCATCCAACGTGGTGCAGTGGCGGCCACAGCGGTGCTGACCTCCCGTGTAGTGATGGCACAGTGTGTTGAGAGTCATACTTCTGTGGCACATCTTGACCTGTTGTTGAGACTGTAGTTCGAATTTGGTGGGATACCTTCAATTTACTGGATAAGTACGGTCTTAAAAGCTTGTCGATCCATTGTCAGTTTACCGCGATTTAGCGAGGATTGCTAGTTTTGCGTGACAGTGTTGGAGCTTACAGAAGCAGGTTTAAGTTTGGAGTTGTTAGAATTCTGTGGCTTTGTTAGTTCAGAATACATACTTTCAAGAAGGTCGAGGAATCTTACAGGCCAAGTTGGATTCGAAGCAGTTGTTCTGTAATGAAGCGTCTGCGTTGAGCATGTACCACCCCAAACGAGTCCAAGACTGTCGGGCTAAGGGGCTACTTATACCTTTCCTCGATGACCTCGTTTGGGTACATTCGAAGCCACTCATCAAGGATGTCAGAGTTATGGAAATCCCTTGAGGCATAGCCTTGACTCGCTCCAAACGCAAACGATGTATCGCAGTCGTTTCTGGAAATGAGAATATGGAGACTTAGAAACAGTCAATGATGTTCGAACAGTCATATTTCCAAGGCAGAAAGTGGGATATGACGGTATACCGTTCTGTATCCGTCAGGATACGTCCAAACAGGAGAGGCGGTCACTATTCAAGCCTCAGTAGTGAACCTTGAGGTCAATGGAGACGAGGTCCTCTGATATGTTAAGCGAAAATGAAAATCATCACATCGACGTAGATGAAAAGCTGTGTCTGCGCGACCTTCACTCGGGAGCTTCACAGATTCGCGTTTTTGTCTCTCTAGCAGGTTTTGATCATTGCCTCCGAAGCAAACACTGGCACATATCATCACAGCACCATGCTGTCCATATGATTCTCATCCTCCCAGGAACGCCTCCATAATGTTTTAAAGTCCGGGTTTACAAGACGAATTTGGGTTGGCTACGGAGACTGTTTATCACATAAAATTTATGCAAGCTCGAGTATCACAGTTTCTTTGAATGCAGTGAATGTGTCGGCCTCGACAGACGCAGTTGATGGTTTATTCTAGGACAATGGGCTAGCTAATAGTGTACAGGTTCTAGCTACCTAGACTGTGTGTGATGCGTAGAGTGCAGAGACAGCACAATTCGTGACAAGGTTTCGCACCAAAGCCGTGCTAACCAGTGCTTCACTACCAAGTTGTCAGGAGCCGAGTGGAAGATAATCAGCTCCTCCCGAAGGGACTCAACCCAGGACTATTGTTTGACTGAAGTACTCAGCACAAAGTCACCCTTCCAGCTTGTAAACCTGATATCCTCAAGTGAAACTATGGGTTCAATCAGCATAGACCGTACTGGTTTTGTTAGGGATGAAATTACCACGAATGCAGGCGATCTCGATCAGCCGGATGGATTCAATGCCTTCTTCCATTCTTCCATGTTTTCCAAAAACTCAATGCGCCCCTCTACCGCCTTGATCTCGCACGATCTCTGGTGATCTTCCAACCACCACGGATTAGTGATTCTGGCTCCGAGCCGGTCAAAATCATCTGATTCTATTATCCAAGGGCCAGGTTGCGGAATTCCATTCCGGAGTGCACTTCCATTCGCCAGCTGCGAGGCTCTCACCAAATTGTCACGCACATCTATCAATGATGCCAAATTTTTCGCTTTTCTAACGTATTTGCAGACACGGCATGGCCCCTGAGCCTCACAGCGCCTCGAGCGGGGCTCCAGAAGTTGGTCCTGACATTGCGGTCTTTTGCAAGGGTTCTTGAAAAGCAGTACGTGTTTGCAACCGTAGATTGTCGAAGATATGACACACATCTTGGCGGTTCAAGCAGAGTTCGGTTCTGTGAGAATGGGTATGGAACAGAGGACTGAGATGTAGGATGCTCTCAGTCGGTGGTAGCGAAGGAGAAATGTGCTTTTGGGTCTTTATACGTACGAGCGATCCTGGTTTTGAATGGCAGAAGCTCTGTAGATGAAGTCAATTGTGTGCTTTTCAAATCACCAATCCAGCTTACTTTTCAATGCTATCCAGAAGTCATTTGGCAGGATTCGAAAGGTTGTCTTGAGAAGTAAAATCCCAGCCAGAGCAGAACTGCTGGTCAAGGGGACGTATTTATACATATGCTCGTCGTTTTCAATCCGCGTATTGAGACATAGACAGAGCATATTGAGAGTCATCAGGTAGATACTGACTCGATGGGTGCCTGAATGTAGTTTCGATTATACCTGAGAAATCAAACAGCCAGGCTCAGTCATAGCGCAGTGAATATAAGAAGTGTGGAATTTGAAACAGGACGACATTGTGACATGCACATTAAGCAGTCATAAAAGCTCGCGCAAAAAGGTGGAAGGCGCAATCAATCCCATTAAATCCTACCCGTCTTCATGACAGCATTGACAAAAAAAAAATGTTGGCTGGTAGGTCCAGTCGAACCAAAACTTGAATCTCTCCTGGAGCTGACATATGCCATTCTAAAAGACTCCTGCTTTTGCAAAAATTGGGCAAAGCCTGTCAACTGTATGAACTTCACTGGGATGCTTCACGAGCTCGCTTGTTTGCTGCCCGAATGAGGATTTTTTATGAATCCGAAGCAGACATCGTCAGAGTTAATTTTACCGCGCTCATTTCTCTCGAAAAAGCTTCTCTGAAGATACGGAATCCTCGTTTACGAGGTCACTTTTGCGTAATCCAAGAAATGTCCTCGTTAGAATCAGATTTCCGTTTCAGAGTTGACCACCAGAGAGCAAGCCTAGTCATACCGTCCGAACTTGGGTCAGTGCTTGTGCAGCGGATGCGCTACAAAGAAAGATCTTTCCACCTGCATAGTCGCAAGAAGTGTGTTAGTATGCAGCAGAGCGCCACCACGCCAGTCAGAAAGCTCAAGATTCTTTTCCCAACTATGCGCATAGGCTAACCAACCCTCGAAGGTCTATCCAATATCACGAAATGCCCTCCAAGTCTGTAGCAATCTACCAGGTCGGTCCATCTGCGAGCCTCAACAGAGCGCTGCAAACTTCTTCATGTGAACCTTTCTTTGGTGGTACTCGACATAGCATTGTACAGTTCATCGTCGGAGATATGAGTGCGTTCCCACACAGCATCCGCCAGTCGCGACGCAATTGCATACATATACGCAAGGTTAGCTCGCTGCTCATACCAATAAGGGTTCACCAAATTCGTGCTGTGGTTCTCAGACCTCGAAGATCTCTGTATAGTACAGTGTATACTGGTGTTGAGTGAAAATGAGGATTCGGGCCACGTCTCATGTTGCTGCGGCGAATCCGACACTCTCGGCTTCGCTGGTATACAAGTCGAAGTCGGCTCCTCAGCTGCTGTTCCACGTTCGCCTGCTGGTGTCGGATGCCCTGGAGGTCAGAACACATCGGACATCTCTCTTCGTATTCTCTTTCAACGTAGACGAAATCATCGGGCTCGCAAGTGCCGTCCCCGCAGTCGACTTCATTTATCTCGGCATGGTTACAGTGCAAATATCAGGTGACAGATCTTCCGCACATGATGGGTCTTCTCACAAGTATCGGTCTAGTGAAAAGAAAAGAGATCTCAGCGTCAAGGTAGGAATTGGTTCAGGGCTAGGGCTCCGGTAAGTATTGTGAAAACCAGGCTTTGCTCTTACTCACGGATAGTTTACATATAAGAACTTCGGCTGGGTCAAACGATGATGAAGAGCTTGATCCTCAAAGAAGAAAGAGGCATTGCCAGCCGGTTAGTTTGATGCGATATTTATACTCTTTGTATTTACAGCGTTTGTACATGACATACCACCAGTTCAGTCTCACTTGCTGCATCAGAAATGGTGAGACAGGTCAGTCCAGAATTATCTTGATCTTAGCCCGAGCATTCGGTGACGAGGGTGACACTCATTCGTACTTGTCATTAACTCATTTCACAGTATCTGTGTCTTCAACCCAAGAAGCAGCAACAGAAGGTCACAAGTCATAGACTCCTCAAAACCCAAGAGTGTGACTCCAGCTCTTATGACCAACGGAGTAGAATGTCTTCATACAAGTTGGGTTCAGCGTCCAGAAACACGGAACCGTCTCAAGCATTTTCATAAGTACCTCCCAGATTACTTCATTCATACCTTCGCTGGTCTAGCCATGACATAGCCCTCCACACTTCTTCATCAATAAGATGAATTCGTCTCCACACTAAGCTCGCCAGATTCGCTGCAATGATATGTATGTGGGCCAAGTTATGCTGTTGGTCAAGCCAGGCAGTGCTCGTGAGGACTCTGGGCAGATTTACGACGTCAAGCCGCTCCAGGGTGTAAATGTGACCCTTTCGGGCACGAAGGTTTGATCCCCGATGAGCTGCTCTGAGCTCTCGGTATGGTCGGGTGCTCTTTTCGTACACAGGCTCAAGTACGTCTCTTAACACACCCTCCGCTCTCTGGTTACGGATACGACTAATTCGAACACATTGGTCGCATTTACCAGAGGCGTTTGTTGTGAGAATCTCGAAATCGTCGCACGTGCAGTTGCAACGGCCGCAGTCATCTTCGCTGATCACGACGTGGTAGCAGCCTTGATATCGTTTGAGATTCCTTGTGCACATCGTCGAGATGTATGCGGTCTCTTTACGTCAAATCGAAGAGAAGGTCAGAACTTTGAGAGAGGATATGAACGAGTCAAACCGTGAGTCTGTCCTCTCTAAACTGAGGCTGCAGATGGTTTGAGCTGACCTTCCACGTCCTGAAGCTCGAGTAAGTACCATGAAAGACATGTTTACCCTCACTTAAGAATGATCTATAGATGTAAATCGTCCACTGGATTAGAAGTTGAACGAGTTCTATCATCAGAAATGAACAAGAATAGGTCAGAAGGCCAGGTCATAAGGCATTTATCCTGACATACGAATTGTTCGTTTGTCTATAGAGTATCACTTGTCCAGCCTCACTGGCAGCCTCACAAGATGGAAAGCCCAGCCAGATCCAAGGCTTATGTGATGAACGGCTTTCGCCAATACCAGTGACCTATTTCTTCGAGCGTGTCTAGATTTACAAGATACTGTAAGTCGCTATGAAAGTTGTCTCGACACAGGCGGCACGAAACTCCATGTTCTCAATCGCAGCGATGAGATGTCGTACATAGCCTTTCTGTGATCAAGGTTCTCCTTATGTCACAGGACATACCGAATGCTCCAGCGTTACAACTCGTCACAACGAGCAAAGTAGCCAATGTGACAACAGAAATCCGAGCGTCAGTTTCCCCTGCCTCGGCCTGCTCCAGCAGGTCCGCCTCCTCCAGCGCCTCCAGCGCCTCCTCTACCTCTTCCACCACCCCTCCCCTGGCCTTGCCCCTGGCCTCCTTGTTGTTGTCTTGCCTCTCGTCTCTGCCGCTCCCACCTCTGGATATTGTGACGTTGATTTAAGGTTAACGCATCCCAGATTGCTTGAGTCACATTTTGATCACGATCCACCATCATTCGGGCCACACGGTACCCGACCATCGCTCTCAGGTTCATACCACGTCGCTGAATAAGCCATTCGGAGCTCATGACCCCGTTCATTAGCTTGCCACGGTCCTCTCCGGCAATCAACTGTGTCGGATATTGACGAGCCACAGGATCATTACCTCTTGGATTGAGCGCAGGGCCCATCTCCGCTCTCCTCGGAGGGACAAGATGTGCGTAGATTTGGAATTCATTCAACAGCCAGTTCTCATCTTTGTCCCGAATGCGATCACACTCGTGGCATATCATATTTCTATTCACCCTGGTTTCTCTAAAGGGCTGTCCAAAATGATCCAAACGGCCGCACTCCCACTCGGCATCGTCAGCATGTCGGCAGCGCTCATAGAATGTGATAGTTCTGCCACACATCTTCAGAGGAGCGTTAGCCTCTTGAAAAGGATTGAGAGATGGAGAAATGATCAAGTGAGCTTGTACTGTAATAAGAGTCCGAACGTACAAGTATGGACTTTGATGCTGTACAGGGATTGGATATCTTACCTTGTCGAGGTCTCTCGAGATCGGTAGGTGACTTGAGAAGTATTAAAGTTTGGAAGATAACGATGAAAGTCTTCTTGTGAGGGATACTAGAGTCGTATCGATGTATTCTATATCAGGTAGATTTTGAGGATATGAAGCCTGATCTGAGATAGTATAACAAAAGGAAAGAAATCTTTCAACAGCTGGTACTTGGGCGATATAAATACCCCAGCGCAAACGGTCGGTTTGTCTCTTTCATCTTGCCAAATTCCACTTTTCAACATACAACAGTCATCCAATTGCAATGCTGGAGTCATGAATTGGAACGAAACAAGTAAACGAAGGCTTCCGGGATTCAGTCTAGATCTGACTCTGACCCTGACCTGGAAGACTCATGAGCTTTGAGTCTTCCATGTCATGTGATTGTAAATATCTGCAGCTATGTCTCAGGATCTCGAGGCACGCGTTTGTGAAGGACGCTGTCATGTCTGTTCATTGTTGAATGATAGGATAGACATCGTTTTCAACTCAAACGGGTTCGAGTGGCGCGTATGAATTGCTTGAGGCTGTGGAGAGAAGTACTGCAAACGAGTAAGTGTTGTCCTTTTAAGCAATCATGTTGTTGTCCTGTGGTACACATTGAAAACTGAACCCACGAAGAGCAACTTTCATCAAATATCCAACAGCGTTTCGAGAGCCACAACGAAGGTTTCCAAGCTAATACGATTTTCATTCAGACACACACAGCAAGCTACCATTGTTAATGGGTAGTACGTACCAGGTGCCTACAAAACAGCATCCCAAAGGAAGAGAATCACTAGATGGCCGTACGATCTCCGTTGGAAGTTGGAAGTACTCATTGAAAGTAAACCCAACATCTAACCGCTAGCACACAGCAAAGTATTCATTGCCGATTGGTGGCCTTAAGAACATCCAGCTAAGACCACGCCAAGACGGTGTAATTCAACATCGAATGCACCCTGCGTCGGAACTATCTAGGGTGAAGCCGCCCTGTGCTCACCCTGGGCTCATCCTGGGCGCACCCGGACTCGCACGAGCCGCGCGAGCGGGCTAGGGAACTGGTCCAATCAAACCAAAGACTTAGTCAAAAAGCGACGTTTGTGATTCTACCCCTTCTTCGGAGGTAATACGGACTTTTCATCACTGAAGCCTATATAGTTTGTCCAGGATATCATGCTATGGGATGAAGAGGTTAGGAGATATGTTGATCAGAATCCCTCTCGCTACTTTCACTATCTTCCATGCCTCTAGGTTGCCACACGCCACCACCCACTCTGCTTCGTAAGATCCACTTGACCGCTCAATAACTTAACCACTTGTAAGAAATCTAGGGAGACATTTGCATCAGCAAGTCCAACTCACCCCAATCAATGCCGTCTAGATCTAATCTTGTCATTTTGTCTCCAGGCCGCAAACTGTTTGACTCGTCGAGATGTTTATTCTCATAAAAGATCCTCAGCGAGTCGTAGATGATGGAAGCACCCATTCGCGACATAATGGGTCGACGAAGCCTTTTGTCTTCCATGTCAGGCAGCTCTCTGACCACTTGAGAAGCCTTCCAGAAAATGTCTTCAGAGGACGTCGTGGCGGCCTTCAAAGCTTGACTTACGCGGCTGATGTTGTGTCGAAGGACCTCGGCTGAATCATCAGCCAGTCCTGAGCGAACCAAATGCGCCAAAATAATACCAGAGGAGGACATAGCTCGGCGGATGTGAAAGGGCATCACCGATAGGTTTCGGTCGTAACAAAGGTCAATGAGGCGCACTGCATCTTTCTCCGCCTTGATGGCATAGTCCCGTAAGCCGGGCAGTGCAGGCATGTCCGGAAGGAGCAAAAATGACCAGAGAAGCAGCCGCGAGTTTAGGAAAACGATTTCCACAGGCTCACTCAATGAGTCCGCCTTGAGATACTGCGCCTCCAATATCGTGAACTGTTCCTCAAACACTTTGACCATGCTGAATCTGGAATCCGGATCCATCATGCCCGACGTTGTAGGATTCTTAGCTCCAATTCTCTCGGTAGCCTGCGTCGATAAAAGACCTATTCGACATAGTTGCGCTAAAGTCGGGCTGGCAGCAGCATTTTCAACGTGCTTTAGGAGATGGAAGTCTTCCTGGACCAGTGACGGAAGGCCCCGAGCGGTCGCCTGAAGCTGATGGACCACAAAGCATGCCTGCCAGGTTGTCGATTTTACTTCGGTATAGTAGCTGGACAATCCGGCGCCATCGTCGACACCATGCTGGTGGGTATGCGACGATTCGGGCCGATGCAACCCCAACTGAAAGCAGATCTGAATGGCGAGGCCACTCAGAGAGTAACCGGCATCCTCATTCAAAGATGCAATTGGAGGGGGCCATAGACACAATATCAGCAAGGCTTGCACTGTCTCGACGTTAGGCTTGGTCGAGTATAGCGTTTGTTCCACCGACCACTTCACCAGGGTCCGCAGTTGCGGATGAAGCGTCCAGTTCGTTGTGACGCCGCAAATCACCCAGAATAGCAAGAGACACCTTGCGCGAATGACTTCCATGTCGGTACTATATAGCTTGAACGGAAGGTATTGGTGACAGCGGGAAAAGTAGATTCGAAAATATTCGCCGGACTGCTTCGCTGAAAGCTGGAGCTCGCCAGCACCAGGATTCTGAACATCGGCACGCCCGACAGTGCTGACACTCCTGGACGGAGGCGGAAGAGTGCCAGTACTGGATAGATTTCCAATCAAGAGAGAGCTCCAATCTGGGCTTTGCGAAGGACAATCATGGGCATCAAGAGATATGACATCCTTGGCCGTGCTCACAGAAATATTGACACTGGGGTCTTGGAGCTGTAGCGGAGATGGTACAGCACCTGGCGTCGGTGCTAGCAGTGCGCTTGACTCTAGCTGAGGCCTTTCTCTGCCCACGGATTTTGGGATTCTCTTGTATCTAGCATCGAAGACGCAAGGAACTTTGAGAGATTGGCAGCGAGAACATCCGTACTCACTACCTTGCGAATAGTCGCACCGGGTCTTCCACTGCCGACACTTCATGCATGCTTTAGGCCTCATTGATGATTGGACCGCCTAGACAATGACAATCCACAGACTGATATCTGGAACCGCGGGAAATGAGCACCCCTGGGTTGTGCAACGGTAAGCTAATAGGCGAATGCCCCAACCCCCTCAAGATTATGTCAGGGTTCCGGCGATGCTTGCTGATGCTTTGCGCGGCTTGGAGGGGATGAACGAGATTGCCTATTATCTGCCCGAGAATGCAAGAATGGTCGGAGGTAGAGAGGGAGGATCAGGAGGATCAGGAGGAGGATTGCACAGAAACCAGTGCGACTAGGAGAGTGAGGCCGAGCAATTAAATTCAGGACGCCGGTTTTACGCCCGCAGTTACCTTCCTGTTCGGAATGCCCAGACATTTTCGGCCCGACAAGTATTGCGAAGACCCCACTATTGTAACTCCGCAGACCGGTTGGGAGGCTGAAATAATCCCGTTCTGCTTGGCACACTGCAGCCGATGCTCGGCAGCGCAATCTCAGCGGAATGTCCGGGTATTGGCTGAGGAAGTCTAGATCGGTCAAGCCGCAGGGTCATTCATCCATCTTTGCAAGCACATTCAGTAGCTGGACATCATTGCGATCTGCCAGCACAACTGTCACGAGTCACACGTGACTCAGCCTAATCGGGATTAGCCTGGATTAGCGCCTACAACTGCCACCGTGCAGTTGCCCACCTCCATCTGTTAGATTGTATCAGAGATAGCCACACACAATCCTGTGCTGAATGCATTGAGCATCAACCAAGCCATTGAGGCCATTGAACGGCCATTGAGGCTCGTTTCTGTGTGTTCTCCACCCATTTCCATCCTCGATCCCAACAACAACCACGCAAGACGTTCCAGGTCAAGACTTAATAACGGACGACGATTCAAGAACGAGCTAGTTTTGCTGGGAATCTTGCTTTGGAGGGAGTACTATTGTGGGATCCCGGATCTGATGCGGCAATCTGGGCAACAGGATTACTATTTTTGCTGCTCGTACCAAGTAGCACATACAATACTGCCACTCCTTACCGTGCGAGCAAGACAGCATTGTTGTTAAGAATATTATCAAAGATTTCCATTCAAGTGTCACCGCCGAAAGCTATCCTTTTGCTTGTGCGAGAATGTTTTTCAAGAACTTGAAATCTTTCCCGTCATTGTTCTATCACAGCAAGTGGCCGAACCGGGGAGCCTGTCGCGCCGACCAATTTCAAAGGCGCGAGAACAAAGAGAAATTCTTTGACTTTGGCGGCGGCTATCTCTTCTAGGTCGAGAAGCTCGACAATATGCACCGCATTTTGCCACAGCAATACTCCATGTGCTGGCCGGGCAAGTTGCTTGGGACCTGGGATGATCTGGTCAAATGCTGTCGTGTCCGTGCCAGTGGCGCGGACTCCCTTCGACACGAGCCATTCAGCGGCCGGACCCGTCACTCCAGGAACACCCGTCTCTTCTCCTAGGAACGTCCTCTCGTCGTCATACAGCTTCAACCAACCTGTGCGGATTAAAGCTATATCCCCTTTATTCAATACCGTGTCGCCCAGCGCATCTTCTAGATCTTGCGGCGTGATCCCATAACTGGCGTCAAGATGTTCCACTCCTTTGAGGGCGGGGATGTCGAGTAGCACACCCCTACAGAGCATGGGCTTGATCGAGTCGACGCCAAGCGTTTTGAATCGCCCTCCCCTCACGGCTTCGGCTGCGTCGATTCCTCCATGCAGCTTCCCGTCTAACGCGACGTGGCCGACCGCATCGATATGTGTCCCGACGTGACCCCCCGTCACGATGAGTTCGTTGGCGCTGGTACCGCCACCCGCACCTGGTCTCAGCCGGTCACCATGACGTCGCACTAGGGCCATGTGAAATGTCGGGTGCGCGCCCGAAGAAGGCATGCCATTTTCGAGAGGCACTGAAAGGTCAAAGATCCGTAGATCCTTTGAGAAAAGCTCCGTCAACAATGTCATGATCTTGAGGTCTGTCCAATTTAATAATTTAGATGAGGAGGACCGAGGCTGCGTATAATATTCGGGTTTCAGTCAGTCGCGCGCTCGAAGTGCAAAAATTCTACAGCGACCTGCTTCAATATTATATCAATAATATACAGGGATCCTGCCTTTCCAAAGGACCACGTACCCCGCGAGGATCGCCGATCTTAAGAAGGGCCAACAGGAACCCCGCCGGCACTGATTCTGAATACTCTAGCTAGTCTCATCGTCCGACATTATTCGGAGTTGTTCTAGCGCGAGTCGGCAATTCTGGCTCAGAACTACGTTTTTAACGCTATCTGACGGCTGAAAGTGGATCTGAGAGCCGGTTCGGCCAAAGCTTCAATCGGCTTGTCTAAAGGAGATCTAAAGGAAGGGAATGTTATACTCCGTATCCGATGGTGATGTCTGCCTTTGATACCTTGTAATGCCATTGTATTACCTAGGTAGCTAGTAGGAGAATGCACCTCTAGTGCTGTCTCAAGATTCTATTGTAAGATTCTGTCGTGTCTCGCAGACAGACTCCGTGCGAAGCCAGTTTCGGTGTACGTCTTATAGTGCTTGGAGATCGAGAGGGGAGTTAATAAACCCATTGTAGAGGAGAAAAGATCGAGGCACGAGTCATAATTACCTCGTTAGCTTCGTAGTCTTCCTCAGGGAGGAGGAAATTCCTTTCTTCAAAGATGGAGGCAGGTGATACTCTAATTCATGCCGCCGCAGACTCTGGTATCGACTACTCGACAACCTTCACGTGCTCTGAAGACCCTACTTCGTGTCCTGCTGACTCGTTCTTATAACCTACTTTGGGAGCCTGCCTGGTCTTTCAGGTCAACTGACAATGCCATTCCCCTGTTTCAGCCTTGACCTCTACATGCCCATCACACATTGCCAAGAAAGGGGGTCCCATGGGTGCTTGATTTATACTTCTTCACAGTTGAAGGTAAAAGTCTGGATGATTTTCTCCCAATTCTTCTAAAGTCTTCCCATGCTGCTCCACTGTCGCCGCTGGCTTTCGTGCGTTAAACCTCCTTACATACAATATGCCGAGCATTGAAAGGATTGGACTGCAGCACGTCAACCCAATGACGACACTCAGACCTCTGTGGTAGAGAGGACCATCATTGAATGTCGTGAGGACCGCAGTGGTGATGGCTTGGGCGAGAATGTTGGTCGACGCCGAGATTGTGGCGCGATGGGTGTAGTTTGGGATGTTGACCGCTATCCAGGTCAAGACAATTACGACCATCGGATATTGTCCTGCTGCCGCAAGGAAGAGGCCAGCATATCTCACGTGGTTATTGTGGCTTGCAATGGTCATGATCCAGCCTAACAAGGAGCCTGTGGAAAGTCCAGCCAGCCACGGTCCTCGAAGTCGAGTTCTGTCGGACAAGAAGCAGAACGAGACCGTCGACACTGCCGCCACGGCGTAGATTGGCACCGTCATCAACTGCGCGTGGACAGAGGAATAGCCCAAGCCTTTGAGAATGGCCGGGAGAAAGCTGGTCAAACCTCCGAGTGCCACTTGTGTGCACGCCAGGATTAGAGTGTACACCACCCACATAGGGTTTTTGAAAGCCTCGGGGATTTTTTTCCACCGAACCCTCTCATTGGGGGTGTTGTTTGCTCTCTGAAGGCGGATCAAAGCGAGCCGCTTCTCGTCGGCCGTGAAGCCCCAGCGAATCTTATCCGGGGCCTCTGGGAGCAGCACCATGGTGATGAGACCGAATGCGACCGAAACTAAACCCTCGATCAAAAAGAGCCATTGCCACGGTTGGAAGGGAGGCTTGTTGTCGTATGTCTTGACGATGCCGTACGCAATCAAGCCGTTGAAAGCCCCGGCCAGGCTAGACGCCGAGTAGAAGATGCCGCCGCGCGTGCCTAGCTCGGTCCGAGTATACCACAGCGATAGGTACAGCGGTCCCGCGTGGGTGATGCCTTCTGCAAATCCAATACAGATTCGCACCCCAGCGGCCTGCGCCCAGGTCTTGGTCTCCATGAGCAAGACAATCATGACTCCCCACGCTGTCACCGCAGCCCCCAGCACGACAGAGGGCCCGAGCTGACGCAAGAAGTAGACTCCAGGTGGATGGCCCAGGATGAAGCCAATATAGAAAAAAGATACCGCCTTGGACCACTGTGAGTCGGTGGCACCCAGAGCCTCCTGCATCCCGGCAACTTGAGCGTTGCCAATATCAGACCGATCCATAGCAGCGAGTAGGTAGATAGTGGTCAAGATTGGCAGCACCCACAGGTCGATCTTCCATCTTAGGATGACAGCTTTCTTCTTGTCATCTTCCCCGAGATCGGGCTGAGCGCGGCGGGTGATGACGGGAACATTAGCGGTATCTTCGACTTGTAGGCAGTCGATAGCGCTGGTGTCGTGGTGCATAGATTTGGAAATGTCCATGTTGAGTGTTGAGTGACAGCTCCGAGGCAAAAAATTCCTTGATATCAGAATAATGGAATCAACAAAACAGACGTGAAAAGACCGGGGAAGGACACACAGGCAGAGGATCTGGACCGAGATATATTCCCTGTGCCCGGTGAAGTGTGGGAGAGGTTGTTGTCTCACGCACTCTGAGCGAACAGAACCTTTGCAAGCTTCGTCGCCATCTGTGTGCTTCTCCTCGACAGGATAGGATGCTTTCGGAATTCCGAAAGCTGTAGCTCCTGGCTGTCTGAGGGAGACGTATGACAAGTCCTGCGGGGCCCCAGATATGCCGGCTCGAGTGGTGGGGAAACGGACGGAGCCCAAACATTAGACTCCGACGCAGAATGCTTACTCCGACTCCTGAACAACTTGGCCGACGGCATGGCGCCTCTCTCCTTGGCAGACGTCTAGCTTATTAGCAACTCTGAGCAGTAGTCTTCACCGTCCATTACATGGCAAGGCACGGTAGAGTTAATTTAGCTTCGAGCTGACCATCCGCCCTCCCCCCATATCAATGAAGTGATACTTGACAGACCATCACGGCTCCTTAAAGAGTAGCGCACAAGTCGGTAATGTGTGACCAGTTCTGTCTGGTACGAGAAATCAGAGAAGGAGGTTCGACACTACGAAAGTCCATTATACTGACTAGGACTTCCTCTTTCCCAGACCTAACTTAGGGCGTCAGAATCTTTGACTAACTACAACTGGGCCTGCGAGCCCTGCTTTCGACGAATTACTCTGAACAAAATGGCTAAGCTACTATATCCCAATTCGCTCCAGCTGGATATTTCCCTCCTGGAGGGCTTCATGGTTACTCTCCGGCCCTACGATGTCACGGCACCATTCCCGGACGAGGATCTCGACGCCGACTTCCTCGTCACCTGGTTCAACAGCAAGAACAATCTTCACGACGCTGCAACACGGCTTGCCAAACTGCGCTGGGTCCAGTCCCTCAGTGCCGGGGCCAACGATATTTTAGGCGCCGGCTTTGGTCCGTCGGTCGTGCTCACTGGAGGTTCAGGCTTGCACGACCACACCGTCGCCGAGCACACGCTGGGTCTCATCCTTAACGCCGCCCGGCGCTTCTTTGAGATGCGCGACTACCAGCTCCAGCATCAATGGCCCGACCATCTGGGCGGGAAACAGCCAGACCGGCCGTCTGGAGCATTCACGTCACTTGCCGATGCCAATGTCCTGATCTGGGGCTTTGGGAACATCGCCCGCGCGCTGGTTCCCCTCTTGGTGGCCCTAGGCGCACGGGTGCGTGGCATCGCTCGTAAATCAGGTATTCGAAGCGGCGTCGAGGTGTACAGCGACGACAAGGTGGACGCATTCCTGCCTGAGACGGACATGTTAGTCATGATCTTACCTGGATCGTCCGAAACCCGGCACGTGCTGTCAGCTGAGAGACTGAAACTCCTGCCTAAACATGCCTGGGTGGTCAACGTCGGACGAGGCGTCTCGATCGACGAAGAGTCCCTGTGCGCGGCTTTGGAGGGCGGCGAGATTGGCGGCGCCGCTCTCGATGTTTTTGAAGAGGAACCCTTGTCCGTGTCGAGTCCGCTGTGGAAGGCACCGAATTTCATTCTCTCGCCTCACGCGGCGGGCGGCAGGCCGCGAGGCTCGGAGACGCTGATAGCGTATAATCTGAGAAAGATCCAAGCCGGGCAGGTTTTAAAGAATGTTTTATAGCGCACGAAGGAGCCAATACAAAACATAAAGCTTATACATTCCACAGATCATCGATACTGTAGAAAGGTACATCGAATCAGTTGCGTTCATTATCTAGCCAAAGGGAAATCGGCGCGGTGTGTTTGCCATCCACTTCCTTTCCGTAACAATAAAGGTGAATAATCAGGAATTATACCTCTTCATTTTGGATTCTAATATGCTGGCGCGTAGCAACACAATCTCAGGACCTGTGGTCCTCAGTGGGCCGATATCAGATAGTAAATGATGACTCGATGACAGCGTGAGAGAGATACATGCGCCACAGTCTTGTCTCACCGATGTTGAATAGCGGTAGAGTTCTTCATTTTTCGTTGACGATACGTGGCTGCGCTGCATAGGAACCACGGCTGAGCAGAAATTTCCAGGCCATGACGGTGTTCAACAGGGCTAGTCCGTGCCAAGATCCACGTCCGCATTACCGGTTCCGTTAAGGAAGGTACCCTTGCATGCCAGCCTCCTGGTCATCGGCCCGAGTGGGTCTTCTGAGTATGCTGAGTATGCTGAGTATGCCGATGAGAAGCTAGCGTCGCTCGCCACCACTCCGAATCCATATTGTCACACATATGGAGGTCTCGGCTCACCACTTGTGACTCCGCGGTCGATAATTCCGTGCAATCGGCGGTGGTGGGCAACGCTCACGTCCCCGGTCCTTCGAGATAGCAAGGGGGCCATCGCACTCGGTGTAAAGCGTCGGCTCACTACAATCAAAATCAGAGGGATCAAGTGAATCCACTTACCAAGAGTTCCTCCTCGCTAACACTGCTTTGCTAGCCAGCAGCACGACTCGTTCTGTTTTAAAGCAGTTATTCGGACTCTTAGGTGAACCCAAAGCCACCTCCTCCCAAGTGCTGGAGCCCTCTGTATTTCGCCAAATACAGGACCAATCCCGCATCACTTTTACTCAGGAACACCAGTGCCTTGAAAGAGTCCTAACAGAATGTCTGCCCCAGTAAAGATAGTTACTCCTGTCGGGAGCATTGGCATGGGCTTCGATCCCGCGAAGTTGTACCTTGGCCTCAAAATGGGCGCCACGGCAATCATCGCAGATGCGGGATCGACAGACAGCGGCCCTCAGAAGCTGGCGTTGGGAGTCACCATGTGTCCGCATGATGCCTACGTTGAAGATTTCGAACACATCGTCGACGCTGCGTATCACCACAAGGTCAAGGTTTTGATCAGCTCAGCAGGTGGTGATGGTTCTAACCAGCATGTGGACGAATTCGTGGACATCATCCAGGAACATTGCCTCAAGAAAAAATACCGCCTCAAAGTAGTTAAGATATACGCCGAAATCGACAAGGACCTCATCAAAAAATCTATTGACCAGGGTATCATCACTCCTTGCGGCGGCGCCGTCCCGGAACTCGAGAAGGATGAAGTGGATGCTGCCACATGCATCGTGGCCCAGATGGGTTTGGAGCCCTTTGTTGAAGCTCTGCGTGAAGAGCCAGATGTGGACATTATCATTGCAGGTCGTGCATACGACCCTGCTCCGTATGCAGGATACTGCGTGGCGCAAGGGATCACCAATCTCGGCACCGCCTATCACATGGGAAAGGTCATGGAGTGTGGTGCTCATGCCGGAACGCCCAAAACACGAGAGGCGTTTGCGACGGTGTGGAATGATCGCTTTGAGATGCTGCCTCTTCAGAGTCACGCGCGGTGCACAGCCTATTCGCTGGCTTCACACAGTCTGTACGAAAACGCTCGCGGTGACTACCACCCCGGCCCTGGCGGTTCCATCGACCTCACCAAAGCGGAATTTTATGCGACAGAAGGCCGATCCGGCGGTTCGACCGGGGCAGTGTTCCAGGTCGCCGATACCTACACTGTAAAATTGGAGGGAGCCAAGGTCACCGGGTACCGCACCATCACACAAGGGAGCATCCGAGACCCTATTCTCATTTCACAAATAGACGAGTGGCTCGAGGGAATCACGGACTTCCTTAAAGATCGATTTAAGAGGATCAACTTCGAGATCATGTTCCGCATCTACGGCAAGAACGGGACCATGGGGCCGCTAGAGCCCGACATCAGTGTGGGCAAGGAAATTTTCCTTCTCTGCGACATCCAAGCCGAGACTCAGGAACTCGCAGACAAAGTGGCGGCCCTGGCTCGCGTTGCCTGCGTCCACGGCCCGTACCCGGGACAAGTCGCCACGGCTGGAAATCTTGCTATGCCTGTCACGCCGTTGACCATTCCGCTGGGCCAGATATCCGTCTTCAATATTTACCATCTGCTTCCGGTGACAGATCCGGCCTCTCTCTTCCCACGCCACACTGTGGATATGGGAGTGGCATCTAATGAGGTAGTCCCGCGGAACCCAGAGTTTGGATACGATCTGGAACCCGAGCCGCCGCTGCAAGTGAAGATGAAGCCGCGTAATGGAGAAGTCACGGGCCAACAGCCACTTCAGAACGGGCACGCCGAGGCAGAAGCACTTCCTCATGTTACCGAAAGCCCGGGACAAATCCCTCTGTTGAAGCTCGCCAAAGTCATACGGTCTAAAAATGCCGGGCCGTTCGAGGTGACGTTTGACTTGATCTTTAACGACGAAAAGTGTTTCGAATACGCTCAGAAGAGCCCGGTTCTGGCCAACGCCGAACTGGCGAAACTGTATCAGATTACCGAAAAGGAGATCCTTGCTGCGCATTTCTTCAAGCCGGCGCTCGCTTTCAAGTTCACAATCCCACGACCCTGGATTGCTGGTGGCTTCGGTGAGCGTGACGTTCATTGTAGCCAACAGCACGCACCACTATTGAGCTTGGCTTTATGAAAGTATATGCAAGCATGTAAAGCTAGATCAATAACTCAGCAGAAGTCATACTCACCTCAGTCTAATTTCAGGTCGAGTCCGTGTGGCTCATACTGTATAGGCATGTCACGGGATATCTGAAAAGACTCTCAACAGAGACTTAAGACCCAGTGTAGCCAATTTTTTGTTTTGTGAAAGCTTGATTCTTGTATGTTCTGATAATTTCTTGTTGGATAGTAGCGTAGTCTTTCCAGAACTTGTCTCTGGCAGCGACGCTGTTGGAATTGCATTGAGTGGGAGTACTTGCAAGGGATTACATCTGGCTTAGATGTAATACGAAACTAGGATCTGAGTAAGTGTTAGACCTATAGACTACCTATTTAGTAGGATAAAAAGGATTTTTTCCCAGTTCTAGTCTTTGTCAAGGCCGTGTCGGACAGGCAAGGAAAGTCTACCAGAAGGAGAGCCTCGGTTGGAACAAGGCTGAGATGGATCACGTGACTGAAAAATAAAAGGGAGGTCTTGGCAGTATGTCGCTATGTCTATGGGATAGTATGGTAGGTATATAACGTTCATACCGTTGCCCCACTTCACCTAGCTCCCACCACAAGGATCTGTGAGTGAATTAAATCCACCTCAGAGTCCCGTAAGAAACAGCTCTAGCATGAGACAGGACGAAAGGAAGTCAAAAGGACAGGACCCAAAGGAGCTAAACTGTCTCACCTAGTAGGAGCGGCATCCTGGCCTGGCGTAGGAGTAGGAATCATGTTCGCTGGAAGCGGGCCGTAGGTGATTGGCAGGTGAGTCGAAAGGTGAGCTGAAAGATGAGAAGGTGAGTCGTTTGAGTGGGGGGTGAGCGGTGTTTGGAAGCAGCCCAGGCCGGGTGAGAGTCGAGGTGCTCTTGGTGTCGACTGACTTCTTCTTTAGATGCCATGTCATAGCCCCATCCACAGCAGTCGAGTGATGAAGAAAAGAGAGTCCTGATAATCAATTCATCGGCATCACTCGAAACAAGACCCCCAGCTAGGCCGCCATCCGCCCCGGAGTCGATGAAGTGCCACAGTTCCAAAGCCCGTCAAAAGCACTCTGCCCAAAAATAACAAGCCTGCTGCAGGTCACAAAGCTACTCTGCCTGACAAAAACTCAACGTGCGTTATTTCCGCGCACCGCTAGCTCCTGCCATAGCCGCTGCATCTCGCTTTTCCCAATCGCTTTTTTTCCTACAATCATCACATTCCCATTTGACGGCTTCTCTAGTGGGTATGAAATCTTTTCCGATGCAGGTCCTCCTATACGTTTTGCACTTGTGTATCCAGGTCTTCTCGTGCCCGCAGAGGAATACAGCGATGGTCACCGCGCACATTTCTGGATGGCGCGGATATGGTGAGATTAATTTCGAGGCTCCGTGTGACAGATTTGATTCTTGTAGAGCAGAATATTGATTTCTTTTGGAATATCAAAGTCTTCGAATGCTGGAAATGAGGTGAGAGTTTGTCAGTGGGGTTTGGTCTGTGGCGATCGGTGTGCTTTTGAGACGGGTAGATTTGAGACTCACTTTAGAAGGCTGGTAAGGTATTTGATTTTATAGTGTTCGAATCAAGACTCTCAGTAGCTGTCGGTGGAATGCACGAAATCCTGAATGGTTAAACTCGAAAACAAAAAGGGCGGTACTTATACCTCTGAACAAACGGAAGTTCGCGATATTTTCGACTACTCATATCGAGCAAACATCCGGGATAGTGACTCTTAGGAGTGTGTCAGGCAATCTATGAGTGAGGTGCTAATGTGACTTTGTGACACACAAGTAACGGACAAGCAACCAAAAAGTCGAACAGAAGCCAATCTGACACTGGAGACACTTCCATCGTTTGCAGGTTGGTAGCAGGCCAAAAAGCTGGCACTCGTCAATTTTGAAAGCGCTCGACCATTACGCTATGTCTATGGACAGAAAACCTAGTAATCACCACTGCTGAGGATATGCCAACATGCTTTAAACAACAGCTCAAGGCCAGCCAAAAGAAAGGGAGAGCAGTCCAACTTCGCACATGTGGGCGAGTGCACCGCTACCACCTACGACGACCTCTTTCATCCCACCTAGCCCACTGACGCTCTCGGCGGCATCTTGCGCAGTCCCAATCAACAGCATCGGTCTTGATCGCAAAATCCGAATTCCGGCAGCGAGTGTATCGAGATCTACAGTAGCCCATTGTGTCCTTGTAGTGTCCGCAGGCGAAAAAGGCTCTTGTGACAACGCACATCTTTGGGGGTGTAAGTTTTGAAAGTTGGAATCGAATTCTGTCCAAGAGGTCTGAGTTCTCCTTTGCTCTTATAGCATGAATGAGATGCCTTATCGGTGGAAGGATGTGGGTGGTCCGAGCGATGCTGGCCCAGAGTAGTCGATAACTTTGGGGTTGTGTTTCGGAATTCGGATACTTAGGTAATTTGATCGGGTGTTCAATGTATGGTCGTTCTGAAGGGACGAGATGAAACTCGAGAATGATCGAGCTCGAACATAGAAAGAAAAATCCACAGATTTATACCCCTGTACAAACGAGATTTCGTGATGATTAATGTGAGAATATGGGCAATGGTCTGCTGCGGTGGTGATGTCTGGGCTGCATGGACGTCTTTGAATAAGATCACGCCGAAATTCTAAAGCTTCTATTCCAATATGGCTTTGTGACACACGGTGCCACTTGGGCCACGTTCGTTGTCCGACTCCCAGAGGTAGATTGATAAAACTCGAAACCATCACGCTGAAAAGGCCCTAGAGCCTCATGTTGCGCTCAGTGAAGCATCTAGTCGATAGCATTGACAACAATACCTGAGTACCTTCGAGGAGAATGTCCTGTCACAAACAATAGTTATACCAATTTGCTCGTCAAAGCTAGCTAGTTGTGAAGTGACAGAATTTAACTTCTTCCTTCCACATGGTGGAGAACTTACTGACTTATGAGGCAGAAAGTGGCTTTTGACAAGCTACACTCGCCGCTCACAACACAGGAGCATTACGTAAATATCAGCATCGGAATTCGTGGCTCGAATCCAGTGGGTGTGGGCAAAAGGCTGAGAGGAAATAGGAGAACCTTGGTGGGGGGCATGCTTACTAAGAACCAGCACGTCCTCAAAACTCTCCAAGGATCACGGGAGAAAGCACAGACACCAGCGTGGGGATGCGATAATTTGGTAACGATTTTGAGGGCAATTTGCAGGAAAGAAATGGAGTTGCTTCTTTGGATTCCTTGTTAACAAATCACCTGCATTGGTCGAGTGTGGAGTGAGTATGTTGGCCTTCGTCTGCAGAAACATATCAACCTGGGTGCTCGGGTACTTTTGGTCAGTCTCTCCCGGACAGCGCGAATGCCCTGAGAAAGGCGTGCTTGTGAGACAGTCTGTGGGGCCTAGAGGAAGGTCAAGTCCAGGGAGACTGTGACACTGAGCAAAGCGAACGAAACCCTTTCAGGAGATTTTCCCTCTCTCTTTCTCTCTCTCCCCGTTTCAAAAGACTCAAAATTACTTCCAGTCCCGAAGTCGAAGAGTCGCGATTAGTGATCGCAGAAAGAGGGAGGAGAGAACTCTTCAAAATCCGACCCCCAGACTGACGCAATCTTGGTAGTAAGAATTTCAAGAAGGCTCATCGCCGTCTCGGTCGACGGTTCGGACTCGCAGGCGTATTACGTGGCCATCGCAAACCTTGTGAGGTGGTGTCCAATCGTGAGCATTCATACTGGATTGCAGACGACGAGTGACTACCGGCCTCAACATTAGAAGGACCTTTGGATGTTCCGCATTGACGGCCTCGGCGTCGGGATCGTCGAATTTTTCGTCCTTGTCCCCCTTGAATCGACCCTTTTCATGGCTATTCTCGTCCCTCCGATACGTGTTCAGAAATTCGATCCAGTGGTAGGAGACCACCTCATTCGTGCACAGCGCCTCCTGGATTCGCCAGGTGAGGGCGATGGTGAATAGCTCGGCCAGCTCCTTCCGTACCTTGGCACGCTCGGGAGCAATGTCAAAGACCAACTGCGTGCGGGGAGATGTCGGCTTCCATGGATCAGGGCCGTCGAGGGCTCGATCGACTTGTCTATCCAGAATCGCGGTCTTTCTTTCCCTGCCAGGAGGGATAAAGAGGGTCATGAATGCTTCTAACTGAGCCGCCATGACCCATGCCTTGCCCTGGATGGTGGGTTGTATGGTTCTGGTCAAATGCTGTTGCCAGAGTCGCCAGCGCATCTCAGTGAGTAGAGCAGGTTCAAAAGCTGCAGAGTCGGGATAGTCAGTGTCGGGTTCCCTTTCTATTGAATGTTCATTACACCTACCGCTCTCAAACACACGTTTCACATTCCCATCAACGCGCTTCCTATAGTATTCCTCTTCATCCAGCTCCCATTCCAAACACCACGCTGTCAGAGCCTTGCCGACAAGTGATCTGAGGAAATGGTCTAACCTCGCTTGGGTCTGGTTGAATGCGGCAAATATCTTGGATCGCCTAACCGAGCCGTGTTCCCCGAAACTTCCAAGCATGTGGTTTACGAGAAACACGCATCCCTCTGGAAGTTTCCTGTTCTCGTCGAGCCAAACTGGTTGCTCACGCTCTGTGGCTGTCTCGTGGACGAATACATTGACAATATCGGAGACGGATGCGAACATCGAGTTAAACCCTTCTTGAAAAAGGTCTATGGGCACGCAATACCTAGGGTCGCTCGGCTGTTTGAATTGGCTTCCAAACGTAAATGAAGGACCGTCTATTGTACTCTTCGCGGAGCGAGCAACGCTTGCGACGTCGAGCATTCTGATTGTTTCAGAGGAGTAGTCTGGGATCCAAAATGGTAAGGGCGTCGTGTTCGAAGTTATAGCATCACTTTGCCTATACAGTTTGAAAAGGAGAAGATAATTAGCCAAGACTAGCGAGAATTCCGTCGCTTCAAAACGAGGAGATTTTTGTTACTATGTCTTCGAGTTAAGAGTGCGTAAGTATCGTACCTCGAATTGGGATTAGCATCAGCCTGAGACTGTTGTACATCGATCACGCTAGATTGTTCGTTGTCCAGATAATCCTGACTTGGAGCCTCTTGGTCAAGTCTTCGTTGTTTCTCCGGTCGGCCAGAGCCTCCGTCAACGTTAGTCATGTCATCGTCGACATTGTCACCAGATTTGTCTGCTGAGGTACCTCCGCTACCCGTACCACGTTGCTGAAATGCTTCAATCTCTTCATCGGTATAGTCAAGATGGATAGGTTGGGTGTCAAGCTTGTACCAGTCCAGAGCCTTCGATCCTTCGTTATAGAAAACATCCATCGAGGCTCTCTTATGCTCGTCTAGTCTGTATTCCCATAAGGCTTCGAGCTTCCTCCGGACTTCAGCCATTGAAAGGCCTTTCTTTCCAAAGTCATAGTTGTGGCGATGCTTAAATAGGTACTCTCTCAAATCGCGAATGGCCTTTTTATTGTCCAGTCTCAAGTCACTTTCGGGACCACAGTGTTCGTCCACCCATTCGACAAGGGAGCGCTGGCTTTTTGCGGGCCAGACTATTGAGTTCGATGATTTGACCATTTTTGCGTCAATGAAAAACTGGAAGAGCGAGAATGAAAATCAGAATTCTTCCCGCAGCACTTTCGTGGGAGATTTAAATTCTTAAGCAGGTGCGACATTCTTGTCATTCGGCGGAATGTGCGCAATGGCCATGTTTGCATTCCTGGCCGTGACACCCCAGCCATGTTGTGTCACCCATTCATTTAACTACTTGTCAACTGTCTAAGAAATGAAACTAGTCACGTTACACGTCCACATCACGCCTTCGGCTACCCACTCTCTATTCCTCACCGTCAACCATGTCCTCCATCTCTAAGTCCCCCACTTCTTCTGTTGCTCCGTTCTCGCTATCCGACATGAGCCAGCCTGCATCAAACTGGGCCTCTATTACCCTTCTTGAGTTTGCGTGAGTGAAGAGATCCCTCACTTCTATCTCTATCACGCGGCAGTCTTCGTGCTCTTCTTTCTGGGTCCATTCTGGTGTGAGTTGAGATTGAAACTTCCCTCGACGCGGAATGCACAAAACCAGTTTCGGTATCTGGCCTTGGAAATCCATTCTCACTCGAAAATCGAATTTGACATAGCGGCTGGATGTATTGTCCGCCCCGTCTACGAGATGACTCTTGAGTCCAGTATGCCGACCGTGCATCTCCTCTTGACGGACCTGGCGGATTTCGGCACCACTTACCGAAGCAATTTCTTGGACGGAGTTGAACCGATATGTATCATCGTTGGCAATACTATCATGTCTGCTTACCACGAGATCGATGTTCCAGCTCAGCGGAAACATACTTCTTGATGTGTTCGTGTTCCGTTCAGTGAATATTTTCGTGCCCTGGACAGCTTGGGGAAAGGATCCTCCTGATACCCAGACTTCGGTGCCTTTCTCAACCACCCATAAGACTCGCTGAAGTAAATAAGTTGTTCCTTCAATCGTTGCTGTCTGTCCTGCCTGATTGTGATCAAAGTTTGGAGGCACATTGTTTATCGGCATGTCACAAACAACACCGTAGCTCTGCCTCGCTATCTGCCAAGAGAACAAATCTTGGCGTATCAAGTTGATAAAGTTGCCCTGCGCAACGATGGACTCCACTCTGCTCTCAATGCATTTGACTTTGATATCAGGCCTTTTCTGAGCAAGACGTCTGCGAGTTTCATTAAGGACATAGGGAGGTAAAGATCCCCAACCGCAAAGAGCCACCCACGGCCTGCTTTCTGCGCAGCGGTCGTTCAGGTTCATGATGAACTGAAGGATCAAATTGACGATATCATTCAGCCATTCATCAAAGATAGCCTTCACCAGCTCGTTGGCGAGGAAGAAGCAGTCGTTCTTTGAAGAAAATTTCAGATACTTGCGAAGGTCGGTAGGTATCGAGATGTCCGTAGGCTTGAGCCCTGGTATAATCCGAAGTCGAAGGCCCTTATCTCCTTGATTGTCGAAGGTTCTCTTCGCAAGGTCGAAACTGTCCCAGAGCCATCGTGTCAATAGCTCGTCTGGTTGCCTGAGTATTCCCTCAAGCTTCCAGAACTCATCCCCGCCATAGTTTTGTATTTTGTCCCTGAACATAGTAATTAAGTTCAGCGCGCCATTCCAAGAAGAAGCGGGCTTGATGGTTCTGACAAACTCTTCTTTGCCGTCTTTGACATATTTTCTGACTGCCGCCCCTTCCACGGTCGCTCCACCAATGTCGATGACAATCAAATCTTCGGATTTGGTCTCACTCTGGGGTAGACTCGTTAGCTCATTGAAGTGCCATCTGATGGCAGACGTCGTCTCATTAAGGAGGATGGTGGAGCGCGGAAAGCCAGCGGCAAACAAGAGGTCCAGATAGAGATCTTGGGATTCAGTGGACCATGCAGCAGGCACTGAAGCTGCCACTTGGAACTTGTTCTTGAAAATATCTTTAAGCCTGTTTTTTTCGTCTTTTCCCCGTCGGCTGCCAGTACCGAGCTGAATGACGACTCTCGAAGCCAGCTCCTGCTTGATAGACTTCAACATGAATTTGAGAAAGGCGACAATAATCCCAAAAACAGAGTTAATATTCTGTTGCTTTCGTGTATGACCGTTATTGATAACGACGATTCCGTTGTATTCTTCATTGATGATTGTAAGTAGCGCATTGTGTTGTTCTTGGACCTCTTTCAA
Organism: Cladophialophora exuberans; assembly: GCA_030068005.1. Lineage (NCBI taxonomy): Eukaryota > Fungi > Ascomycota > Eurotiomycetes > Chaetothyriales > Herpotrichiellaceae > Cladophialophora > Cladophialophora exuberans. The sequence goes on along the minus strand of JANSVK010000076.1, from coordinate 12,019 downwards.
TAATTTGTCGGGGGTTGCACCATCTAAGCCAGTTGAGGGGGCGTTGTAATGAGGATGCATTGCGTATTTGATGAATCTGAACACATGATCTTCCTTGATTCCCGCCTCTTTTTGAGCTTCTTGCCCGAAGACAAGTTCACACGTAGGAGGCCCGCCAACTTCGAGCGCGGGACATTTAGTTCGAATACCAACTTCAGATGGCACACGGAAATGGCCAAGTATCATTGCTGTACTAATCTCAGCCGTCTTTACCTTTCCCCTGGTCTCTTGACCACTTGGATCTATCAGATCTAGACAAAAAGACGAGGTCGTGGTACCCCCTAAAACCAGAAATTAGCGGTGTCCAGCGCCGAGACGTCACCGCAAGGGACGATGGCATAGCGCCAGGAATGACTTACAATCGAAACCACCGGCAAAGCTGGTCTGGAGTTCCTCGTTCGATGGGCCAGTACCGGCTTTGAAAGACTCCGCCCAGTCATCTAGTGATTTTGGTCTTGATATCAATTGCGCCCTAGGGACGATAGGCGTACTTTCTACCCTGATCTCGGACTGCTGTATGGTGGCGCGCGACCGTTGGTTAGCATTAGCACTCCTTGCTCGCTCTCTCCGATCCAAGTCTTTCAGTATTTCTGATTGCTTGCGTATTGGTTGAGACATTATGGCGAAATGAGGAGCTTCTGAAGAAACGATGTGAGGAGATGAAGCGCAAAGGTCTCTGTGGTCTCCAGAGGGAGTTTTATACTATACGTAGTGCTTAAGGACCCGCTGATACTCACTCATGTTTGGCGGTATTTGCTGCCATGTGGTCATATTTGCTCATGCACGCTATTGAATCAAAGCTGTGATTTGGCGGCAATGTGTTGATTGATCGTCTGCTGATGTTTGAGCCTACATTGAAGTTTGACAGCAAGCGTCTCTCCGGGCTTTATGAAAGCGCAGGCAGAGGAACCCATCCTCCGGCCTGGTACAGCCAACGGCTATAATTTCACCAGCCGTGGCATTCTGGTGATTTGTAAAACGCAAATGCTCCGCGACAGATTTGCATAATTAGTCCATTGGACTTGCGTGTCGAGCTCGGGCCTGGAAGAAGTACTTGAGTGCGTGCTTGCTCTGGCTTGGAGAAATACCTCCAGCGGCATTGGAACTTGCGAAAGTCTTGATAATAAATCGCGGCACCAATTCCTCGCGTAATTGAGCGGATTGCATGTACGCGTGGCTCAAAACTAATTTGACAAAAGGTATTTTGCTGAAATGCGCCAGGGCTCGTTTTATCATAGCTGTCATACAAAATGATGCGGCCCCAATAGCCTTCCCAATATTCTCATACTCTTGCTTAATACCTCTACCATGCTTAATGCCTTACAGGGTGGCACCCCTAGTATGTAAGAGACAGTAGGCATGGCAAGCAAGAGGCATTGGGCATGGCATACAAGAGGTAAATAGGCATTCAACGACTCCGTAAACGCAGAAGTACATAAGTCAGTCCCATACAGGTTTGTATGACAGGTAGAATCAGTTTAGGGCAGCCATGCTTTGGCGAAATGACATTTGAGTTTTGAGCCATGGGTGTAAACAATCCGCCCTAATTCATGTTCGGTCGTCTATGGTGACCCGCCTATCTAGGTGCTTCGGCAGATACCTATTGAGAGCCCTCGGCCTATATGCAGGTATCTGTCTGAAACCCTCGTATCATTACCAAGCCGTGTGTTGACGCATTGAAATATGAACCCCACGAATCCTGCTTCCTTCATTTTATTTACTAAATGGAGTGCTGGTTCTTCACTTGGCTTTCCGACGGTCCAGATCCACAACCAGCTACCAATCTTCGCGTCGCTTCGCTAATTTGCAGGTTCCGAATTGCGCGGACTTGGCCTCCAGTTAGGCCTGTCACACCTGCGCCCAAGGGGAGGTTTGACTAAAAAACCACCGACTGCGTTGGGCACGCATGGCGCCAGTCGCATGCATGCAAAGGTCATTTGCTCTCACCGATTCAAGCTGCGATGCTCTGTTCAGCTCGCCCATTTTTGAATGGAGTGCATGCCCTCTTCGTCTTTCTCTCGCCAGTTGACGCTTTAGGAAGCGTCGTCAGCTGGCCACCATGCACAGATTCTGATTCAGACACGAGCCAGCCTTTCCGAAGGCCCTATCAGCTTATTAGGTGAGCATTATGGCTCTCTCAGCTCTCTCAGCGCGCCGCTTCGGGCGCACTGAATAAAAATCACGAAACATGCCTGTCTTTGATCTCAAAAAACGGTTTTCTCTCAATTTGGGTAGGAATAAATTGAAGGTTCCAATAACGACAACGGAAGCAACAACCATGGCCCATACCGAAGCGCAGTCGCATCTCAAGCTCCCAGACATTAACTTTCTAAACCCTTCCAAGGGCATACAATGCTACACCTACAACTGCGTGGCAGGATGCACGATCGAGCTTTCCGTGCCCGGACAAGCGCCGCTCGTGAAGTCCGGCCTCAAGCAGTTCACAATTGACCATTTGGAGGTTGAGCGCAAATCCACTAAGCCACCGACCTTCAATGGAGTATTTCGCTGTCGCGTGCTGCAGGACGGGCACGAGGTGTTCAACAAGTGGGTCGAGATCAATTCCATCACGGGAATGTTGGGCCAGGGTACCATGAAGACACTAGTTGATCAGACCTCGACTGTCACCGGAGAACTGTGTGTGTCGCATTGTTTCTACGATGCGCCCGGAAAGGATAATATCGCGGGCTTGACGGACTGGGACCAGTTCTATGTCACAGTCGCGCCGAATAATTCCTCTTGGATGTCGACCCTCGCGCCGCTGGGGTCAGCGGCCGCCGGAAAGCCATTCAGACGGCTCGTCCTGCCGGCGGCGCACGATGTCGGCATGAACAGTCTACACATGTCGGAGGTGGTTCTCCAACGGGTAGGAAACGTGTTCACACAGGTACGTTCCATATCCTAATTATTAGACTACCGTCGCAAAACGCTGATCTCGATTGTAGGTCGTCGAAACGATTATCCCCACCGGTAAAGGCCTCGACCTCTCACCCTTGCTCAAAGGCCCCTTGATCCCCAATGTGATCCAAAGCTCGTCCATCACGCAAAAGGACGAATTATCCACCATACTCGCCATCGGCGCCCGCTACTTCGAATTCCGCCCTGCGTACCTGCATAGCGCGTTCCGCAACCTCCCGCAACTCCAGGACATCAAGGACAATTTGTACTTTATGCACGGCCCCATCCCAGGCATGGCGTACGCCGATTTCCTAGCCGACGTGGTCAAATTTCTGACCGCCAACCCCGGCGAGATCGTCGTCGTCCAACTACGCTGGGACGGCGTGCCGACCGAATGCGCGCGTCCCACGCCCGCTGACCTGAGCAACGCGATCTCCACCGCTCTCAGGACATCCAACGGAGCGCTGCAAACGGGGAATCTCGCCGACATGCGCACGAAAAGCACCGACGAGCTGCGCAAGGAACAGAAGCGCCTAATTCTGCTGCAGAACGTTGACAATTACAACATCTACTCTGACACGGCGAACGCCACTTTGACGGGTGACAGCATCATCGCGGCGTTTAACGCCATCACACCCCAACAACAGAGTGGCAAGGCTTTCACGAACATCCAATGCCAGGCGACGGCGACGAATCTGGGGGTTAAAATCTGGTTCAGCGCGATCGCGGCCACGGCGAGCAATTCGTGGCTGTTGAGCACTAAGGCGATTTGTGATTCCAAGACCATGCCGTGGGTGAGGGCGAATGCGTTGGCGAAGTTGCCGGCTGATGAATTGGTGGTTGTGATGGATGATTTCGTCGATGGCGGCATGACGGATGTGGTGAAGGGATTGGCGGGGACGAGGCTGGCGAAGTAAGCAGATATAGAGGTTATATCTGAATGAAATCTATGATAAATCTACTACATAACAGTCACATGGGAGGTCACATGGACGTCGGAATATCGTCAGAATCATAATCATCCTCATCTTCCTGCACCGGATTCCTATATCTGCGACTCGCCAGGTCTTCTTTGATCCCACCCTCGCTCTCAAGATCGACATACACTTGGGCCCTTTGCTCATGATATCCTGCAGTTTCTGATTGAAGGCTTTGGTGTCTTCCGATACCGCTGCCTCGCCGAATTGGCTGGCGTCAAGTTTGAGAGCGTTGTGGGCGTCCATCTTGACCTTGATCCTGTCTGTGCTAGAGAATGGGATATTCGGAGAGACATCCGATATACCTCGCAGGCAGGACTATACCGGCCGCATAGCATTTCCCGATGTCTTGGCAAGGAGACCTTGTTAAAATTTATAAGCCTACGTCGCAGACTTGGTTGTAGTCCTTGTACTTCTTTGCCCCATTGGTGATGATTTCAGTCCACTGTTCCATCGAGCAAGAGGCTCCTGGACCATCTTGACAGTTGGGCAGTGGACGAGGTGCGGTGTTTGCGATGACGCGAATATAATCGCCTTTGCGACCCGCACGGCCGTCGCATGTCATCTTTTCCATGCCGACATGACCCAGAAAGGGAATAAGATCGCTCATTTTCCACGATCGTGCCCAGTTAATGTGATCTGTTGGGAATTCTTCCATGGCTGGAGACGACGAGTTGAAAATCCCCAAAGCTGTAGCCACGAAGGGCGGAACCTCACGATGCGTGAAACTGAGAAAGAAGCGCTGAGAGGGAGGCCAGCCTGGGCCGATATTTGCGGTAGATTTGTCCTCCGATTTGTGATCGATCTGTTGAAACAGCTCGCTCTGAGCTTTCAGCCAAGGATAGCCAAGGTAAGGGGAGAGAGGGTTTAAAGGGCCAACCATGTGAGAGTATTTCAGATCCCAGGCATACTCGTAGGAGAAGAACTCGGCATCCGTGAAGACTTCGCAGATGGGACTTCGTTTGCCGTTGATAGCGGACTCGTACCCGCAGAGACTTTGAAGACCAACAACATCTTTGTCGCTCAATTTGAATGGACTGAATGGGGACAAGCGTCGAGAGACATGTTGTGCATAGTGATGGACGAACGCGGCCATCTCAGTGGTACCGGGCTCTTTGCTGAATGCCTTGCATGTCTTGTGAGGTACCAAGCTGTCGAGGCTGTGGTTGTGATTATGTATGAGTTGAACAACTTCTATATCGTCGTAGTTAGGTAAGGCTTTAGATAAGGCAACTGCTGTGTCAAAAGTCCTGGCTTTCTTGTCGGCCAATATCTTCCTCACTGTCCTGGCCAGCTTCGGGTAGCGTTGGGCGAGGTGAGCGCCGACCTTTTGCGCATCTTCAGCTCCAGAAGGGGTGATATCTTCGAGATGATCTTCCAGTATCGGCGATTCCCATGTAGACATGAATGTTAGCGGCCCACTCCAGCCTTGTCGATGTTGCTCTAGCTTCCAGAGAAAAGGCTTGATGTATTCTTCGTACTCGGCGTCATTTGCGTAGATGGCGGCATGACGGATCAGGTATGAGGCTGCCGTGACTGTGCAGCCCGGGGGTGCCTCGTGCTCTAAACCAAACCCAACGGCATCAAAATATGGACTGATGCCAGGTAGGTGAAGTAAGGGGTCGAATTGGTAGTCTTGAGAATGGTCTTTGATAATAGGGGATTGGGAGGAGAACACAGGAAGAGCTCGAGTAAGCGATGCAAACGAAAAGACCAAAGCCAAAACCCCAATCATGTTACAGAGAGATCGATGCTGCAGCTAAAGCAGTCAGCCAGAATGCTGCCCGCTACTGGCTCGATGCTTTGGCTGTAGCGATTTTAATGAAGAAATTGGTGCGTGGTGAGCGCAAGGTAAGAATTTCAATCTCAGACGACGTCATAAGCATGCCGCTTTGAGCGACTGAGTGGAGTTTCTAGTGGCGCTGCGAGGCTGGCGCTACGAGGCTGAGAACGCAAATACTTTCCTTTTCATACGTATCGACAACAAACATGAAAACGTACTTACTTCTTCAATCTCGTTCGCTTGCCTACGATCCAAAAGTAAACAGAAACGGATCCCCCCTATCCGTCGGCTTCGCCTTATTCCCGTCCCTCTTACTACTCGTCTTTGACCCCTCCGCCGGCGAATACATCTGCCTCTCCACTACGACCTACGCGATCTGCGACGTCAATCTGCTCGGAGTAGTACAGCCCCTCGCTCTTGGGGATACACGCTGCGGTGCTAGCATCCCACCTCCACCCCCGCCTGCTATGAGTACACACACCAACCTTGTCACCGTGACTCTCCTTACCGCGCCGCAAAAGACAGTCACGGCCCCAACTCCGCCGCCGGTCACGAGTACCGTCGTAGTTACCCCGACCGTGAGTAAACATACGAGCACCGCGAATCCGAAGTTCTCTGGCACAGACAGCGTGAGCACGTTGGCAGTCATGCCCACGAAGATCGCGAGTGCGAGCGGGAGTCCGAGTCCGCCGGCGGAGGTGCATTGGCCAAGAGAAGTGTGGGTCATGGGATCCGGAATGGCTAAGGAAAAGGCGAGGGGGAGGAGAGGGAGGACGTGGGTAAGGGTGGGCATGGTTTGTGGTTGGATTGTGGTGGGATATTATTCGTGTATATTTGGATAGGGATTTGGGTGGCGCGGATTTTGCGACGATGCGGTTTCTGGGAATCTTAGGGTTGTCATGTTGAGGTCTGATAGATCAAAGCATTCAGGCGTTCGTTTTTTTCTCATAAAGAATCATTATTGCTTACATTGTCCTCTTCGTATGGATAATCCAGGTCACATTTTGTCGCTTTCTGCGGTTTGATGCTCGAATACAAAGACTCGTCTTTGTTTGCTCAAAGGGAGAACGGCTCTACCACTATTCCACTACCCCGGGCCACTGAGCATCGATAAGCAAGCAAGCATCTTGCCGAGACCAGGTGTCTTTCCTTTTCTAGTACGGGGGGGACGAGGCTGAAGTGGAAAGGAGTGTATCCAGATTCGTCTGAGGACCAGGGCGTGCCGTGTAAAGTTGTCGTCCTCTGCGTCTGTTTGATCGATTTCACCGCGTCTGGAAAGAGAGCCCTTGGGGTCGGCCTTGAGGGCATGCTTGGAGAGTCAAATCAAGTGATCTTATGACCATGGCTTAGCTGGAGAGGGATATCGCAGTGAATGGACAAGGTCCTTTTATTGGTGCTTCCTGTGCTCTCGCACTCCCATGGTTTTTGCACCTTAAATGGCTCTTGTGCTGTCAACAATGCGGCATGTCAATGTTTGCACTGCGCGGACACCGTGAATGAACTGCCATGCCAGGTGAGAAACATGTTTGCTAACTGTATTGCACTTCACAGAGTCGTGTTTCTTGAGTTGCCTTCGTTTCTGTAGCTTCACTCGCGGTTCCCTGGCAACCTCAATGCCTGAACAGTAACTCTGATATATCTCATGCCTCCAGTTTTCGCGTCGTATCACAACAGTCAACGTCTGTTCCAAACTTCTTAATCTTCTCCGCTTCATACATAGTCCGACACCACCTCTAACATCCTATCATCCACCAACGTCAGCTGCTGAGACACCTACCTTGAACCAAGAGATTGTGGCATCGTAGCTTTCAAGATGTCAGGATCTTTCGTCCCACGTGAAGGAGAGGCACGGTTAGCCTTTTCACGAGTAAGTCCTGGTGCCTTGACCACATCTCCACAGCTAATGAAGCGGGACAGATAACATCATGTTCGACAATGCCAGAAATAAAAGACAGTACCACGGCCATAGATTCAAATACCTCTGTTGATGACCAGGAGGAAACTCGCGGCATCCATCGAGCGAGGACTTTGGAACAATTGACTTCGGGTTCTTCAACAAGTCGAGAAAAAACCAATGAACACGACGAAGCCCGTCGACTGCATCGGCGCATTGCTGGCAGATGTGGCGGCGAGTTCAAACTTGTGGAAGAGAATGGGCAGCGAAAATACCGATATGTCTGGCCTGATAGCCAGTCCGTCTTAATCGATCGACTCATTGCTTGGGCGCACCCTATACCAGAGGACTCTTTGGAGGTACACAAACAAAGCAACATCGCACAGAATCCTGGTATCAGGAAGCCAGTTGATGGATGCGACATCGAGGGTGAGACAAAGGACGCCGGCGACAAAGAACGAATGCTGACTCAGCCATAGGGCACCTGCCAGATGCCTCCAACAAAGAGACTGAACCAGCCGATGCCACCTGTTCGCGCCTAGAAGAGGAAGGAAAGTCGAAAACCACACGAACTGTGCGCAAGCTCAACAGAAAGATCTCCTCATGGTGGAACAGCAGAGGTCACTGGCGAAAGAATAGTGGTCAGTCTGAAATCGAAAAGAGTCCAGTCAAAGAGCAACTGGCGTTCGAAGCCGAGCGTGCGTCGGCATACGAGCCACTGAACACAGAGTTCTTCACTTCCCCACAGCGAAAGAAGTCAAGTAGTCGATTGAACGGTCGATACTTGGACTCAACCAATTCGGAATAAGCGGACTGTTGCCGGAAATCTGCAGGCATTGGGAGGCCAGCAAGATGCAGCTGCAGGATATGTCGGAAGATACCAGCAAGAGTTGGACCATAGTCATGAAGCTGGATTTTAGCTGGAGTTGATCTCAAAATGAAGACAGGCATGGTGTTGCTATTGCACTCGAGCTGTGTTATTCTCTGGGCTTGCTGGAGACGGGGTTGGGAAAGAGGACGGCACTGTCGGCAAGGATAACTTACAATTGGATTCCAGAACCTACATGTACGTACCCATTGCCAGCAATTTGCCATTTTAATCCATCTTTGTGGGGTAGACGCCTGCTTAGGTGCCGACATCTGTGTCGAGCCGAATTTTGGTACATTCGTCAGCTCCTATCACTTTGTCGAGTCATCCGGTTTGGCGGTCTCCTTCTCACGTTCGGCCATCGCTTCTGCCTTCCTCGTGACCATTTCGTTGGTGAGAGGGTTTCTGAGAGCATCTGCAGCAGCCGCTTGTCCAGCTTCGACTCTGCTGAAACCTTTTCCGCTACCCAGATACTGGTTCTCCCAATGCCAACCTGTCACATACACACCCATGAAATACTCCTCTTTTCCTTTACCATAATGAACGACAGGTGGCTTTTCGTCCACGTAATTGATTTTGACCCCTTTCACCATGATAAGCTTGGCCAGGTCCTCTTTACTTTTCTTAGACACGGTGGGAGTATTTGCAGCAGCTGACTGAAGCTTTGGTTCCCATAACTGGTGAAGCCACTTTTTGGCGATGTCAGCACCATCTGGATGGGATAGAACAACGCCAGCAACATAGGCCTCGAAAATATCTCCTTTGATCTTCAACCAGGCGTGGGGAGATGAATTCTGAAACTGTTTATACGCCTTCAATTGCTTGTCGAGTCCGTACAGGCTGCTGTATTGTCCAATAGTTTCATTTTTGACCAGGACTTCTCGGGTTTGAGACAATTTACCCACCTCAAGCTGAGGGAATCGGTCAAAGATCAGCTGTGTCGCATACAATTCGAGGTAAGCATCTCCAAGAAATTCGAGTCTGTCGTAGCTTGCAGTGGGGTCCATGGGTGTTTGGGTAGGGTGAGTGAAGACCATAGCTCGATATTCTTGACTGATCTCGGGTAAAGGTGGAAGTCCATGATTTGTAGCTGGTTGAGGAGTTTTTGGAGCTCGAGAATCTGAATTGTCCTGGTGGAATTTTTTGAACGAATGCTTTTGGGCCTCGTCGAATTTCCTCTTCTTGTTAAATTCCGACATCTTTTATGTTCAGAAGCATCGAAAAGAGGTCTTGAATACAAATAACTTGGTATTGGTCTGGAGAATGAAGGATGGCAAAGGTAAAAGAAGGCAGAAGTGAGGCAAGGGTGAAAGTTGGACAAACTGGAAAGTTGAGGCGAGCCTCCTTTCCAAAGTGGAAAGTGTAGCCGGAATGAATTGTGTCTCTCTTTACAATTCAATCCTGCGACTCGATTCTTCATTCAACTCGTTTTCATCACACAGTACGGCATTGCCATGGCTTCTGCCTCGAGAAGTCGGCTACTACAGCTCACGAAGGTAAAGACATGTTTTCCCCGTTGCTCGCGCCTCTCCCTGGAGCACCTCCACCCAATCTTGAACAGTCGCGAGTCACTGTCTGCAAGCATGCTAATGAATACATATGATACAGCTCCAATGCTCCATTTTCTCTACCACATTCAATCCTATGCAGCAACGACTAGGCAATAAAGTCCTACGGCAGAGATTAAGAGGCCCGGCCTTAGCAGCCTACTACCCCCGTCGATCAGCAACCATTGAAGATATGCTGCGAGAGTTCAAGAAGTTTGATCTGGAAGGATTCAACGAAGAAGAAGACGAACGATTAGAAGATGTTGCATTTGTGAAGATGAGAGGAAAGGGTGCACCCAAAAAGAAGAGGACAGCTGAAGGTACAGACACAACTCCGACACGATATCGCGACACACTGACCACCCTCCAGAAAGTCGGGCGAATAAGAAAAAGAAGAAATAAACCTAGGAAGAGAGAGGTTCAAAATACTGTACATCAACTTCAAGATACCCAAATCGAAATTTTGGCACCACCAGCTATGAGAAGCGTGAATGCTGTATGTGCGCCTGGATGCCTCTGCTGCGGCTCGCGACCACTTCCACCTGCGATTTGTCTCTGCTTTGAGGCTTGCGCATTTCTCATTTGTCTCAATCTCCTCTTATTAGCTGAATATTACTCACAGGCACAACCTCCTTGTATCACTCCGTTCCACCGGCGACCGATCGGTATTTATCGGTAGAGAAACGAGCACCCGGATTATTTAACACAAGCCCGAACAATGAAACACTCCCTCCGAAAACACCTCGAGTTCCTCTGCTTGTCCAATGCCCATCGAATCGGTCGAATTCCGGCGTCTGTAAAAACTGTTATTCGCTAGAAGCTGGCTCGTTGCTGGTTCTCACATCGCCATCATCTCCGCATCTTCTTGTTCGGTTGCAGCTCTCTACTTTCCCCGCAAACTTCCTCCTACTTCCTGCTGTCCTTTGACCATGCATCAACCGTACCCCTCCGTTGAGCTTCGGAAGGCTTGACAATACATCATGCTTGCAGCCAGGTAGTGGCTTCCCATACTGCGGGGCATTATGGGTCACCTTGTTGGCCTTATATATCATCTGCTCTCAGCAAAAAAAGATGGAGAACTCGGGTACTTTATAACAGGCGTGTCTCTTTTCTGCGTATGATCACCTCGCAGCTATTCGACTCTTCTACCTTCTCGGATCGATCGGTATCACTGTAACACTCTAGATCACTCACCATGTCGGGTCTTCACGAAGTCCAGACCGGCTCTGGCAAGCTCGCCAACAAAGTGGCCATCGTCACAGGTAAGGATCGCGTGTCCCTGTCCTCCCAGACCAAAACCCTCACCACCCACTTTACATTTTAGGAGCCGCATCTGGCTTTGGCCTAGCCACGGTCCGCAAATTCATCGACGAAGGCGCCAAGGTCGTCGCCGCCGACATGAACGAAGAAGGGCTCAAGAAAGCCTACACCGATGCCGCCGACACGCACGTCGCCCTCGTGACCGCCAACGTAACGGTCTCCGCCGACTGGGCCAAGATGGTGGACATCGCGGTGTCCAAGTTCGGCGGCCTGGACATCCTGGTCAACAACGCGGGCACGTCGTATAAAAACAAGCCGACGCTGGAAGTCACGGAAGACGAGTTCGACCGCGTCATGGCCGTCAACGTCAAGAGCATCTTCCTGAGCGTGTCGGTCGCCGTGCCTGCGTTGCGGAACAGAGGCGGCGGAGCGATCATCAACATCGCAAGCATCGGCGCCATGAGACCGCGTCCCGGCCTGGTTTGGTATAATGCTAGCAAGGGTGCTGTTGCAAACGTGAGCTCCCTTCTTCCCTTCCCCTCCCCTCCATCCCCCACTACTAACTCACCACTCCCCCCGACAGGCCACGAAAGGCCTCGCCGCCGAATACGGCAAAGACCAGATCCGCATCAACGCGCTCTGTCCCTTATTGTCCGGCACCTAAGCAGGCGTCTACCCCACAAAGATGGATTAAAATGGCAAATTGCTGGCAATGGGTACGTACATGTAGGTTCTGGAATCCAATTGTAAGTT
>JANSVK010000075.1:0-155176 GCA_030068005.1 Cladophialophora exuberans | reverse complement strand
ATTGGAATTGGTAGATACAGACACAGAATGAGGGCGCAGGGAGCAATCATGGAAAAAGAGGCTAAAACGCCCTAACCTCTATAGAGACTAGCACTTAACTAACGAAAATTACCCTGGTAGACTGTAGAAGGTACTCGCACACTTTGTGATTCACAAGGCCACAACACTGCACTGGCACAGGTCAGCTATTTTTCCCGTCAGCAGGGGCCAACGGATTGGCGCAACACCGACGTAAGAGTGCATAACGGGGGGGGATCCTTTCAGCAACGGAAGGTTGCATATCTGTGGTCGGCTACGAGATGGTTGAGGTTCCAAGTCCCCCCCTTGTTGGCCCGTTGTTGGACCATGTCGACCTGCAAGTCAGCTGTGAGGTGGATCCCAAGTGGGAATTGCTTGGGGCCATGTCATCATTCGTTCCGCCGTGGTCTAGACCGGTCCATTCATGGGTATCGGCACTGCAGAGTTTGGGAGTCAGGAAGGGAGCCACGGGAGCCCAGGAGCAGTGGCTGGCAGAAGCTCAGGAATATTACCGGAGATGTCGGTGGCACCAGGGCAAGCCCAAAAAATGTCACTAGCCTTGTGGCCGATCTTTTCCATCTTTTTGTGGTGGTCGCTCACTTATACTTCGTCGAGAAGCCCGAACTCGAAACTCCCCAAGACCACGCCAACTCTGAAGCGAGATGAGCCCTGGAGGTCTTTGGCCCTGCTAACCGAGGAAGCCTATTCTGCAAACCCCATTTAGATACCCGTTCATCACACAATTCGTCACAGCGGTCGGCACGTTCTGGATCAAAGCCTCGAGCATCGACGCCTTCCACTTGCAGCCTCGTTTTCCCACGGACACAAAGACTCAAACGGATCCATGTTCCGTGTCCTATCCTAATAGACTGCCGCACAGACCCCATGCAGAGAGTCAACGTGCAGAAGTTAGAACAGACTCTGCACGGCCGCTTAGTTTGGAGGCTCGACGGGACGGGCAGGGGCTCCTTCTCGGGACAGGGAAAAGACGAGGGTCTTCTTCCACCGCCTTTGTGCATGCCATCGTGGCATCGTGAACTTACTTATTTCCCTCTTGGCAGGCCCTCAGAGTATATTTACTGCAGGAAAATGGTTGCTTCAACTGGCAGTTTTCTCGTGGAAGTTTGCCACATCTGCTGGCAGGCGCACGTTTCAGCTGCCACCAGCCAGAAAGAGTAACTGCCTCGTTCTTTCACCGAGAGGCAGAACGCCGCCCAGTTCGCTCTGGAATGAGCAAATGTGACACATGAAGCAGCAAGGCGTCTACAAATCCGAGTCTCAATGAAAATGTCGTGTGACAAGGCGGCACAGCTTCGTCGTCGCGAAGGAGTCAATAGCAGGGCTCCCCTGTGCAGTGCATGTTCCAGAACTGAACCCAAGGCACAGAGCATGAAGGAAGACATGGGAAGAAGCTCACAAGCTTCGCATCATTTGCTACTGGTCTCGCCCCTCGTGCTTGCCCTGACCAGTCATGGCCACGCGGCTCGAAGACTAATGGGAGGTGCACTGTACAGCGATACAACGGCTGAGTTCGTATGACTCGTAACTCCCTTCCGCGACTAAATTAATAACGGGAGAGCTTCTCCCGTTAGATGCCATTCTCGAAGCATTGGCCCTCTAGATGCAATGGCGGGGTATATATTTTGTCGTTTCTGGGCGCCGTGCAGCTCCCCCAGGCGTTGTGGTACCGTTTGTACCAGAAGTGGATAGGAGAGCGTGTGTCTGGACCTCAATCCACGTCGTCTGCAGCTGTCTCGGTCTTCGGCACTGTTGGTGTCGCTTGTACATCTGCACCCTGTCCCTCTCCTGCAGTAGGTGGGTAAAAGTTGATTTTGCCGTCGGCTCCAATCATCCCTGTCCGGTCATAGTAGGTTCTGGCCCGCACATATTTGTCGAGGTTCCAGTAATTGTCATTCAACTTCCTTGCAAGCGTGTGCCTCGCGTCCTTGATCTTCTCCGCTTCCTCACCCGTACCTTTGGATATCCATTCGAATGTTTGCTTCTGATACTCGCGCACATCGGCGTCTCGCTCAGTCTCGAGAGCTTTTCGGGTTTCCTCTTCCTTCATTGTGTCATTCTCCCCAGGTACAGGCTCAATATACTTATACTCCCAATTCTCGTCACCTTCTAATTCCTTAATGATCTGTGACCGAGGAATAAACTTTTCCAAATCATCGACATTTGACGTGAAATGCACTTTGCCTGCAACGACAGGATCCAGCCAACCACGGATAATCTTCCAAATTCCTTGAAATATCCAGGGTGCTTTGTGGACAAGGACTGCACCGAGCGATTCGGGATAGTTAGCCTCAAAAATCTTGATCATAAATTTGACAGGGGTGTAATCCATATTGGCCATGGTAAAGCTCGTCATGTCGAATACTATACACTGTAGCCAGGTCAGTATAGGTTGTCCTCGCGCTTCAAGTGGCACTTACAGCAGTCTCGACTGGGGGCCGCAGGGCGAGCCTAGCCGTCTCGATCACATAAACAGTATATCGCTCCAGAGCCCTCTCACTCTGCTCGCCCCCTCGATGCAGCCGGACCCGGACAAAACATAATGGCCTCCCTTCTTTGTCTGTGCCATGCAGGAAACTCTTGCCTAGTCTGAGTTGCGCCAGAAAATCATCACCTTCCCTTTTGACCGATGGGTCGGAGGATTTCGAATCTTCAAGGGCGCCTCCTTCTCCTCGTAGCACGACATCATCGTCAACATGTTGTTCTTGGCTTCTCCATCGCATTGTGGATATTAGCATGACCAAAGCTTTATCGACATCCCATTTACGCGCTCTTAGAAATCGTAGCATCAAGGCGTCCGGGTGATCAGCTTTTACCATGCTCCAGAAGGTGGCGCGCAAAGATTCTGGGGATTGTGTAGCAAGGATTTCTTGGTACTCTTTCACCTGACCGTACTTGTCATCGGTCGAGCCGCCATGGTGACTTGGATCTTTCGTAGGTGTCGCTGACCCATTACTTGACTCCTTGTCCTTGTGCCTTCTAAACACTCCAAAACGACTTTTCCTCTTCTCTTTGACATCAACTTCCGACGATGCATCTTCAGTCTGAGGTGTATCTGTTCCTGATGCATGTTGCGGGTCTTCCACACCAAAGACTTTAAGTGTCACTGCCCAGAACTCTCGGAGCTTGGCCTCTTGCTCAGCCGTCAGATTCCCCAGATGTCCGGGAGGCGCAGGCATATCGAGACGAAAAGGGTCGTTTGAATGAAGAGTCAGGGAATGGAGGACCGAGTCTTTGAGCGGCGACTGCAGGCTGTCGTGTGCCTCTCGAGGTCGCAAGTAATCGAATAAAACTGCGCTTCCACAGGCAATTACGAAAATGAGAATATATGAGGAGACAGAGGCTTCACTCGGCGAAGAACCTTGTTGAGCACAGTTCCTCACGCCAGAAGGGAAAATGCGCACAGGGCGAGGGCGCAGTCGTTGCTGAGAGAGCGGTTTGAATTTGCGGGAGAGAAATCGCGCCCCTCCAAGATCAGAATGACGAGGGACCAAAATTGATCGAGGTAGCGAATGCTGACAACAGCGAAGACGCATGTATGTACACAGCGAAGGAAATAAACAAGTAAAGAATGCTTATGAGATTTGAGGGAAGTGCTTTCTCAGCCGAATGAGCCGTGGTGGATGAGAGACTTGTTGATTCATGACTGCAGGGCTTTGCTCATCCAACGCATGCACTGCAGCGGGAGCGGGAATACGCTGCTCCAGCATCCGAGCTTTGCGGCCGCCTGAAATTGCATTATGTCATCAGGCCCCATTTCGGGCTTGGCAAGTTTGCAGCTTTGCGGGATACCTGCCAGGCACGTGCCCGTGTCAACGCGCGTGTAACTGCGTTGAAGCTCAGGTGCGCGTCGACCCTATATTGAATGTGCAGAACAATGACAAGAGCGTATTCCCATGATCCTAATCGGAGTGAGTATATGTTGACTCTCGGGCTTAATTCGTCTCTATATCCACTATATAGAGCAGTGTTAAGAGCGTTTTCTCATAATGTCAACGCGAGTCTGTATGCGTTTCGTCTCAGGTTCGGCACCAGCTCTATCTTAATAATACAGGAAGATGTAAAGAGCCTGTTCCTATAAGTTCAACGTGAGTAAGTATATGTTGAGTCTCAGGTTCGCCCCGTCTCCATCTTAACGGAACAGGCCGATATGAAGAGCGTGTTCCTACAATCTCAACGTCCCTGAACGCGTGTTGAGCTTCCGGTTCACGTCGCCTCCATGTCTTTGATACGAGATAGTGTTCAGAGCGTACTCTGGCAGCTTCAACGCGTATCAAAACGTCGTGGATGCCTGGTTCGCCTCGGGGCTATGTCCCAATATACTGATCGGTGTTATAAGCGTGCTCCTACGCCTTCAACGCAAGTACCCACCACTTTGGCATCGGTGCATCCCAGGGAAGTAACGACGTGGGGTATTCACCCAAGGAAGTCACATATGAAACATATGGTGAATGCTTACTGCGTAGTCACTGCTGATATACACTGTTGATATGCACAGCGGAATGGAGGGGCAGCAGAATGTGAATGACTTCTAGATCGACTCTCGCAGGTAGAAATCCCCCCTTCTGCCCTACCCATCTGCCTGAATCTTTGGCCATCGACACCTCTTCCACTGCAAGATAACCCCAAAAATCACCAGTGCGTAGGAGCCAACATGCTGCTCTCTTTGCTCGGACATTGGCTGATCGCCTCAGTGCTTTTGCTGCTCAACTTCCACGCCCTCAGTACTGACGCACAAGTCATTGGTCGCCCGAATCAACCAGCTATGGCAGGTCCCTCGCTCCCCAACGCACAAGTCGACATATTTTTTCAGACATTCCAGGACGCAATCCAGATTGCAAGAGAGGTGGTTCTTTACTGGCCTTGTGATGCTAAAAATGACCCGGTAAGGTGATGCGTTCTTGATATGCTACGGATGGAAACTAACGTTGTCACAGACCTTTCGCCGCTACTTCAAATACTGGCACGCCGACCTGGTCAAGAATATGTTTCGGGCAATCGCAAATATTCCCTTCGATATAGACCTCGATAAGGACACTCTCGAAAGACTCATCGAGGAGCCTTTGACGTACAGCGACAAGTTCAACCGACTATCCATTTATTTTCTCGGAAATCACCCTGGCTTACAGCTTCCAGACGGCCCTGGCGTGCCTTCATTGAACTGTTACGGTTCTCCGAACGGTCGAATCCCCGGAGCTTTTGTCGCCCCGCTCTACAACGGGAACTCGCCGTTGATATCCTTCTGTTCATCTGCATACAGTCAACCCATGCTCCAAGATGTCTTGAATCCCCCAAACTGGGCAATAGATCCCAAAAAGGACCAGTCGCAAGGAAGACAATTTTATGACGGCTACGGTTGTGGCAACCTGGGAACGACCGATTCTGGCTGGATGGTGACTACGGGCTCGATTCTGCTACACGAGCTCTTTCACTGCCCTGTACTGTTCAGAGACGTCCCGGGTTATGCTAATGCGATCGACATTGACAGCGTTACGGAAGGCACTGGTCCCGGGAGTGGCCCGGTGCAGAATATCATCGATGACTATTCCAATCCTGGATACGATCCCGATAATGGGTACGGTCCATATAACGCCAAATGGATCAATGACAATACTCCAACCGACCAGTTCAATCAAGGCTGGCTTCCCATATACAATGCCGACAATTACATGTGGTATGCCATCAGCGCGTTCTTTACCCAGAAATGTGGCAAAGAGTTCGCAGCGGCGCCGAATGCGAATAGCGCTTATCCATTTCGTGAATTACCACAGTGGCCATTCTCTATCCCTCCTTCTCGAAGATCGCTCGAAAATGCGACGGAGTTGATGGAGTAACGGGGCCATGCAGTGCTAGACTCCTACCGGCAAGGATTTAGGATTTGAAGTCGGAACGGCACAACGTCACTTTCAAGCATTCTTGGGCTTCTTCTCCTCTTGGGCAATTTTACGGTCCAGAGTTGATGGATGTGAACGCTGGCAAGACCAGTGTCTAGTTGTTGGTTTTTACCATAGCTCTCAAGCCAGCCCCAGATGAGAAATCAATTTTTCTCCCACAAACTGTTCAAGTCCGTGCAATTTGACTCCAAGATCCAGCACATTTTTGTCTGGAAGAACGACTCCCGGGTAGGTGCCTGTCCTGTTGTATAGATTAAACATGATATCACGCTCCGCGTTGCCCGTGGTTGGAAGAACGACGTATTTAGTCGGACGGTTCGTTGCTTCATTGGATAGGTCTGTCAGCTTGTTTGTTTTTCTCCCTTTTCGTGCCGTAGAAGAGGTCAACGGGGTCCATGAGAGCTTTACCTTTTTGTATGACCTCACATATCTCCCGAGGCGTGTGAACGGCGTCCATGGCGTAGAGATGGCGATATCTTAACTCGTTCTTGCGCTCGTCCCACTTGTCAAACACGGCTTTGGCCACGGCGGCTACGTCTTTTTCCACCCATACCATATGTACTTGATATCTTCAATGTTAGGTTTGCAATCGATCAACCTGTTGTATCCGAGACTCACGTTTTGTGTCTTCTTGGATCACCGGCTGTCGGAACTCAATCTCAGTTTTCCCATCCTCGGTCTCAACTTTGACAACATGGCTCCTCAGCACCATATTTTCATAGAAATTCCCCGTATACATGAATACCGCGGCATCAAACTTCAGCTCGTCACGTATGAAGCCGTCGACGCGATACTTGCCCTCATAAATCTCGCAGCAGACCTCTCCACCCGAGATCTCAAGTGATGAAGGGAGCGTCGACCAGACGAAGCATGATATCCCGGCTTGCTGGGCTGCGAGTGCAGCATTGCGGCCCTGCTGTTCTTCGCTAGAGGGGTCGTTTTGGATTTTCTTCGCACGCGTGTCAATGTCCCCGTGGACCAGAGGATTGCGCCATGTTTAAAGAGGCTGTCGCGATAAAGCTTACCGAATCATAGAAGTTTGTCACTACGAACGCACCCCAACATCCCCTAAAGGCTGCTTCGAGACTCGACGGATCCGTGAGATCGCCTCGCACGACATCGGCGCCAAGCTTGGCGAGCTGCTTCGCTGCCTCCGAATCTGGATTGCGCGTCAGGGCGCGGACTTCGTAATCGGATTGGTGTTGAAGAAGTAATTTGGCAACGGAGCCACCTATGATTCGGTAAGTCGTCAGAATGCATGGCTCTCCTCAGCCCGGAACGCCGCTCAAATGGCACAAATAGATACTCAGACTTTTTAATTTTTGGTTACATACCTTGATTCCCAGTGGCGCCGCACACTAATATTGTCTTGGCCATGACAGCTGGTGATGTTCAACTCGGTAGCTGTGTTCAAAGAGAAACCCCGACTCGGATCACTAGCTTACCTCGTCCATCATCCTTCGTGACGGCTCAGCACGGCATTATGAACGACGGCAGATGACGCTTACAAATTGGGGAAGGACTGGAGAGGGGAAGGCGCGGAACACATGCCGAGGAATTGTTTGGCTACGAGTAACTGCCAGTGTCCATGAAATATCTCGTTGGTGGTTACCCAGGGACTGAGACTCCAATGGGGACGGAGACATACGTCTCGTACGCGTGTGTGTCTCTTCCTATTCGAGCCGATTATCCCCAGCCATGTGTAATTTGATGCTAACGAGTGGAGTATGTCGCGCACAGAAAGTCGCGAGGCTGGGGAAATCAGGGGGAACGCACTCGCCAAGCACGATAGAACAGTGCCTGGGGAGCCATGTGCGAGTAAGTCATACGGGGGCTGAAACTTTCTACTTTCTACAGGCCCGCCCAAATTTCTTTGAACTGTTCCGTGTCTCTCATTTTCCGCCCTAGCTCCATCAATGATCCAGGCACAATATCCTCCAGCTTCACGTCTAGGAGCCTGTTGAGAAAACACACCAGTGTAGTGTCAAGCGCTGTTGGAGCAGTCGTTCCAAAAACCCAAGCCCCATCCAGCTTATTTTCATTCTTTGATCTTCGGAGGCTGTCGATCTCGATGAGTAATGCCCGGGTACGGTGAATCTCGGCCTTTATCATGTCGGGCGCAACTCCGTCAATCTTCTCCGCTTGCGTCCTGGAGACACAATCTATCAGCTTTGGAACCTGTGTGATGCACTGAGAGATTCCAACAAAGTGATACTTACACTTTCATTTTATACTCTAGTGCTCTTCTATACTTCTCGGATGTTTCCGGGGCGTTGATCCTGTCGTTAATCATGCCCTGCATTGCAGTCGCTCTTTCCGGCACGTTCCTCATGCTCAGAGTGAAGAAATTGATTGCATGAAGTTCTTTGAGCAGCCTGGTCACCTCGGCAGCGTCCTGGACAGGTCGAAGCGCTGGATACCGCTCGCAAAGCCAGAAGGTGATGTCCAGGCTGTCTGTGATGGGCTTTTCGAAATAGCCTGGGCTATCAAGTACTGGTACCTATTCGAGGGATGTGAGTATTGAGTCCTAATCGCATCCGTATAACGAGGCACAATGGAAAATTCTGACCTGTCCCTTCGGGTTGACTTCGCACAAGTAGAACTCCGAAATTTGTTCACCTTGAAAGATCTGCGTCTCCTTGAGTTTAATGGATAATGGCATTGAACCTTGTACCGGTACCCCAGCCAGTGCAAAGGTGTACCGCACCATCGATGAGCAAATAGAACGGCGGTCGTAGTAGAGGACACATGCTTGAGTTTCGGACATTTTTTCCTGTTGCGAGTCGGGTTTCACGAAAAGATGTAGGCCGGCAGATACAAAGCCTCGCCTGACGCTGACGGCGAGTATGTGAACCTTTAATGTATTTACGTGGTAAGCACGGGAGAGAGAGGAGAAATCCTTCTGGAGATCGCGCGGAGTTGGGGTTTCGAGGACATGCCTTGTGCCATGCCTCGCGGTCTTATTCGATAGGGCTGGCCACCAGCGCACCAGCCTCGTGCAAGTGACCGGCCCGAGGACTGATCTTACATGATTTAGGCGATTAGTCAGCCTCTAAACTAAACCTTGAAATGTCCGTTACTGTACTGGGTACCTTCACTCGGCATCAACATGACTTTAGCTTGACTTCGGCTTGACTTTTACTTATCAGCTGCGGACAGAGCGTAATCGAAATGGATTGACTTGGAGTAATTTTTGATGGACTTCAATCTCAATGGTGACCCTCAAGCTCGAAGGGAATCGATTCAATGTCGGGTGTTTCTCTAGACGAGGGGTGTGGCACGTCAGAAGCAGCACAGGGCGTTAGGTGCGGCTCGGAGCCGTCTGTGTCACTTCAAATTCACCATGTGTACGAGGATGTCACTCGAAATGTAACTGCATTTTTGAGACACTTTGACTGTTTTGACAAGTGAAGACGAGAGAGCCTACGACTAAACTGTCGTAATCCAGTACCACTGAGTTGAAACATGCTCGAAATTTTGAGATGGCTTTATTCTTACAGCCAAATACTACCTAAGTACCTCTTCACTCACGCCAGCGTAGGCTCTTGATTCCCTAGGGCGAAATTACTCCTCCTCTTGCCAGGACACCAGTATCTT
The DNA here is from genome assembly GCA_030068005.1 of Cladophialophora exuberans. Lineage (NCBI taxonomy): Eukaryota > Fungi > Ascomycota > Eurotiomycetes > Chaetothyriales > Herpotrichiellaceae > Cladophialophora > Cladophialophora exuberans. The sequence goes on along the minus strand of JANSVK010000075.1, from coordinate 145,649 downwards.
CCTAGCGCTTCCTTTGCTCAATTATACCCACCCTTACGTTTGACCGAAACGGTGTCGTCGGATGGAGAAACTACAGGTGCGCCTCTCACTCAGAATGTCCGCAGGATACACAGATGTTAAGCCGAGCCTAGGTTTCCGAGCAACTTTACGCCGTTTCAATTCTGCCTCCTGTCTCTCGAAATGCCCAATCTTCTTGGGTACCGAGGCTGTAGAATCGGCATTAGGCTGCTAAGCAGTAGGTCGACCATTCCTGTTCACCAACAGCCGGAATTTATCAAACAAACGGATGATACAACCTCCGTGCCATCCTCATATGGACCGTACCAACCTGGCCAGTTGCATTGGTTCGCCGACGAAGTCAGCAGCGATGTTCAATGCCCACGCATTGAGCGCCGCATTGGAAATGGAGCCAGAATCGTTCGACTATGACCTGGCAATCAAAAATATCCAGAAATGGGCGGTATCATCGGACCTTTGGCATACCGCGGTTTGGCATTCAGCCGACGTCAGCGACGAGGCCATCCTGGATTTTCTCTCAACACGAGTCGTCGAAGCGGACCCAAGTTCGATCTCAAGCGTTCTCGAATTCGACTTGGTCAAGATTCTTCGGAGCCATCCGCTGGTTTCGAGGGAAGGGTCCCGTGGCATGGGCCGAGACGCGCTTCTTCCCGTCCTAGCCAAATAATTATTAGGCGTCTAATTGAACTCGACCTTTTTTTGCGTTTCGTTTCTGAAATGATGCGGGCGGCGGCACCGTGGGGATTAATCCTAACTAGCTTTCTTTTTTCTCAAAGCTGAGACGGACAATCTGAGAAATCTAGGTTAAAATTCGCTATATTGTTAGATATCACCTCTCTACATGAGGACTTCAAAATGCTGTTGGGGCGGAATCTTCCGATCTTCGCTGGCGAGGAACAATTGTGAAGCGAGAGAAACGACTCAAAGGTCAGATGCCACGGCGGATTTGCGGTTCTTTTTGCAACACAGATTTGGAAACCTCTGGGTTGCGTAGTCGCCTATTATTCCAACCACCCCTTGTTGCAGGTTACGCAGCGCAGTCGTCGAGTAGGATACCTATGCCGGAAGGACGGTCGAGATCTACGGGTTTCGTATTCAAATCGATCTTGATTTCAATCTCTCTCGGCACATTTCATCATAGCTCTGGTAAGGGAGATAAATCGTACCGCAGAAGGCGTGGTTCCTGGGTCTCATTAGAGTCTGACACGAATGGATGAGTCAGCGATTTCTCGGCTGGAAACCGCACGCTAAGCAACGAAGGGGCCTTCGCGGCTATCGAGTGCATGAGCACCGAAGATCGAACATTTGTGCTCAGAGAGCTACACGTGAAGATTCGCCTAGTGATCTTTTCTTCCGTCACGCCGTGGCTTGGAACACGGCATAATAAATGGTTCAGTGAAATTTTGCACACGGCCTACGTGCTTCAGTCAATTGCGTCCGTATGTGGGAAAAACTCGATAGAATGCTTACCGGGATGAGCGGTATCACTTATCCTTCTCACTGTACTAGTAGACAGTATCAGTGATGATACTGACGCATACCACGCAGCACCAAGCAATTGAAATTGGAATTTCCACGCAGTGTAATACCGACGCGACGCGAACGCCGTCAAGAGTGGGGGCGGTAGCATTTCCCGCGCACGGATCTACCAATACTAAGATACCTACAGCCTTGACGCCAAGGGTAAGTCTTTCTGTGCTCGCACCGTGTATGAATTTAGCGTGCGCCCCCCCCAATCGACTGGTGGCAAAGGCGCCCCGCCCTGTTGACAAGACCAGAAGGTCCGATGGGGGACACCTTGGGAGGGATAATTGCTGAAGCCCCCAGCTGTCCTCGTACCAAGCATGGGGGGAAGGGGGACTTATGTAAGTCACACACTAACTAAGGTGTGTGAAAGGAAGGTGGGTACGGGAGGTTGCGTGAGCGCGTGAGCAAGGAGGGCGGCATAAGTCCATGTACATATAAAGAGCGAGAGCGAAATATGGGAAGAGTCCGGAAGTGGTTGGCAGATTGACAGAAGTAATCGATCGCATTCAACGAGCCGAAATAGCAGGAAGAGGAAAATGGACACAACTTATCCAACGGGCTCCTTCCACTACCTGTACTGCGAAGAAGACGACGTGGACATTGCGACTCCACGTCCCGATTTGACCAAGGCGCTCAAAATTGCAATCGTAGGAGCTGGAGTTGCGGGTCTCTCAGCGGCCGTTGCTCTGAGGCGAGAGGGTCACGATGTTACAGTCTTTGAATCAACGCCGGAGCTGAGTGAAGTGGGTTCAATTCTCTTTTCGCATACGAATTCTTCATTCCTATATCAGCTGTCAAACTCACACGGAGTCATAGATCGGCGCCGGCATTCACATTCCCGCGAACTCGACGCGGATTCTGCATTCATGGGGCCTCGAAGCACCGCTGCGCAAGATCTCCATGACGCCGACGAGCCTGCTCTGGCGGAGATGGGAAACAGGAGAAGTCATCAGCAACGCAAGGCTCAACCCGCAGTCCGAGCATTGGTACGGATCGCCGTACTATATAACGCATCGAGCCCATTTGCACGAGATCCTGCACCAGAAGGCGGTTGAGTTGGATGTGAAGATCCGGTTGGCGAGCAAAGTGCACAAATATAATGTTGACGAACCGTCTTTCGTCCTCAGCAGTGGTGAAGTCGTGGAAGCAGATTTGATTGTCGCCGCCGATGGTACGTGGCAGTTCTGTGCTCTGTGGTGGGACGAGAATAGGCTGACAAAGAGTTGAGGGATCAAATCGCTGGCACGAAGCACACTGCTCGGGACCGCACATGCTGGACTGCAGAATCACAACTTGGCTTGTTATCGGGCGACCTTGAGCGTCGAAGAAATGAAGAAAAGTACGAAGACCGCGGCGCTGGTTGACAACCCAAATATTCATCTTTGGTATGCTTCCAGTGCGTCAACAAAGGGGTGGCTTTGCTGACTAACAACAGGGTCGGTGGCAATGATCACCATGCAATTGGTTACAGGTTTGCGCGTGATAAGTTATTCAACTTCGTTCTCACTCATCCCACAAAAGACGATCCCCAGACGTGGGACAGTCAAGACCATGTAGCGGAGCTGAAAAAGGTGTACGCTGGTTGGGATCCCACGTTCACAGCCTTGCTGAGTATGGTAAATTCAGCCTCGAGGTGGCCGATAAAAGACATCAAAGTGCCAGACCGGTGGTCATCGCCCAGTCGCAGGCTAATACTGGTTGGAGACGCAGCTCATGCCATGTTGCCATTCATGGCGCAAGGTAGGTCTTCTCTAATCATGATTGAACCGTGGTTGATCTTTGTGATTAGGAGCAGCAATGGCAGTCGAGGATGCAGCAGCTTTGGCAGAAGCACTGTGTAATGTTAGCCAAAAGGTCACAGTCGCCGACGCTATAAGCGTTTTTGAGCAAGTACGAAGACCCCGAGTCAAGCAAGTCCACGATGCCACCACCCTACATGGCTATACCATGCACCTTGAAGATGGAGTGGAACAGCAAAGAAGGGACAAGGCGATGGAGAGAGAGGTCAATGGAGAACATTTCGTATGGAGTCCTAACCAATGGAGTGATCCGACGGTGATGAGTTGGATGTGTACGCACAGGCCAGCATTAGCGATCAGGAAGGCATGGGCCAACCGAAAAGTGCAGAACGGGACAGGAGAGCATTGTTAGGATTTCGACGAACGAAGTCTTGAAGCCATCCAAGGCTTCGAGGATGGCCCTGCTTAGTGAAGCTGGCGTTGAAAGCTCATCACTGGATCGGCGGGGTGTAATGCGTAAGGAGTTGTGACGTTGGCACTCGGCCGACTTGTGGACTGGACTATCACCGTGCCTCCATTTCGTTGCGTCGTTTGCCCATGTCGAGGCTATGTTTATGCGTCCTTGTCGACCACCTGCTCCAAGAAATTCTTTGAAAATCGATTTACCTGTTGGTAAACTTGCTCAAATCCCTTATCGGCGCCGTAGTATGGATCAATGACCTCTTCCCCCTTGCTCATACCTCCAAAATCACCAAACATCATGACCTTGGCTTTCGTTGTGTTTCCTTTGCTTTCGGCTCTTCTTTTTAATCGTTGCAAGTCACTGAGGTTATACGCGTCCATAGCGAAGATGTAGTCGAAATTTTGAAAATCTGCGGCTTGGACTTGTCTTGCACCATGGTCGTAGTCCGTGATCCCATGCCTGCGCAGGGTTTGGAGGGTACGATCATCAGGTGGATCCAATGTGTGGTACGCACCAGTGCCAGCCGAATCGACTTCGCCAATGCGTGGATTGGATTTGGTGAGTGATCGAAAAACGCCCTCAGCCATAGTGGAGCGACCTGTACAGAGGACACCGGTCAGAACGGGTGGCATTGACCGAGCGAGGAAAACAGGGCATCAGTACATATGTTGCCCAGGCATACAAACAGCACCGAGGTTTTGGAGGACGAATCTGTCATGGTGGGTTGGGTCGAAGGCGCAGTCTCTTTCCGTGCCGTGGATTGCGTGGACAGCGGTAAGCGAACAAACTCAGCTTGTGGAGGATTGCAGGGGTTTCAGAGCACTCGGGGATAGAAAGGGCCTGAATATAGCTTGAAGATGTCGGGTACAGAAACGTGCCTGTGGTCACAGCGTTCTTTACCGTGCAAAATGTTGAATGAAAGATTAGCGATCAATTGAGTGTCGCAGTCAGTCAGCCTCGCAAATACATCATAGCGCAGCCTCGTGGCAGTCTTGGTGCCACCTGAGGCTTGTCAGGGACCCCCTGGGATTCCGGGCAAGCTGGGGAAGACCTGAGGCAGCAACCTGAAACGCCTAATGCACAGCCACGGTCTTGACTGGAGATTACGACATGGAATTCGTCGAAGAGCCACGAACATGAACAAGTCTCAACATCCGAGGGGCAATCGTAGATCGGATGAGCGCTTGAACATGGCCGATCAGGTACGGAATTGCTGTAAGCGAATATGACTGGCCCTGGGATGCATGCACATCGATGGCAAATCAAATGGGAATAAATAGAAACATGCAGCTGGATACAGGTGCCAGGCTCGCCGGGGCGTTTCTGCGGCGATGAACTGCACTTGGCTTGCGTACCCGTAGTGCCCGCACTAGTACCACCCCGGGACTTGCGACTCGGCGGTGGCTTTAACTGGCTGAGCCCGGTAACCATCTCAGCCCGTGCAGCACCAGAAGCGCAGTGAGACTCGAGTATCAACTTTCTCTTGTATGTCCAGCTGAGGGCGAAAGGGACACTGCTTCTCTCTTATCCATCTCACTTGGAATCTGTTGTCAAACACTCTCTTCGTCACCTGGTTTACGGCGACGCAGCATTTTCTTCCACCCTCTTCCTCTCCAACTGGGATCCAGGATTAGAAAGTGTAAACAATTTACTCCGCAGTTTGTTTGAGATCATCTACATTACGCATCGCCCACACATTCTTTCGCCCACGCACAGACCCCGTCCCCGGCCTCGCAGCGAACATCCCTGCGCCGCTGGCCCATAATGGCCTACAATCGCATCGGTAAGTAAAACCTGCTATTCAAAAGCCTGTCCAAGCATACATATTGATACTTGTCGCCAGGCCCTCAGGGCGACGGATCTTTCTCCCCCATCGCAAACCCACAATACGACTCGAGATCCCCGTCGCCTGGGAGACCTTTGCAGCCCTATACACACCCAGACGAGGCGCATTCGCGACAAGGGCTGCATCTTCAGATGCCTACGGCTTCCAATGATCGCCTGGCTATGCAGCCGACATACTCGGTCGAGAACCTGCCTCAATCTCAAGGCTACAACCGACAGTATGAACAACACGCCGCTGCTGGCGGAGGTGATCTTGGATATGGGAGGAACGACTATATTGTGTCGCCAGAAGAACATCACGATGGATATTATACACAGCCATATTCCCCCCATCCCCAGGGCGACTATGCCCTAGACCCGTATCCTTCGTCGAACCAACCCTACCAGGCAGAGAACGACAGCCAACCTATCTTGCAATCTGATGGTGCATACGGACCAGATCCTCATGGCCAGGAAGAGCTGGACTACAAAATGGACTATGAGGGTTATGACAATGCTCCACGCCCAACACCGTCGCCTCAACCCATCAGAAGGTGGAAGACGGTAAAAGAGGTCCAATTGTTTAATGGCAACTTGGTGCTTGACTGTCCCGTGCCTCCAAAGCTGCTGGCGAACGTCCCTCACGCTAAACCGCCGGAGAGAGACGAGTTTACGCACATGAGGTATTCCGCCGCAACGTGTGATCCTAAGGAATTCTTCGAGGAACGCTTTACCCTCAGACAGCGACTGTTCGCCAAGCCCAGGCAGACCGAACTCTTCATTGTCGTTACCATGTACAACGAAGACGAGTTTCTTTTCGCTCGGACCATGATTGGTGTTTTCAAGAACATCGAATTCATGTGTAATCGCAACACAAGCAAAACGTGGGGTAAGGAAGCGTGGAAGAAGATCGTGGTTTGTATCGTCAGCGATGGCCGTGCCAAGATTAACCCAAGAACAAGAGCTGTCCTGGCTGGTCTTGGTGTCTATCAAGACGGCATTGCCAAACAGCAAGTCAATGGCAAGGATGTCACGGCGCATATCTACGAATACACCACCCAGGTTGGGTTGGAACTCAAGGGTACCCAGGTATCATTGAAGCCGCGCTCAGCCACCCCAGTCCAACTGCTTTTCTGCCTCAAGGAAAAGAACCAGAAGAAGATCAATTCGCATCGATGGTTCTTCCAAGCATTTGGCCGCGTTCTCGACCCCAATATCTGTGTGCTCATTGATGCTGGGACTAAGCCTGGCAAGGACTCCATCTACCAGCTTTGGAAGGCTTTCGAGCTGGAACCGATGTGTGGAGGAGCTTGTGGAGAGATCAAGGTCATGTTGGACAAGGGCAAGAAGCTCTACAATCCACTGGTCGCCACACAGAATTTCGAGTACAAGATGTCGAATATACTGGACAAGCCTCTGGAGTCCGCCTTCGGTTTTATTTCTGTGCTCCCTGGTGCCTTCTCGGCCTATCGCTACGTGGCGCTACAGAATGACAAGAACAACGACGGACCACTAGACAAATACTTCAAAGGCGAGACTATGCATGCCGACGCAGGCGTGTTTACCGCCAACATGTACTTGGCCGAAGATCGTATTCTCTGTTTCGAACTGGTCAGCAAACGCAACTGCCGATGGATCCTACAGTATGTCAAGTCAGCCACTGGCGAAACCGATGTGCCTGACGGTATCCCTGAATTCATTCTTCAGCGACGACGTTGGTTGAACGGTTCCTTCTTCGCTGCTGTGTACGCCGTGGCCCATGTTTACCAACTCTGGCGTAGCGACCACAGCGCCATCCGCAAATTCATGTTCTTGGTGGAATTCACCTACCAGACAATCAACATGCTCTTCGCCTGGTTCGCAATTGGCAACTTTTTCTTGGTCTTCAAACTCCTTACAACGTCTCTCGGATCACCTGGTCCCCTCGGATCTACAGGAACTGTCCTGGGCGTCATCTTCGAATTTGTTTACCTTGGCACACTGTTGTATTGCTTCATTTTGTCAATGGGCAACCGACCTCAAGGATCGAAGAAATCATACCTCGCTATGGTCATTTTCTGGTCCATTCTCATGATCTGGTTAACTTTTGCATCCATCTTCCTGACGGTCAAGTCAATTCAGACGGAGGTCGACCAAAAGGACTTCAGCTTTTCAACGATATTCAACAACAGCACTTTCTTCGGCCTGATCGTCTCGCTCGCAAGCACATACGTTCTCTGGTTTGTGGCAAGCTTCTTGTTCTTCGACCCTTGGCATATGTTCACCTGCTTCATCCAGTATATTATCCTGACCCCAACGTATATCAATGTTCTTAACATATACGCGTTCTGCAACACTCACGATATCACTTGGGGAACGAAAGGAGACGACAAGGCAGAGAAACTACCAAGCGCTACCGTAAAACCCGGTGGAATGGTCGATGTCATGATTCCCCAAGATGACGGCGATCTCAACGCCCAGTATGATGCCGAATTGAAACGATTTGCAGTCAAAGCAGAGAAAGAGATCAAGGTCCAAAGTGCATCGGACAAACAAGAAGACTACTACAAATCCTTCCGCAGCAACGTCGTGACGGCTTGGATGATCACGAATTTCATCCTAGTGGCCGCAGTTCTCAACATTTCGGGCTTTGAGCGGATCAATACAGACAACACTGAACAACAGAATTCGACCATTTACTTGGCGGTCATTCTGTGGTCGGTGGCCGGTCTGTCTCTGTTTAGATTCACCGGCGCATGTTGGTTCTTGATTGTGAGATTGGTAAGTGTCATCTCAATTCTTTATCTGCCTTGTTGCAAGCTAACTTGAAATAGTTCCGTGGTGTATAAATTTTCACGACTTTTGAGACATGCGAGCACGAACGGGCAGTACTTGTGTATGACATATTGGGGGTCAACATGCATGGCGTTACGGATTGTGGCAGGCAACAGCACTGTACGTGTGTACCTTTGGCTTTCAGTAAAGTGAGATACCCCAAGACAAAGATATTGGATTGGCTGCCTCCAACGCTTGACGACCTTGGGACTGGGGACAAGTCTCAGTCTTAGGATAACTTAAGTAGTATCGTCCCCAAATCTTGTTTACGAGCAGGGACTTCAAAAATCAAGGAGCATATTTTACATCTTCTCGACATCTGTGGTTCTAGTTTCTAATCTATAGTGGAATATAACCGTATACCTGTGCTCTATTTTGCTGAGCACCAGCCTACGGGTCGGGAGTCGAGAAGAGCTCTCACGTCTTTGACCACACGCAAAGCCCAATACCAACGCAGACTAGAACCATTCCAACAGCTGTATCCTTCGAGATGAGTTTCCCTTCAGCATACCACTCGCCCAGTACTGTGAAGAGAAAAGCCAAAGAGTTGGTGATCGGCACCGTGAGTGACAATTCTGTAGTACGAAATGTCAATTTAGAACCAGTAACATGATAGTCAAGACAAGCGGGCTGGATGAACCAATATTCCCCCTCCGAAGTACCATTCGCGTAGGTAAGCACACGCAAGGAGAATTCAAAAAATAAATACGTACCCGCCTGCCCCACTAACAGAAAGAACCAAATACTCCCCGTCAAATTCAGCACCAGGGGCACCGCGTACCCGGGACTCCTGAGCAGGCCGAGCACAGTGAAGAACGCCTTTGCGACCTGCCTCGAGATCCAGGAGCGATTTGGGTCCGTGATAGACGCGTGCGTCGGCGCCTTGTAGTTGACCGCGGCTTTGCGGATAAAGGGGGTCGTGAAGCCCCAGCATACGCCGACAAGGAGGAACGAGAGGATGTAGTTGAACGGTGAGGGGTTTGGAGAATCGTTTGGCGGGATGGGCGTGGCGTCGGAGGAGGACATGATTGTGAGTTGCGGAAGTGTTGAGAAGGGATTAGTTCAAAGAGATGGAAGGAGAGTATGGTATGTATGTTGGTCGAGATCGGCGTCTGGTGGAAAGGAGTCGCGAACGCTGATGTTGGTGACGGTCGAATTGAGCTGTCGGAGACATTTTTCCGAGCGAAGCTGGCGTTGGAGGGACGGCGCGGAACAACTATTCTGCGCCTTTTTAGTGACCTTACTAAGCGTTGATCCCGCTCTAACGATCTAGCGCTCGCTAGGTAGTACTGGTAGTAATTTTTGGCGATGTAGCGAGGACGGAGATTCTTCGAGCATATTACTGCTTTTTCTGCCCTGTAGAACGACTCCAATAGACACAAGGCGCATCGCTACCCATGGTCTATCAGACGGGGAGTTTTCCGTTTTCCCATCTCGATGACGCGGAAGAAGTATCTACACCCTGAAGCTTCCTGTGGCTTGCATATCCATATCATGAGCTACGTCGAGGGTCGACCCAGCGCTGATCGCGCAGCACATCGGTTCAGTTTTACCGAAATCATACCTCAAGCATCATACCAGACACTGGGGGAGGCGCTAGACGTATCGCAGAGTCCCGGAGCTCAGGGTTTACTAAGGTTTCGAGATTGTCGCGAAACTCTACGTGAAAAAGAGCTCGACTTTACTGTATCCGGGAGCGCCTTCTGGTGATTGGATTAGAGGCATGCCTGTATGCAGGGTTCTACTATCATGGTCGGTCATTTGTGGGGCTCTTATTTGGTTTGTAAACGGTCGCCCTGCAGGAGGCTTCAAACATGGAGAGAATTCTAAGAAAGTAGAGAAGCAGGTCACGAGCAGTACTGTGCTAATGAGTATATAATCATTCGTACGGTAGCTCATTCTTTTACGACTGATTTCAGGGCGTGCTTTCCAGAATTCACAAGACACAAAGGCCTTCTTTTGATCTTTCTCTCGTTCTCTGTCTCCACCAAATTCGTCTTCTTAGCCACGTCCCTCCACGGCCAAGGTCAAATTTCTCGCAAGCAGGATAACTCCAGGATACTCTGCCTCGCTCTTGGACCACGAAATCTGCACCCTCCCGTCTCTGTCCTTAGAGATTGGCTTCCTTGTCTAGTATTTTGAGGATTTTTCATCCAAAGAAAAAACAATGCTCGCCCTCGAGCCACAGGCACAGGACATATAAGCACCGGTCCAGTTACAAATATACCAATCTACCCAGAAACTCAACGACACCACGTCCGATCTCCAAGTCAGGCATTATAGCTACTCGCCACCGCAATCCCAGTCAGACGTTTCAAGTACAGCCAGCGGCAGCGACGATTATGCCCGCAATAGCCGGGGAAGTTGCCCAAAAATACAGGTATGCATCGTTGCACTTAGATAATTGTAGTCCTTGTTTCCCTGCCCGCTATTGATCACAGCGGGTTCTACTCGCTCTTCTACGAGAAATGCTTTTGCTAACAGCAGGGGTATGCTCCGAGGAAAAACAGAAGCGACGTGAGCAGAATCGAAACGACAAGCAGCGATGCCGGGAACGCAGAGGGCAGGCAAACCAAGAGACGAAGAGCCAATTATTCCTCGCTGGAAAACCGTTGAAGGAGATGTTGCAGTGCAACTCACATTTGTTGTCGGATAGATAAGTCCACGAGGCCCGCATAGCAGCACTGGAGTATGAGATTAAACTCTTGAAGTCTTCGTCGACAGGAATGGGATCTCTAGGCACCACCACCACTACTACCACCAAGTCCTTGTTCGACAATGCGCTGAACGAAGCAAGCTTTGGAGCCCAATTTCCCCCTCATCAGCAGACGCAACAGCTCGCGACGTGTGAGATGGATTTGTTGCAAAATACCAAGCACTTCTTTGGAAGCGACACCTTATATCTTTGAAGCAAAAGTTGAGACACATCTCATGCCTCTTGCAGTCTGTGTACTATGCGAGAGTAGCTGAGATGGAGATACCCATTACGACAAAGTACCGAATTAGATCTACTCCACGTATCCTTGACTTTCCTGCAAAGGTGCACTCCGATGTGCTGAATGGAATGCGAACAGTCAAATCCACGTTCAACCTCTAATATCTCGCCACTTCTCTTTCGTGGCTCTAGAGAACTAGCCCAGTCAATGACACTATGGAATTGATACCAAGCTATCCTTTTGAGGATTACAGTTTCGAAGCACCGCCTTCTAGCGACGCCACAACTTTCTCCAAGTCAAAGAACTTCGTATACCAGCTGATCTGCGCCAACTCTGCCTTCGTCACCTTCAACCTAGCCATTGCTGCTGTGCCTCCACAAAGAACCGCCTTCACAGGTATCTCCAGCTTCTTGCCATTGGCGTTGTACGGTACCTCGGTGCACTCGAAGATGAAGCTGGGAACGTGTCGGCGACTCAAGTCTCGTTCAATCTGCTCGCGAATCGCAGCTTCGACTGCGGGAAGAGGGCGGAGCGCGTGGCTGGTGGATTTTGGTGTGCACTTGATAAAGAGCACGACACGTTCGGTCGCGTCGCTGTATCGCTCGGAAAGGCGCTGTTGGCCGACTACAATGGCATCTACTATGTGGCCGGTAATCCGCGGGGTAGAGAGGATGTTGTATATTTCGGAACTTCCAAAGCGGACGCCGGACGGATTGAGGACACCGTCACTGAGAAAGTATAGTATTTCAAGTTAATGGTGGGCTTTTAGTATATTATCGAGAGAAAAGAGAAAACAAGGTCACTCACCTCCTCCCTAGTACGTATATCCCCTTGGTCACCGGGTTGATTTGGATAAAATCTCCATGCGTCCAGACATCTGGAAATATCCACAGCAGAAGTTAATGGTTTCGTTCAGAATAAGCAACGTACTCCCGCTTTCCCCCTCTCCCGTGAAAACTTACGTTTAAACCCTTCAAAATATGACCCAAAGTATCTCCTCCTCTCAGGATCGTTCAAGAACATGACAGGCATGTTCGGGAACGGCCTTCTACAGACCAATTCGCCGCTCTCACCATCAGGGAGGGGCTGTCCATCCGCAGAGAAGACAGCAACGTCCATTCCCAAAGCCTTGGTCGCAATCTCCCCGGGATACGAGGGCAGAGATCGGGTCCCATGGATGAAAGAGCCGCAGAGCTCGGTGCCTCCAGACATGGAGACTTGGCAGACCGGACCAAAGGCCTCGGCAAGCCAGCTGGCGAGGGAAGGAGTGAGGACAGCGCCAGTGGAGATTATGGAATGCAGATCATGGGCATATTCTCCTGTTTGATCGCCTGTTAGTTTGGAGTTTTAGAGAAATGCAAACCACGAAGATTTCGTGAAAGTAGCTATGTGAACGGTATTCTCGGCGCGGGAGAGAACGCGTTCGATCGGACTTACTCGGCTTGACGTTGAACTTTTGTAATTCCGAATAATATCGCGGACCTGCGCCAAAGGAGGTAATCCTGAACTTCAGATCAGCGTCTATAACATCAATGCCGACATTGGAAAGCAACGCGCGATACTGACCTCCGTTTGAACAGTGATCTTAGGAACTTGTCTGGGGTGGGAAAGAATGGGCTGCCATCATAGAGAATGAGACTCGAGCCGGCGAAGAGAGCTCCGATGGCGATGTTCCACAAGGTCCATCCTATCTTTGACTCTCGTTAGGTCTGTTCTCATGTGCTATCGAGAGAATATCGCTGAGGTCTTACATTCGTAAATTGATAATGCACATCGTCCGGGCCTAAGCTGTTGTGGAGAAGATATTCTTTCATCCCGTTCAGGACGAGGCCCTTTGTAGCAAACTATCAATACGAATGATTCTTGAACAGCTCCTTTTTGTGATCCTTGGAGCGTTGGGACAAGGGACCTAGACTGAACGTACGCCATGTGAATGCACTATTCCCTTTGGTGTGCCTGTGGTACCCGACGAGAACATGACAACAAGGGGCGTCTCGAATGGCACCTGTTCAAAATGTAGAGCCGATCCGGTGTCATGAGAAAGGAAGCTTTCGAAGGTTTTGCTGTTATAAATGCGAAAGAGGATTGGTTAGCAATTGAGAGCAAGAGTTTTGCGCATTCTTTTGGAGGCGAGTAGTTCTCGAGAAGTCCTTACCACCGTGACTTGATACTTTCCGAAGGCCCAAGTAGTACGACTTCGCATGCTGCACGGTCTGATTCTCTGAGCTCCGCAAGGGCTGCGTCGAGTTTGCTAGAGATGCTGTGCTTCTTGCCGTTGTACGAATAGGCCGGCTCTGCGAACAGAAACCGCGGCTTTAGGAGCTGGATTCGATCCGCTAGCGCCTAACCAACATGTCAAACCCCGTTATCACGTTTCCTGGATGTATCAAGAGGTCCATGATTACCTTGCTTCCCATATCTGTTGCGAATGACGCAAAGACACCTCGCACAGCAGCCGTTGCCAGTAGTAGTGCAAGGGAGCGGACGCAGTTTCCCGCCACAACTACATTCCCAACCATAACATTAGTTCTTTGTTCTTGCTTTAGTGCTCAACTTCATCCGGTATGAGAATCAAGTACGGACGTACCGGCAACGACATCGCCCCTTTGAAGGCCGCATGATTTCAAAGCGCAAGCATAGCTACGTACAAGCTCTCGTAAATCCTTCCACGAATATTTGTCCGGATCAAGCAAGTTTGATTCGTTCATGTCGATAATCGCCATCCTGTCATCGTCCCGGGACAGCATGTTCTCGGCGAAGTTGAGTTTGGTGCCTTGGAAGAACTGGGGGAATTCGTCGATGGGAATTGTCTCATCGACTGCCTATTGAACGTTCAGCAGAGAGCAGGTTGACTAGGTCCGTGTACGTACCTTCACGGGATGGACAGACGCTTTCACTCTAGCAAACTCCCATACTGTCATCCAAAAGTCATTCTGTCGACTGACCGAGAATGTGTGTAGATCGGCGTAAGTGCCTGCCAGAGATGCAAAATTATCAACCGCAAGAAAGGTCAAAGCCAATGGATTACATAGAGCCTTGGACCTTTTTTGATCACGTCGGAAGCACTTACTGAGTTGAACTTTGTACTTCGTACTGACAAGGTCTCGAAATTCATCTAAAGTCGTCCGCAATCCCGGCGGCGGTGTGTATGTTGGAAGCATCTCTATCTTTGTACAGAATAAATGAACCCGGCCTTGCGACGTTCCTTCCCACTCACATGGCGATATCTTTTATTTCATGAGAAAATGACAGCAGCCATTGAGTCTATTTCTTACGGTCAATAAAAGCTAGTCCACAAGAAATCCTTGCTCGAGATTTTTACAGTCTCGTGCTTTGGGGTATGCCAGATCCTCGCAGAGAGCGTCCGGCTTGCACGGGGATACCGGGTCGGTCGTACCAGTTATGTCCAATTCGGCGTCTTGCAAAAGATATCCCCAGTACGTCTGGTCTAGCGTGTCCACCGTCAAGTTTGAAGGCCTACTTGGGTGGATACAATACCGAGGAGATTCCCCGCGTTCGTGATGGCGGTCTGAGTGGTCACAGACGCGCTGGAAGCTCAAGTACCAAGTCTCCGGAGGGGAGGCTGTCGATGGGGGAATTTTGGAATCAGATCATCCGAACTTGAATGGTAAGACGAGTCGGTCTCGGAAGCTGCAGGTTGTCCTAAGGGTTGAGGGGGCCTCGGGGGCTTCCCTCGGGCTTGGCGATCACCCAAATCATTCGGCCCGAGCTCCAACATTGCTCCGAGGTTCCCGAACCTCTGGATTCCGAAGGTACTATTATGCAAAAGCAGGAATAGCTCGCTGGTCCGACTCGCAGAACTGGATTTCGGACCCTGGCACAAGATTCATTAATGCGAAGTGCGGGGAAGAGCAGTTCAATTCAGTTGTGAAATACCTCGCCGACTTGGTCTAATCCTTGTTTGCCGTCGGTTTCAATCTAGCAACTGGAGACTACGGGAATAGTCCACCGCCGTTCGTAGCTTCGGCATCACCCATATCAAAGGAAAATAACCAAGCCGCGGAGTCCAGATTCATGAAATGGTTGATCTGCGCCTGCAAGTCAGTACACCGGCTCCCAAGCATGGCAATGTGGGGAGGATAGCATACGTCTGGACCTCCTATGGACGCTAAGTCGTTTTCTATATTGTCAAAACATAAAGGGTCAATGTCCATGGTCTGTTGCGTGTGGAGATCATTGTTCGGTAGCTCGTAGCCACTGGACTTCCTTTCCGAGTCATGGCCTGTTTCTCGTGCCCTAGCAGCCTTGATCACTTTGGATACAAGACTGGCGGTATCTCGTGGCAATGAAATGGATATTTGGGAGTTTGTTAGATAGTCGATGTAGCCGAAATGACCAATGCAGACATCGAGCAGACCTAGATCCGCGCTTGTTGTTGATAGTGTCGGATACTTCAGGATATAGATGAATAAGTTGATATGAGCATAGAGCGGATAGTAGAATGCAAGCCATGACGGTGTGGCCACATTGGTGGTAACCAGCCTTGCCGCTAGAATCATCTTACGCGCAGCCTCGGCAACGGTGTTGGAGGAAAAGGCGAGCTGGGAGTCAAGCTCCGCGTTACTACCTTGCGCAGGGTACTTTGCAACGAGCCAAGGGTAGAAGAATGGTGAATGGACCGCCATCAAACATCCATAGATTGAGAAATGAAGATACAAGATGTGAGTGAGTCGGGAAGTTGAATGAGCCGGTCGAGCGAGCGAACTAATCTTGTACTCTGGGGGTAATTCTTCCAGTAATTGCATGAGCTGATTGTGAAAGTGCATGACCATGCTGATCATCTCGCTGTGTGAAGACTGAAGGCCTTTGATCGACAGAACTTGATGCAGGATGCGGGAGCAAATTCTTGCATGACGATGAGCAATGCTCTGACTCGGTACGTGGACACTGCTTCCTCGTGGAGCTGTTGTCGGGATCTGAACACTTATGTTGTCGTCATTGATGGCAGATGGCCTACTACTGCTCATTGCGTGAAGCTGTTCCAGCGAGTAAATCGCCCACCAGAGGTAGCTCCTTCTGCGCGCTTCGTCCTCAGAAAGACCCCATGACTTCTCTGGGTTGCGATTCAAACCTTTAGACTGGGCGAGATGGATGGCATTCAAACACAGAGAATGCGTGAGGGGATGATTTCCCAGCGCTTCAGCGTAACAGGCCTAATGGTACACTCGATCAGAAGATGCATGCATCACGGCGAGCGTGAATAGTGCTCTGGCTTACCATCAACGCGAGCGCCTGTATTGCTGATAGGCCTGGTGTTGGGAGCAGGATTTTGACGAAAACAGATAAGGCACTCTGGAAAAAAAGTCCTGCCCTTGCCTGCGCCGTGGCTAACGGAAGTGTCGGGTTCTTTGCAAGCAGACTTCGACATCCAATGGCAAAGACGATGTTCCGAAGGGCGTACCAAGCAGCGTCTTTGGTCGACACTTGGTCGCGAAAGTGCGATCTCAGTCGAGCTTCCAGTTCTGGACGCTCGATGATACCCAAGTCGGCCTCCCAGCAGTGCTGGTAAAACGCTAGAAATTCCGCGACTCAGTAGGATAAACAGGAGGAATGGAAACATTCATGCGTACCGTCCACATACTTCCAAGCTGTTTCTTCATCAACGTCGGACGAAATCGGCGTAATGGGCGGCGTGATGGCAATGGTTGTGCGGCGAGCAAAGTCTTTGGCAAAGCGTCTAGCGATGACCCCAAACTCGTTGCTTTGTGCTATTGCTCCGACCCATTGGGACCCTACCTCTGAGCAAATAGATAGCCAGGACCATGATTCATGGTATTCCCAGGCGGATTCCTGCTTGATCTGCTCGCCATCCCATTGATGAGGCTCTGTGCCGAGCCCCACGACGGTTATTGCACTGGATTCTCTTGCGAGTGGTGAGCGGGCGAAGGTGGAGGCTCGCGTCTGTGTCGAAGACCGACAATCTGGAGTATTTGACGGTAAAGGTTGTATCTCAGAATGCTGGGCTCTGGGTAAGGAGGGAGCGGTTGTTGAGGCGGTGGTGGCAACAAGATTTGTTGAGGTTAGGGCATCTTCTAAGTTGTCAAGAGTCCTGGAGTCTTCGTAGTTGCGTCTATCAACATCGAGCGGTTGCTCAGCTGGCTCTAAATTGTTGTTCTCTTTGCGTTTTCTCTTAGTCCTTCGTTCCAGCAGGGGGTAAACGCATGTTTTGCGCAACCTCGTGCAGTCCTTGCAAGTATCACCTCCAGAACCTAGTCTGAATGTTAGTCTGAGTAAGTACGAGGCGCCAGAGAAATTCATACATCGCACTTTACGTGTTCGGCAATTTTGACATGCAATGGCTGCCCTGTCCTTTTTCGTCTTTGGGGCACCGGAGGACATGATGAGCGGACCTTGCTTCTTGAGACAGGATTAATGAGTGGCGCCTTTACTGCTCTCATCCCAACTATCGCAAGCATTTTCATCTCTGCAAGGTCGAAAAGGGCAGAAAGAGGCTACGAAGGTGAGAGATGGCAAGATTTCAATAGTCCTTGCGTGAACTCACTTGTTAGGCGGCATCTTCTGGGAGGGGTAGTCACTAAAGAATCTAAGTTCGCTGATTTTGGAGACCCCGCTGCCTCTTAACCCACTCCTAGGCTCCCCGTCCCCGGTAAAGTCGAGAAGCAAACAAGCTCCAAGCCACTTTGCCTAGGCGGGTCATTGTAGGCGCTCCTATTAGATAGCGTTTCTAGGGCCGGTAGATAGAGAAAATCATGAGACCAGCAATAACCCACGCCCAAATCTTTTCCACACCCTCCAGGTTGCTTCCCCAGAATTGTACTCCGCGCGCGCCCGCATTTCGCCCAGATGTCGTACATCCAAAATGCTTTCTTCCTCTGTTGACTTGTATTTCCGTTTCCCTCAATGGAATCAGACCTTATGACCTTCCTTCTCGCGGGTTACCTGCTAGCTTTTCATTCCCTAGACATCAACAAGCAGTATGACACTCTTCAGCGCGCCTGCTCGCTGAACGCCGTTATCCATCAGTATGGAACAGTCTTCCGCGCCTCATTCTCATGACTTGCCGAGCCTTTTCCAGGCAAAGGATTCAGAATGGGAAATGAATGACATATTTGGCTATGAAGACCAATATCTCATCGACCGCATGCTGCCTACCTTGACTGCGCCCGCAAATCCTTTCGGGTCTATTGATGATGGGTTTGACTCATTTCCCCTAGACACAGAGCCCGACATATCCTCTGAGTTCCTTGACCCTGGACAGGGCCACGATATCTCATTCCACGACCAAGATCCTGCAGGAATGAGACCGACAACACTTCCCGATCTAGTGCATGAAGTCGAGAGTCTCAATGCAAGTCCAGCTTCTTCTCTGATCTCGGAAGATTCACAGAATGTAAGCTCTACCATTTATGCCACCTTAGTCACTTCACAGCACTAAAACTACCGCCAGGTCATATCAGAACACTACGGTACGGCATAATATTCTTATTTGAGACTCGTCTATTGACTTCGCTAGGACTGGGCTACTGGCTGTCCATATGTTCATCACCTGGACGCGCATGGGTTCGAGAGCGAGTGGGCCGGGACGATTTCGAAAGCATAGCTCCAGCGGTGACAGCGGCTTGGACGCGGCAGCTGACACTCCAACGAAATGAGCCTGCGCTGCGGAGCCAGGAACCAGCTTCGGAGCTTGCCTGGGAGTATACAAATGGTACACGAAAACTCTCCTCGCAACATCACAATTAAGCAAGTTGTACTGATGCCCTTTCAGCATATTTCGAACGATCTGTCGACCGGCTATTCAATGTTGTTAACCGACCGGAATTTGAACATCATTTGCGCATTCACCTTGATTCCCACCGTCGAGTTAATGATCCGACCTGGTACGCTCTGCGCAACGCTGTCTACGCTTCTGGGTGTCGCCTTTATCACTGTGAGAAGCATTCGGCGAGCTTTTCTAGCATTCAGGCAGAGTCCTGGGGCTATTTCTCCAACGCACTATCTGTTCACAGCGATTTACTGCTCCGGACCCCAACCTTACGCGCGGTTCGGGCGCTACTTGTCATGGTAAGATCCATCAATCACCGACCTTAGCATCGTCGAAATTACACTAACCTCACTGCACCAGTCGATATTCGCCGAGG
This sequence comes from Cladophialophora exuberans, assembly GCA_030068005.1. Classification (NCBI taxonomy): domain Eukaryota; kingdom Fungi; phylum Ascomycota; class Eurotiomycetes; order Chaetothyriales; family Herpotrichiellaceae; genus Cladophialophora; species Cladophialophora exuberans. Next base: position 126,205 of record JANSVK010000075.1, on the reverse strand, counting down.
GCCTTGGAAGCCCTGCCCTTGGATCCGGCTTGATAGCAAATGCTGCGCTTCTAGCACAGTCCTTGGGCCTTCATCGAACTCCATCCAGTGTCGGGCTGGATGCGGGCTTCGAGACTTTGCAACGCACATGGTTGTTCTGGGCCGTGTACTGTTCGGAGAAAAACATCGCCGGACGTGTCGGCCGACCCTCGGTAAGCGGTCTCTTAGGCATGATATAATAAATCCTCCGTTGCAAGTGCTAAATAACAAATTTGAGGTCATTGATGACGACAATATCAGCTGCCAAATCCCCACAGTAATACCACCAGGAAGCACCATTGATGTGGAAAGCTTTACCTACATAATTCAGAGTTGCCAGCTATTTGGTCGAATTCGAAGCAAACTAATGGCAGCCAAAGCATTAGAGCGGCAGCCAATGAAGACGCTTGACATTGTGGTCGACTTCGACCGACAACTGAATTTCTGGAGAGACACGTTACCAGCCACTCTTAAGCCTGCAACTGTTGTGAAGCAATTCCAGGCCGGTTCAGATCTCCAGTCCTTGTCAATAACCCTGTTACATTCCTTATACTACAACTCAATCATGGTAATACACGCTCTGTTAGCTTATCCATGGACGACAGAAAGCTTCACCGCCAACAATGTAGCTTTCGATGTCCAACGGAAGATAGAGACTCAGGCCACCAAAAGCTCGGAGATAATGGCTGTCGCCGCGAGGAATATCATCATAATGGCGAGAAACTTTGATATCAACGGGGCGAATCCAGAAGGGTATGATATGCTTTGATCCTTCGAACTTTGCGATCCATACTGATAACCCACAAACTGAAGATTCATGTTGCATTATCCGATGAGGGCTTTCATAAATCTCTTTATCCACACCATCCGCTTCCCAACCATGCCATCTACTCGGTTAGATCTGGCATTGCTTGACGTGGCGGCCGGCTATTTTGGACAGATGGAATTCCTCACCAGCTCAAAACTGAGCTTTCCATTTGCTAGAGACATCGCTTTGCTCGCGCGAGACACCGCGGATAATGCTTGTCGGCGGCGCCCTTCGACACACGTTGCGAGTGTGGAAACTTCGGTATGAGTGTCCCTCAGTTTAACGATTGATTTGTCAAATGAATTATACTAACAGCAGCCAAGGTCAGAGCCCATCGGCAAATGGCAGATATTGACTTTGAAATTGGAGGCCTTCATACATCGGGATCTCTCACAAATTTTGCGCTTTGAGACACACAACTCGTTGGAAGTAAACCTTTACTCTTCTCTCGCCCAACGCTGACTATGATGGCGCGATCAGCACCACTTTCCAAATGCTTTATTTGGCCGCTATTATTGTGTTTGCAGAACCATTGATTGAAAAGTATATGAGCCGCGACTTGAAACGTCACTGAGTTAGAATTTCAAGACGTAATTTGGATAGCGTTTTCCACAATTATCACTCCTTGGGTTTCCATTTTCTGCAGTCCGACCTTGAACATGGGGCTTTCCATGAGATCTGAGATCCTTGTCTTGACTGCCGATTCCAGGGACATGGCCACATCTCGAGCACCTCTTGGCCTCATATTCTCCTCGTACGCAGTTATGGCACTCTTCAAAGTGGATTTTCCGGCGATCGCTAGTTTGACTGCATCAACGATTTCTGCAGCATCCTGCATAGCATTATTCAATCCTTGTCCTCGATCTGTGGACATTAGCCATAAGTCATTGCGAGGGGAGGCAGTCGACCTTTTACTTACTCGGTAGCATTGAATGTGCAGCATCGCCACCCAGTGTCACCGTACCTGCATGATTGTCCCAGGGAAGCGGCGACCATTGTTGACATGGGTCGACTGGTAACATGGTATCATCAGGGAGTGCGAGGGCGGCAACGGAAAAGGGTTCGCAGAGTCGACCATACCGCTCCTTGAAAAATCGCAGCCTGTCTTTTGGTTCTGCCAGATCCTGAGCATACGGGGGTCCCCACCAAGCGTGCTGCAGCTGAAAGCTCCAAGTCTCAGGCTTCTCGCGTTGGGACACATCAAGGGCTGTTAAACGTCAGCAGTGTCAAATACCTCGATAGGTTAATACATACTTGTCATCAAGAAGATACCGTGGACATCCGGATCATATACACACGTCGCAATAGGGTGGTACTTTCTCATTAGAGGCGCTTCTTCGGCTGTGTATCCCTTCGCAGCGAAATTGATCATCGTCATTCCCGTGTCTTCAGGCTTCCCTTCTTGCGGTCCAACAAGATACTCTCGTACTTTGGACCTGGATCCATCTGCACCAACAACAATATTTCCACGCTCTGATGTTCCGTCAGCAAAGGAGACTGTAACTGTGGACTGGTCGGATTCTATTGACACGACTTTCCTCTTGAACTTTAATCCTCTCGCATTAGCCGTGGTTTGTCCGTCGCCGCTCTTGTAGATAGGTAGAGTCATACCGAGATATTGAGGTCTCCTCTGGATGTCAACAGAGTTCGCAGTTTCTTCCTCGAGACACGAACCATATCTGGCATCGCGATTCGGCCCATGACTTCACCTGTCAGACCATTGACATGCGGGATGGGTTTGTCTCCTGGATAATTCGGGTCCGTCTTGCACTCGTTAAACCGAGACTGTAAATTTTCAGGAAGTGTCTTCATGAGGTAGTCCTTTCCCCAATGCAGGAGCATTCCTATTGCTCATGTCAGCGGCACAGTCAATTTATCTCCGCCGCGTAACCAACCCCAATCTCGAGTTTTGTTCCAATAGTCATCTGCAGAGTCTCGTTCAAAGAGAGTGTATGCAATTCCTGCCTAGTGACTAGTGAGCTCTGATAGGTCTATCACCGGATTACCCGCCGAACGAGGACGTACCTTCTGCAACCCATTTGCTATTGCTAGACCGCAACTGCCTGACCTAGCATGTCAGTTGCAGTGCCCTTCGATGATTCCGCGAAGGGGAATCTGACCTCCACCAATGATAAGTACACGAAAACTGTCGTTGTTCTCCATTTTGAAACTTGTCTCCAAGGACGACTTTGAATTTTGCTGGGGATCTGACGCGAGAATCATGTACTACCTGCAGCCGGCTTTATACCTTAGCCAAATGCCGAAAAGGCTTCTGTTTTCCAAGCATTAGACATGAATACCGGGCCCTGCTATCTGCAAGCACTGTTCCGTCGTTGACAGGCATCGGAGGTGGCGGGTGGACCTGGACCGTTCCCAATTGTTTCCGAGAACGGTGTGTCTCCAGATTATCCCGAACTACGTGCATGATTATCTGAAATATCACTTCCGAGAAATACATCGGATCTGCGAACCTACTTCAACGAGAAGATTTCTGTCCCAATTCTCACGAAGACTAGTTCCATATGCGTCTTTTGATTGAATCCAGGCACTGATCGTGCATATCGTCTTCCAACATTACAAGAAAAATGGCACCACCATTCACTCGCCTAGTTCGGTTTGAAGACAGCAAAGGTCAAGTTCATTACGGTGAAGCTGGATCGGAATGGCAACAGGAGCTTGTGGGAAGAAAAGTCCCAACTTACAAAATATCTGATCCTTTCGGCGACGAATTCCCCTTAACTGGCAGTGAAGTCGAGATTGCAAAGGTCATCAAACCGAGCCTCGTCTGGACATACTGGAGAGACTGCTAACTGGCGCCCAGGTTCTTTGCCCCTTGGCGTCAGTTCCGATCATTATTGGTATAGGGCTCAACTACAAAGTGCATGCAGAGGAGGCAAAAGTACTATAGTGATCCCTTGTCGCAAAATTGGTCAGGAAGGATTCTGATGTCCTTCCACCTAGTTACCGATTCCCTCGTATCCAGTGGTTTTCACCAAGTATGCCGGTGCGTATTTCTCCAAGTTTCTGCATCGTGCCATTCACGTTTGTGATGCTTACAAAACTCAGATACCTTGGCTGGACCATTCCAAGACATCGCGGTCGATGCTATCGCAAAAGAGCTGGATTACGAGGGAGAGCTGAGTATTGTTATGGGTAAAGATGTGAAGAACCTAAAGCCAACGGACGATGTTCTGGACTACGTCCTGGGCTTCACCGTCGGTAATGACATCTCTGCCCGGTACTGGCAGTGGCCGCACATGTCGGGCTCTCAACATGGCTATGCCAAATCTTTCGACAATTTCGGGCCTATCGGTCCAGCCATTTCATCCCGTACCGCAACCCCACAGCCTGAGAGCCTCAGACTTAGGACATGGGTCAATGGCGAGCTTCGGCAAGACTGCAAGACGGACGATCTCATATTCGGTATTGACGCCATGATCAGACATTTGAGTCAAGGCATGACTTTGAGAAAAGGCACAGTGATCATGACAGGCACTCCTAAGTTAGTTCCATTTCTCTAGTGCCTTCACTCATTGGTACCACTGACTGACTGTCTTTCTAGTGGTGTTGCTGCATTCTTGCAGCCTCGGAATTGGCTTAAGGACGGAGATACCGTCAAAGTTGAAATTGAAGGAATCGGCTATATCAATAACAAAATGGTAGTTGCGGTGGAGTAATGAGACGTATACATACACCGTGCGAAGGCATGTCACTTGCGGGAAATCCCATAATAAATGTAGCCAGGAAGGAACTCGTACTTCACATCCAGGAAAATCATATTGAGCAAGACACGATAGAATTTAAGGTCGAGTTAAATCCACTTTGATCAAGTAGTATACTATCTACTGCTCAGCTTGAGATTTGTCACCAATTCATCTCTGCGCGTATCACTCACACCAAACGCTGTGCCATGATCATGATCACGCAGCAAGCACATATGCCGGCATAGTGTGTCGCGGGCCAATTTCCTTCCTCATCTTGATGTCCTTGATTTCGTCGCTCGTAAGCCCTTCTTCACCGTCAGGCTTCATCTTGCCAAGAATATGATCTGCCCAGCTGTCACACTCGATGTCTGTTCCAATGGGATTATTGTGGAAGGTTGGGCTGCGCACAAACGCGTCCGCCTCCTCCGAGGTGTCAAAGTTCTCGATCTGGATCTCGACCTTGTTCCTCTCCGGGTCACGGTAGTACATGCTGCTGGTCATGCCGTGGTTGACCGCCCAGTAAGGCACATACCCTAAGCATTTCATGTGGGTGTAGGTCCTTGCCATGGCGGTCAGCGTGCCGAACGTGAAGGCGATATGTTCGAGACCCGCGTGATCTCCCTCCTTGACCTGAGTGTCGGGGGTTTTGAGAATACCGATTCGATGATGCTCGTAGTCGTAGCGTAAGAAGGCAAAGTCAGGCTCTTCGAAGATGATCTCGCCATTCACCAGCTCGAGGTAGAATTTGATCATTTCCCGGTAGTTCTTCTCCGTCGTGCGCAACACAACATGAGCCAGGGCGATTGGGCTCGGACGGCCGTTCTCTTTGGCAGTCGCCATTGTCGTCGCTGAAAATGTCAGTGGTAGGAAAGAGTATATTTCTCTTTTTTTTTTTGAAGCGGCTTCACAGTTGTTCAAAATCACATTTGTCGTGCCGAGCATCATTCTAAGCAGGGCAGACAATTCGTATCAGCAGATACCGCCATTACACTCTTCATTGCCATCGGAAATTTGATTCGGCTTCGGATCATGTTTTGCTCTGCACAGGTTCGGATGGTTAAGGGGCTTCGGCAGAATAAGGAGCTGTGGAGACACCTACGTCGGTTTCATGATGAGTGCGGAGGAATGGAGCTTCCGGACATACACAGCAACGTCGATGTATTTACAAATCTCGTGCAGAAGGTATATTTCCGACTTCCTGAAGGCTTAAGGTCGAGACTCAACAATAAGTGCCATCAGAACAGCCATCTAATGAATTTCCTAGTTTCGCACAGCTCCTTTAAACCGTCTTGCTGGATTACAATAACGCTAATATTTCACCATGTCCTTCATAATCAAAGACGTTCGAGTCTTTGATGGTGAGAACGTGCTTGAGAATGCCGGTGTGATCGTTGAAAATGGGCTCATCGCCCAGGTTGGAGTAGACCTGCAAAAACCAGGGCTTTCTGTTTTCTCGAAGCCTGATCATACTGTTCTCCCCGGTCTCATTGATGCCCATTGTCATCCATATCGAGAGGCCAGACTTTCAGAACAGTCGTTTCGCTTTGGCATCACGACGATAATGGATATGCACAACACGAACGATAATGCACAGTTGCAGAAGAAATGGGCCAGGGAGAGAAAGGACTTTCCTGATGTCAAAAGTAGCCATTTTTCGGCCACTATCAATGGAGGGTGGCCCGCTTGGGTCGAGAAGAAGCTCAGTAACAATGAAGTAGGTTAGCCACAATATGCCGACTTATTTGTGGGAGATCTTGAGCTCATTATTTTAAGCACGCAAATTGGGATGAGTGGCCGAACGTGGCGACAGAAGAGGACGCAAAGCCTTACATCGAAAGAGCCATCGCAGACGGCTCAGACTATATCAAGTTGATGCACGAAGGTGGTAGAGCCATCGGACAAAGTGGCATTGTGCAAACTAAAGAGTCAGTGCAAGCGGCCGTCGTTGATGCAGCTCATCGGAACGGATTGAAAGTTGTTGCTCATGCATTATCACGACAAGACACGATCGAGTGCCTGAGAGCTGGGGTCGACGGCATGACGCACACCTTCTTCGATGAGCCCATTACCTCCGAAGTTATCGAGCTGTACAAAAAGAACAATGCATGGGTCAATCCGACTTTGGTCTGCGCTGGATCTCTCACTGGTGAATCCCAGGAGATAGTCGAGTCGTTTTCGCAAGACGAACGGGTCAAGAGCCGGCTCGACCCCTCAGATATGCCGCTAATGCATCACTGTTTACATATGAAATCGGCGAATGCAAAGTGGCAGTATGCGATTGACAGTGTTCGGCAATTGAAGGCTGCCGGTGTGGACATTATCTGGTAAGTAATCCCCCGAAACCCAAATCTCTTTCCTTTCATATGCACCCAAGTCACTGAATCTGGAACATATAGCGGCTCGGATGCGGCAGCTGGGGCACCTGCCTGTGTGTTTGGTGCCAACATGCACGTAGAGCTCTACTTGTTGGTGAAAAAAGCTGGGCTGTCGCCTTTAGAAGCGCTGCGTGCAACGACTAGTCTCACATCAAAAAGATTCGGATGGATGGATAGAGGGAGGATAGCGCCAGGACTCAAGGCTGACTTACTCCTTGTAGAGGGCAACCCTCTACAGGAAATATCAGACCTGCTGAACATCAGAGAGATCTGGAGAGACGGCGTCCGATTTGAAGGTCACCCAGGGTTTTAGAACGCTCTCCAATAGGTACTGTCACTTAATCAAAAGGGAAAGCCTCAACATAGAGATGCTCTTCCCTTCATTACCTCGGCTTCAGTGGGACCAGAAATAGTCCCCCTTCAGACACAACGGAATCGTCCATTCACCGACAGAATGGATGCCTTCACTGTCCCAAGTATGGCGCCTAAATGGACGCGCAGCAAGGATCTCGATGGATCTTCTCACAGTCTATACAGAAGAGCACCTTCTCTGACCTTCACGAAGTCCTCTCGAACCGCGTCTCGTCACCTATCTTGTATGTACACGACCGACAGCAACTAAGCTCTATATGATAGTGTGTTAGGGATAGCCTGATTGAATAGGTAGAGTAATAATAACATGTCTCAAATAGTAGGTATTCCTATACGCTTCGCGTATACAGACTCAAAGCATGATGAACGCATGCTTCTCTGAGTCGGATCGCAAGTGCTATATACTTGTGCTTAATATGGGGGGTGAAAGGTCTTGATCCCCCTCCTTTTCTTTTGGACATGTCGGGTCCGGACTTTTTTATTCATTCTCACTTTGTGGTGGTCTAGCTTACGTTGGATGATCCGGAGGCTACTTGGACCGTCATGAATGGCGCATTTGCCATTCCGACAGGCGTTTATGTCCGTATTGCTGGTCGCGCAGATGGGAGACGTCTGTGACTTTGAAGATTGGGGATTCAAGTCGCCTAGGCTTTCTCGATAGTTATCAGCGTCAGTTCGTTATGGTGCTTTGGTACGGAGGATCCTCGCCTCGAAACAATGATCTATTCCGACCACGTAAAGGCTGTTCTTACGCCTGTAGTAGCGCTAGTAAGCACGTGACTATCACATGACCCGTTCACTTAGATAGCTCTCGGTTGGTCCTGCTAACTGTCGCAATCAGGAATCCCTTGGTCCTTGTTGGGCCCCTGCACGCCTTGTGACAGGCTTGGCAACGGCCCGTTTAATTAGTCGCAAAGTCAATTAAGGGAATGTCAAGAATGAAATATCGAGAGCTTCGACTTTGAGAACTTTGTAGTTCTCTTAAACCCTTCGAATCTAAAGCGTAGTAAATCACCCGTGAAAGTCGCCTGTCGCACGTAAATGGCCTCATCGCATCTCGCTCTCCGCGTCCTCACGGCGCCAGAGCTGTGGAGCGATGCCGTCCTCGTCCCAACCTGCACGCTGATCAACGAATCCTACAAGGGGCGCGAATCAGAGGGTCTCCTGGACCGGTATCCCAGCGCGGAAGACTTTGCGCGCGACCTCGACGCAGACGGCCTGTGTGCGGTGATCCAGGACAGCCGGCACGAGAACCGCCCCGTCGCCGTAGCGGTAGCGAAGCGGTGGAAAGGGCGACGGAAGGACGACAACGACGACGACGACGACCGCGCCACTGCCCCTGACGCCGGGACGCGAGATTGGGAGATCGGCCCCGCCGCGTCGCGCAGCTTGCCCGAATATCGCAGCCGCGGGCTCATCGAGCGGTGCTTGCAGGGTCTATCGGCACGGCTGGTCGCGCAGGTCGCGGAGGGGCCGATTCGGCTGTGGGTCAAGGTGGTGGAGGAATTCTACGCGGTGTACTGGGCGCGCAAGGGCTTTGTGCAGTGCGGAGCGAGCTACGTGATTCCCGTGGGAGAGTGGCATCGCGATCGAGCTTACACGTTGGTGGATATGGTGAAGGAGATATCGAGGAGTGCTGATGGTGCAGGTAACGCTGGCTCGCGCCTAGAGAAGACTGGGAGTGGCATCATAGAGCCCAGCGCTTCAGAACTGGCGAAATGAAGCACATAGGGGAAGACGGACGCCAATTTCTGCGCTCTGGACTCTGAAGGGACGCTGGCCCGCCACTCCTTCAATCTGTCTTGCCAACTTCACGACGGAATTCGGCGGCCTTCTACCAACAACGACAGAAGTCAAGTCCGCCATCATCTGTTCGAGTGTCTCTGACTGGTCGCGTGGTTGATCACAGTCCTTCTCTGCACCCCCTAGTGGCCACATCTCTTCCCGAACAGCTTCTTGCTTCGACGTCGTAATTCTTGGCCAACAAAGTTCTCCATCGCGATCAACGATGGCTTCCACGTGATAAGGGACTGGAGGGAACTATCCTCTCCGAGATGGAAATCCTCAATGTCAAAGCCTTTGCCAACAACTTCGCCCCCATCGAGATCAGGGCTCATGGAATAAGTTTGCTCCTTTCGGTATGGCTTTAATGATATCTGAGACGGCTTAGCCTCGACCTTTTCCCGTGACTCTCTTGCCTCTCTCGCCTTCCACGTCTCCTTGGTTGCGCGGCGAGGCCGTTTCGAGGAGCGCCATCGCCGGAAAGAACGTTGGGTTGGGTAGATGATGGTGTCCGTTTGGGTCTTGGGACACCTTGAGTCACAGTGCCATGAACAGAGTGATGGGAGTGGGAGACGGCGTTCTTACAGCAATCGAAGCGGCGGCGCCCAGCCCGCGACCATATCCGAAACGGCCGGGCCGCCTAAAACGAAGGCGGATTTCCCGGCAACAACTTTACATTTAGAAACTTATAGAACTCTATATTTCCAAGAATTTGGGATTAGGAACCGACAATGACGCCCCACACAGTGTCAAACTCGGCATTGAAACGAACCACGAGGCCTAAGAATGCATCCTGCACTCAACACATCGTGCCAACCTTCTGTTCCCTAGGCGCCCAAATTTGAACTCTCTTGTGTTCGTCTTGTCCATACGAGAAATTGTATGGAAATTATGGAAGCGACTCCGCATTGTCAACCGAGTCGTCGTCACTAGTCCAGATTTTGCTTCCGAAGCGGGCTTCGCTTGCTCGGATGCTCTCACTTCGGCCCGAAATTTCTCTCTGCTCTCAACTCACCCAGATGTACTCGCCAGCCCTATCTTCCCCGTAGTCCATGGGGTCCCCGGATGTGAGCGACATGTAATAGTTCGAACTGCTGCCTGCTTGAGCTCAGGGCTCGGAGATATATCTTTTACATGGGTGCAGAGACTATCAAATGGAGAAAGGCCCAATTGTACCGGGCAGGATGCCTGTGAGCTGCTCCCCGTTGCAGATCAAGAATCGCCTTGAACTCCTCCCGCCGGCCAGGTTCTTCTGTGTTCGACCGCAGGTAAGTAGTCGCTGTCAGCACAAGCCAGCCTTCGAACAACATCTCAGCCATGTACGCATCAATCATCAATTGGGCCGTCTGCGCCGGCCTGATTTTAGGAATAATTCTGATTTCCAAGGTCAGTGCATTACTCAGTCCAAGTGAGCCACCGATACCAGCAGGAGATAGATCATTGAGGCTTTCTTGTTTTCGCCTCTGCGTAAGATACCTGGGCCTTTTCTTGCCAGGTTGACGCCATTATGGTTGAGATTCATCGACCTGTCCGGCGATAGGACGACAACGATCCATCGACTACATCAGAAGTATGGAGCAACAGTGCTAGTTGGGCCTAAAGAGATCTCTGTTGCCAATATCTTGAACGTGAAGGATCTCTACGGCCAGCAGACAAGCTTTATGAAAGCACCAATTTATGAGTCCATGACGCTTCCACCCATCGGCATCTTTAGCATGCGCAACAAATCAGAGCACAGCCAGAGACGTCGATTACTGAGCCATGCATTTTCGCAATCCAATCTCAATGAGTCGGAACCTCTCATTCTACAAACGGTTCAGCGACTGCTAGAGATCTTAGAGAAGAATAAGGGCCAGCCCCTGGATTTTCTTAATCTATTCAGATTAACAGCCTTCGACGTGGTTGGTCAGTAGAATGAAGACGGAGGGACTTTGGTGATGAAGAGCTGACTCTGTCTGGTATAGGTGAGCTTTTCCTTGGTCAATCATTCGGAGGACTGGCATCAGGGAAAACGCCACAGTTCTTGAGCGACATGGACCTTTATTTCATTTTGAGCGATCTTAAATGGAACAATCCGTGGGTTGCTGCATTATTTGCTATGATACCACTCAAATCAGTTCAATACTTTCTTGGTGCAATGCAAAGACTTGGAGATGTGAGAGCCAGCCTCTAAATTTGGAACTCGGGTCAAGGCTGACAAGAAGGCAGTATGGCGAAAGGGCTTTTCGAGCTTACGTTGACCAGTATGGCCGGTCGTCAGGACGAAAGGATCTCTTGACTAAAATTCTGTCCGTCAAGAGGGAGACTGAAGCAGCGCAACTCACCGACCGGGAGACGTCTTTCGAAGTGGGCAATCTCATCTTTGCTGGAACTGGTACGGTGGCTTCCGGCTCATTTTTCGACCAACCGTGGTAGAGGCTGACACGAAATTTGCAGACACAACAAGTACTACCTTGACATTCTTGTTCTGGGAGCTCGCAAAATACCCGATCTGGCAAGATAAATTGCGTGAGGAGTTGCTGGGACTTCCCTCAACTACACCTACCTTCCAAGAAGTGCAGGATTTGCCTGTCTTGGACGCCGTCATCAATGAAGCATTGCGGCTGCATCCTGCAGCGCCAGCAAGTCTTCCAAGAGAAACTCCACGAGGCGGATCAGAGATGAATGGCTTCTTCATTGCGGAAAAGGTAAACCGTTCTTTATTCCCTTGGATCTAACGTTCTTATCAGTTCGTTCACTCATACATATTCATAGACTATCATCTCCATGCAGTGCTATACCACACACCGCGACCCAAAAGTCTTTCCAGACCCCGAACAGTTTGTCCCCGAGCGTTGGATGTCGCCCAACGAAGTCACAAATGATATGAAAGAACTCTTCATGCCCTTCTCCAAAGGCACAAGAGCTTGTCTAGGGAAGAATTTGGCTATCATGGAATTGAAGCTGATCACGGCCACGCTGGTGAAGAATTTCAAGTTTGCGAAGGCATCGACCACTACGGAGAAGACAATGGCGGTCAAGGATCACTTCCTGCTCATGCCAGTCAGTGGCAAATGTGAGCTGATATGCACCTGAAGTGTAGATGAACTGTTATGCATCTAGGGTCTTGCAGAGAAGTCTCGTAAGGCAAATCAAATTGACACTCCGTGAAGTACTTGGGTCAAAAACCAAGAGCAACGGAACTTGTTCTCGCTCGGGAATTTCTATTTTGCTTTTCCCGTAAATACTGATGCGGAAACCAAGACTATATGAGTTCCTTTTCTGTAGTCGTTATCTTAAATAAAGAGCGCGCTCTGCGCTAGGGATGTAAGAAGCTGGTCGAGCACGGTTCGACCGAGGAGGAATGTACCACATTGTCCTGTTTTCACGACTCATACTCGTGCTTCCATTTCAGAATTTGAATCTACAGCGACGGCAACGGCTTCGCGGGCAGGATTCGACTAGTCACGCCGCCGAAGCCAGACATTTTCCCGTCTGCCGCCTTAAACCAGCCTTCAATTGTAAACTCGTCTCCATCCTCGAGCCAGGACATGGGTTTGCCGCCAACGTGGGGTAGAACGTGCTTCTGTGCAAAGACTTCAAGCAGGCAGCCGCTCCTGGCAATCGATCCCTTTTCCGAACTGACTTCGACGCCAGAAGGAAGCTGTGCCCGGAAAAGGGGAGAATTTTGATTAGTGAGGACAGTTTCTTGTGGTGATCATATGAGTGGAATGAAAGAGATGTATATACCGGTGAAGAAATTGTGCCACTGGCCACGAGATCTCCTGTATTAATCCCGAGACCTGATGAGGACTGATATGCTATCATCTGGGGAAGACTCCAATATGAATCCGCAAATCTGGACCGGACAATCTCCACGGCTTCACCATTACCACCTGTTTTGTTTAAGGTTTAAGTTCAAAGGAATGTTAATCCACAAGGGAAAGAGGTACCAACTTACGAGTGACAGTCGCACGGAACTCAATATCATAGATTCCATGATTGTTTTCATCGGCAACTAACATCGGATGAATCTTGGTCGAATTGGAAGCCGGCGGGGAAGCTCGGCATCCCTTCAAAGCATCCAATGTCACAATCCACGGCGATATGGTCGTTATGAATCCCTTCGAATGGAAAGGCCCCAGGGGTGGCATCTCGTACTTTTGCATGTCGCGCGCGGACCAGTCGTTGTGCAGCACGAAACCAAATATATGGTCGGCGGCAGTCTTAGCGTCCACTGAGGTTCCCATCACAATAGGTCCAGAAATGAAAGCCCCAAGTTCGACTTCAAAGTCTAGCTGCTCGGAAGGTTGAAATTCAGGCTTCGACTTGCCCTTGCTGGGGAAAAATCCGCATGGACGGATGACATCTGTTCCCGAGACTTTGATGGATGATATCCGTCCGTTATAAGTCATGGGATATTCAACAAAGGCCGGAGGCAAAGTAAGACCTAACGGATAGAGGCTCTCTCACATTAAGTCAGCAATGAAAAGGGAGAATAAGGATGGGAGGGGACATTTCAATGTACATTCTCCGCGTGGATTAGAGAGGAGAAGGCGTCTGTGTAGTCCGTAATTTTCATTGGCAAGTGCATTTGCGCGTCTTTCCTGTGAGTGAAGACTTTGCGATTCAGAGCTTGGTCGGTGAAGAGCGGTGATTGAGCATTTGATAGACTTTCAATTAAGATGGATCTGCACTTGGACCGTTCATAGCTTGGAATGCTCGCGAAGGCATTGAGGTTTGGCTGAGGAAGATGCTCCGGTCAGCTTCACGGACATCCTGTAGGAGACACAGATGGACTCTTTTCTTGGTACCTGAAGGAATAAGTCCTCCACCGTCTTGCAGGTCTCAGAGACTTCATTGAACAGTCCATGTTTTGCTAGATGGTGAAGCTCGAGGACAAAGTCACCGATAGCGACTCCGGCACGTGGCTTGGCCTAGAAGATGGGAAGATGCGGTCAATGACGGACCCACCGGTGGCTGTCACAAAAAGACTTACTCCCAGTCCAATGTCAGGTGGAGTGCTGAAGATCCCGAAGGGCAAGTTGTATAGTCCAAATGGACAGTACTCGCTGATTGGCACAGGATAAGGCACTGTATTCATGTCTAATGACTGGTTTGAAGTTCTGCCTCAGCTTGGCAAGATATAATCCAACTTCAAAGTGTATTTATTGAGGAAAGAAACAGGCGCCACTTGGATATATCCTTTCCGAACATCTGGACAAAAGGAGGTCTCGTCGAATCTTGTGTAATTATGCAGGCTTCTGGCAGACGGGGAAATCATAGTCTCTCGCTCGGACCGAATCTTTTCAGCTATCTCGGAACGATTTCCCAGCAACTCGGGTCGCCAAAAGTCGTTTCGAGCGGTGGAGAAAAGGGGTCTAGACTCTAGCATAGTATTCCAATCTCGGAACAAATTTTCAATGCTGATTTGCTCTCACCGAACCACCAATGGCTATTGATCTGGGGTAGATGCTGGGGAATCTTGAGACCATCCACATGTACTTATATCCATGTCGGGGTGAGGTGTGCGAAATGCTTTATCAACTCTTGTCGCTCGATCAAATTCACAAAAGTCCATTTTCAATAGAAATCCCTTGTCACCTATGGGGGAGCATACGTCCTTCCACGTCGAAGCTGTTCCCGGCCATCATGACGATGCTGTCTACTGGAATCACCTCAAGACAATTGTACTGGTTTTGGTGCGCTGATCAACTCTTAGTCTCCACATCAAGCTTTACTGACCAGACGGAGTATATAGGCTGTGAATAGCATCTACTTCGCTCAGCTCGCGTTCCTGATCGCTGCGGGAGCCTTGTCCCGACCAATCGCAGCTGTCGTGGGTGGATCGTCGCTCACCTCATGGCCTACCGCCATCATGGCGATCGCGACAGTCGCACTCAGTCCTCCAATAGCACAGGCGGCTGATTTTTGGGGTCGCAAATGGCTTTTAGTCATTCCCACGGCGTTCGGCTGCCTCGGGGCCATTATCGTCTCAAGGGCCAGTTCAATGGGAATGGCGCTCGCCGGGTTCGCCATCGGTGGCATCTCATATGGCGCACAGCCACTGCTGCACGCTGTCGTCTCAGAGGTCCTGCCGCGAAAGTATCGATCCTGGGCTCAATCCAGTGTCAATATATCGGTGGGAATGGGGGCCATCTTTGGACTTCTCGCAGGTGGTGCGTTGGTGGAAAGCAACCCGGCAGGTTTTCGAACGTACTTATACATCGTGGCTGGCTTGTACGCAGCAGCGGCACTAGCATGTTTGTGCCTCTACCACCCTCCTCCCCGAGAAGCTCAGCTCACTAGCACTCGAAACAAACTCAAACAACTCGATTGGATTGGCTTCGGTCTGATCACGTCAGGCTTGAGTTTGTTCTGCCTCGGGCTCTCATGGGCACAAAATCCGTATCCGTGGGATGACGCCCACGTACTCGCACCTTTTCTAATCGGAATATTCCTCACTCTCACTCTCGTTCTTTACGAGTGGAAGGTGAATACCACTGGACTCTTCCACCACGCCTTGTTCCGCGACCGAAACTTCCCGCTTGCGCTGATATGCATCTTCGTCGAGGGAATGGGAGCTTTAGGGGCCAACTACTTCGTGCCTTTTCAACTATCGGTCCTGTTTCCTACAATGAGCACATTCCGTGTGACATTGTGCTACAGTATCTCTTACATTGCTTTTATTGTCTTTTGCTTCACCGTCGGATTTTACATCTGGAAGACAAGAACCGTCCGGATTCCAAGCATGGCTGGTTTCGGGGGCTTTGCGCTGTTTTTCATCCTCGCTGCGACAGCCAAGACTACCACCGACGAGGCGAATTTCTGGGGTTACATGGTCTTCCTGGGAGCAGGACTGGCCTTCCTGCTTACGACACTGATTGTCGCCGCTCAACTTTCTACTCCGCCTGAGCTGATCGCAATTACTTCGGGATTGATGCTTTGCGTTAGAAGCTTGGGAGCATCTAGTGGATTGGCCATCTTCAATGTGATCTTTAGTCACGGCGTTGCCCAGAACCTGGCTGCGAAGGTTGCAGATGCCACAGTCCCCCTCGGTTTGCCCGCAGAGTCTCTTGGGCCATTCATAGTGGCATTGTCATCTGGAGACCAGAATGCACTAATAGAGATACCTGGCGTGACTTCTGATATCATTGTCGCAGGCGGTCTCGCCGTCCAGCAGGCGTACCGGGTTGCGTTTAGCTACGTTTGGGCGGCAGCGGCAGCATTTTCCTTTGCAGCTCTACTTGGTAAGTCTCCCTGATGCCCCAAAGAAGATTTATGCTCTTACTCACCCGAAACTTACAGTCAGCATCTTCCTCCGCAATCCCATATCTGAGTTTAACGCTAATGTCGACGCGCCGCTCGAAACTGTGGTTCCATCGCAAGACTCTGTTGCGTCTGCAGAGGAGAAGGCAGTCACGGAGTAGGATGCTGGGCTGTATTTTTGTCCAGAATTAGCCTCTCAAGAGTTGGGAGGCTTGCTCGGATGTATCTTTGAGAATAATTGCTCGATTACCTTCCATCTCTTTGTCGATTCTCTGCCACGCTCCGCAATGCTTTACCGCACTGTTTCAGTGTATTGAACAGAGATACACCGAGCTTGTGCATATCTAACCAAGATACAAGTGCACATCTAATGTGTTAAACATAAAGTTGATAAAATAAAGAAGCACTTATGTTTGACCAGATAGAAGAGCTTGCGGTAGTGTCAAGTCGACCGCGCCTTCCACAAATCTCAGATCACATGATGCGGGGCCCAACGAATCACTGAAGCACCGATTTAGAGTCTCTTTCCTTACATCCCGATACTTACTCTCGGTCAAAAATAGTTCGCGACAATGTCAGAGCAGATTGCTATATTGACTCATATCATCAAACCAGTTGAGAGACATACGCATACAGCGATATTCCTACACGGCCGAGGAGACACCGGACCAGATTTTGCGGTAGAATTACTCACAGCCAGATTCACTTCAACAGACAACGAGACCTCAACGCTCTCTGCGCGGCTGCCTTCATGGCGCTGGGTCTTTCCATCGGCGCCGTCTCGATGGAGTCTCGCTTTTCAAGAAGAGATTCCTGCATGGTTTGAGGCCGCTTCGCTGCTATGTTCAACTGCAGGGGAAGACTTACAGATGAACGGGATAATAGAATCAGTGACTGAAATTGCCAAGGTCATAGACAAAGAAGTGTCTCGATTGGAAGGCCACCCAGAAAACCTTGTCCTCTGCGGTATCAGCCAAGGTGCTGCCGTGGGCATGTGGACATTACTCTGCTCAAGCCGAGCTCATCGCAGACTGGGTGGTTTTATTGGAGCAAGCAGCTGGCTCCCAGCTGCCTCTGAAATTGAAGCGTATTTGGCTCAAGCTATTAATTATACGCAACCCGCAGAACTCACATTCGAGAATCCAGGCTCCCGGAGCACTGTGAACTTTGTTCTAAAGGCCGTGAAGACCTCTCTTGAACGTCATGGAGCTAGAAATCATATTCTATCAACTCCAATACTTCTGGGGCATGGTACAGATGACGCCTGGGTGGATGTAAGCTCAGGTCGAAAGGCAAGGGACGTCTTACGAATTGTCGGATTCACCGATGTGGCGTGGAAGGAATACGCCGGGGCTGGACAAGAAGGGCATTGGTTCAAAGAGCCAGAACAGCTGGACGACATTGCCGAGTTTCTTGCGGTGGTGGAGGCCAGGCAACTTTTTCCAATACAGTGACCGGCCAGGTCGCCTAAAAACCGGAAACTGCCGACAATATATATACTGATCTAGCGAGAAACATAATGGCTCCTGCATCCCAGTTCCTATACGTGCCTAACTTGAGAGGCAGCGAGCCAAGAAGCTGATGATGCTGTTGGGTGAAACTAGATTTTTGAGAAAAGTCACTAAACCTCATGCCATCTCCACATGCATGATTCATCATAGTTCTCTTGTACATCCGGGCTCGAGCCTTTCATAAATGGCCACCAATTCCATCCATAGCCTCCGAGCAGTTTGATCTCCTTCAGAACTTTTCACAAACGGACTATAACTCTTGACCATGCATTCACTCAAATACTGCCCATGCGACTCCTTCCCGGCGACCGCTCCCCCATGCACGAGCGTCCTGGCGCCTATCTCGCTCGGCCTCCCGATCAACTTCAGTCCAATATTGATACCAGTGTCATTGTTTTCGCGGAAGAGATTGGTCCGACACAGACCAGGGGCGACGTTGTTGATAACCACGAGTGGTTTCCCCACTGGATCAAGTCGGGCGGACTCTGTTAGCAGCGAGGCGATATGCTTCACCATCAGCATTGTCCCTAGCTTGCTGAGGTAGTATCTGGCTTTCATGTCTGCGCTCTTGGGGTCGACTTCTGAGAGAGATGTCAAAATCTGTCCCTCCGGGGCGGTGGTGAACTCTCCGTGGTTCGCCCAGAAATGTACAGCAGAGCCGACGACAGCGATTGTGGGTGAGTTATTGTGCTTCTTTGCGGAATCTCGCAGAATCGGAACCAGCAGTGTCGTCAGGAAGAAGGTCGAGATCACATTGACCGTGAGGTCGGTCTCGTAACCCTCGGCCATGTCCCACTCGACCATATGGACCCCCGCATTGAGAATCGCGCCGTCGAGGCGTGGAAGGTCTTTGCAGCGTTTGGCGAAAGCCGACACACTTGAGAAAGACGCAAGGTCGAGCTGAAGGATTTCGACTTTTGGCATTTCGCCCGAGGGATGGGTGGTGGACTCCACACTTGCTTTGGCAGTCTCAGCTTTTGAGATGTTGCGACATGCGAGGATGATTTTGCTGCAGTTGAGTCTGACAAGCAGCTTCGCCGCGTCTAGCCCCAGTCCTGAGTTTCCTCCTGTGACGATGATGGTGCGACCGGTAAGATCGGCCTGTGGCATAGCTGGCGTGGTGAACTGGCCTCGAAGGAACTGAAAAATACCTCCCATAGCTGCGACTGTCTCGAAGGGTTTTTTGCTTTCGGTGATGGTGTCGAGATCCAACAGCCCAGACTTAGACTCAGTGATCTGGATGTAATACTGTACGCCTTTAACCAAGATGCAATTTTCAGCAAAACGCAAGTGGCAATTATATAGAAAGCAGTGCTGTACGAAACTTGGATCGGATTGACAGGAGTCCGGCCTCCGTGGCCTTCTGCATCAGGCACCCAGCAGCTGCGTAGCTTTATCATGTTCTCTGAATGCCGAGGCACTTCATTCTTCCAATGAAAAGAGGTGTAGTGAGAATGGCAATCGCGAGAGAGCGCGTCCAGGTCAGAGAAGCCCTGCGAGATTTTTAGCTGCATGATAATTGTATACCTAACTAGGTTAGACTCCAGTTCCGACCAATTAGCATACTCTGCGCCAAGCATTAAGGGATAGATCGTGCTGGTATTCGGTCTCACGCTCAGGCTTACAGCTGGCGACGTAGTAAACACAACAATAGTCAAGTGAGCGAAAGATTCGATGAGAGAAATGATTCCTACCCAAGATAAAGCCGACCAGAGGTTTGGTGTAGCATGACATTGGATGTTTGGAGGAGTCATCACGTGATCAATAAGACCCATCGGTCAGCACGTGACCAAGCTCGAAGCAGGGCCCCAGCAGGCTCGGCAATCCTCATTGACATGCCACCCGCAAAGCCGACTGCTCATGACCAACAAAGTTGCGGCACAGAGCACACGTTGCAGGTTGTCTTTGCTGTCCAAGTATTACTGGAGAAGAGTCGTTAATCATGTACAAAACAACGCGCACGCAATGACGATTCAGGCGCCGCAATTTCCCAGCCTCGTCGTGAGCAGGTGGCTGGGAAACCAGGGGGGCCATCTCAAGCACTCGCCAACATCCCATCTCTCGAGCACACAACCGTCAAAAGTCCAACCTACTCTTCTCTGTACGCGACCTGAGAGAGACCCATCTTTTACAAGGCTCTAAATATCTCGAAACTATAGTGTACTATTCAAAATCTTCGGCTCTCAAAAAATCAGATCATGCCAACCATCCTCACGCCCCAAGGCTGGGTCAAAGTTGCACCTGCGCCACGGAAGAGACAAGCAGCACCTGCCGACCCAAAAGTCACACTCAGAGGTCCATTGGCATATCTAGCATGTCAACGAGAACGCCCCTCGCTCAACGTGCCGGGTCCAAAGGGGGGTAAAAACCCCTTCCCGTACGATCTGAACGCCAACCCTGAAAATTTAAGACGGCAAGGGCTCGCAAAGGCGGATAGGAGCGTTTCAACTCCGGCGGTCATGCATGGTGGTCTGAGTCTGAACTACGAGGAAGAACCAGCACCGCCCCTTGAGCCAGAAATCATCGAAATTGCCCCGTCACCAGCAGCTTCCAAATCCGAGTCGACGTCGAAATCCAAACACCGGTCCAAGAGCTCTCGACACCGCCACCATCACGACGATGATAACCACTCAGTATCAAGTGCGGGCTCAAGCTCAACAACGAGCTCCTCTTTGTCCGGGTCCAGCTCTGCGCCATCAAGTAGATCTTACACGCGACATCGGCCTCCGGTCGAAGCACGGCCGCGACCGAGCAGTCATCACAATTATTACAACCAACCGCCGCCGATGGCTGGAGGGTACAATCCGTACCTTGCACCGCCGCCCGTGCATACGCATATGCCGATGGCAATGCCGCCGTCGAGCGGGCGGAGTTTGTCGTATAGTTGGTACAATGCGACTACGCCATTGAACTTGAATGCGAATTCGTGATCGGTTCTGAGGACAAAGAGTGAGTGGACGAATTGAGTGACTTGTGAATGTGAAATACAGTAACCATTTGGGATTGAGAAAGCAGGGAGTTCGGTATAAAGCAAATGAGGGATGTTGGGATTCAGATTTGTCGACTTTTAAATGGCCTTTACTTCTTACCTTTCCAGCTTCGAGTTGTGTTGTTGATAGCCAGATTGAAATGAATTTGTAATAAGTTGTCATGGCATTGCAATCGATCAAATCTATACTGCTTTCTGTAGGCTTCTTCCTGGGGTATACACATCTCCATGACGTCCGTGGATCATAAATTCCAAAAACGTATAAACAAATGAAAGATCGTAAGCCTGAGCAACCCGGCGTCTTCTAGCTCGCATTGCAGATATCTCGCCATCAAAACCTCAAATATTCCCTCCCATTTTCATATTCATAAACACATATACAAGCGCATATACAAGGCCGCAAGCCGTCTGCCATTCCTCGCACAGAATATGTTCAATATCAGGACAGAGCATGGGACGACTTCTTCTTCAATCGTCATCATCAACAAGCACGACCTTCTCAGTCCTTCTGGTCTCCCTGTATGTGCGGATTTGCTTCACCGGCGGAGGCCTGATGAATGTCTTCTGCGTCTTAGTGACCATGACTCTCGTGCCAGGGTAGTTGCCACCGCCAACAAAGGTGAGGTTCGCCTCAGGACGGCGTGGGTACGGGTCGATGATGACGACGGGAGGTTTGCGCCGACGGCCGCCGCGTGAGGAGGAAGAGGACGTGTCGCTGCCGTACTGAGGTCTGCGACGCCAGGTACGGAAGCAGCAGATGCAGAGTAAGAAGAGGAGCAGCACGCCGAAGAAGACTCCCACCACAATGCCGCCCACAGCGCCGGGGGAGAGGCCACCGTGATGATGTTCATTGACCACGACGACGCTCGCGGGACTGGTAGTGGTCACGGCAGGGACGAGGCTCGTGGTCGTTGGCGGACACCATGAAGAGGTGGTCGTGGGCTCATAGTCGCAATCGCATTCCGTCGTCGTCGTGTAACTTGTGACGAACCCGGTGGTGTAGCTCGTCCACACGACCTGGCTGCTCGTCGTCGTGGGCCAAACTTCCTCGGTGGTGGAGCTTGTGTAACTGATCCATTGTCCCGACCCATCGGACCCAGGATCTCTCAACTCTATCATCGTCATTTAGAGGTTCTCAAGCTGTGATAGATTTGGATCAGGCGAATTGCGCTGAAGTACCTGGGCGGCTCTCTAGCATTGGAGGGGAGAAGGAGGGAAGAAGGCTGCGCGCAGGACTCGAGGACTGGGAAGTTCCCAGCTGGCGGGCAGTGCCATTTGAGGAACGGCGGACACACATGCATCATGCACACGCAAGTAATGAGACATTACAGCTGCAGGGCTGTCTTCCAGCCACCTTTTGGTGTCCTGGGTTGATGATTCTGGAATAAAATCTAGGCGGCTGGAAGCTGAACCGCCGGCCGAGGATTGCAACCCCGCAGCGCGAGGGGAACAGCTGCCGCGCCAGTGCCGCCTTAAGCTCACCCAATGGTGCCTGGATCGCCCAGATCGAGGTAGCCCCACTGTTTGTGTCAGCGGCCACGTTCTCATGCCCCGTAAGTACCCCGATGCCTGGTTAAAGCACCTCGCACCTTGGAATAAACTTTGTAACCGCGACCTTACTAATTTAAAAATGTACTCGTTCAGGTACCTGAGTCAACCAATGCCTGAAGAACGAATTGGAACGCTTTTGATCTGCTGTGCTTTATGATACAATCTATCAAGGCACCTTCATCAGACCATCAAATACATACAAAGATCCCGAAAATAACTTATATAGATGGATTCATGAAACCTCCAAAAAAAAAGGATTGGCGAGGTATGAGGTAGGTTTATAAAACACATTGCTCTGGACAGCTTCAAAACTCGTCTCCCCTAATCTCAAGCTTTCGTTGCGCATTCGAGTGCTCATTGTCCTGGGAGCTCTTGGGAAGGAGCAGATCTCGAGAAGCTTGACTCAAGCTCAGAGACGTGAGGCGGCGACTGCGTAGTTGGCACGGAGTACGGCTGCTCTGTATAAATAGCAGATTTCAGATTGTACTGATATCCTGCTCCCTTCGGCGGCTTTCTCCCTATCTTCAGCGCCAAAATCCACCCGAGTCCAAGCAGGGATGCTGCGCCAATGATGACACCGATGGCGATGCCCGCCTTTGCGCCTGCAGACAAGCCGTGTGATCCTGTTGAGCTGTCAGGTACAGCAGTTGTGCCACTTGCGCCAGCAACAGAGGTCATTGCAGACGACGGTGTAGCGGATGAGGTGGTACGGGAGACTGGTGTGGAAGGGTCGGACGAAGGTACGGTAGTCGGAGAGGCTGTGCTGCTAGGCGTTGTACCAGCGGCTTCGGTGAGATTCTGCACCTTGAAGCCTGGGCTAGAAACTTGCTCAGAGGTATCCGAATAGTCGATACCTTGCGGTAGCCATCGGAACACCCATTCTGTAGTATCTAGTAGTTGGTCCGAGGAAATTTCTACTCTCCAGGAGAGTGATGTGATAGTATCGAGATTTTGTCGAGCTGGTTAGAACAGAGAATGCTTAGTACACGGAGTAATGGCAGCTTCAGCGACTTACCAGCAATGAGCTGCGAATAGATATGGAGGTTGTAATCCGTGATCCAGAGGTCCACGCTACTCACGTCCGCACTGGGAGCATATGTAGCGAAGCTGTCGATCAAATCGGAGTTCCAACTAATGTTATAAAGATCGCCGATTGTGAGTGTTGAGGTAAAATCAGGTGCTTCCGGTGTGATCCACGAATATTGAACACTGCCAACATCTTGTGCTTTGGTTAGGCTCTTGAATAGGAAGATCGCCGCCGCGACTGTAAAAGGCGCTTTCATCGCGAAAACAGCTTCAGTAAATATTTGCGCGATTGAGTAAAAAGGAGATTTCGATATGTGGTTGAAGTCAGCTGTCGACAATGCTTGAACATGTACAGCGTTGGTGTAGACACTTTAGTTGGCATAAGTCACGATGACACTCGTTTGAGCTTGCTTTTACCCGTTTACTTGCCTTGCGTCCAGAAACTCACGCAGCGACCAGCCTCGAAACGGTTGCGGTCTTACACCAAGGATCAGCTGTAACCAAGCTATCCTGGCTCCTAGAATGGCCGCAGAGTGTCGTCTTCCGAATATCCATGCCTAGACAGCTTCAAGGATGTTGAAACAAGTCCCAAATATCAGATGATGGAGCGCAACTTGCAATCTTTTTGCGACCTGATTGAAAGACCATGTCAAGATCCCAATGCAAGCAATGGCATTGTTCTGTAGCTAACAGAGTCTGAATGGTGCCGTGTAATGGACCCTTGTGTGTGTAACGTCTTGAGAACTCAGGACTGAACGATACTCGCGCGAGGGACAATGGCTCGAGGTGTTTGCTCCTGCAGTAGCTCCACACCGTAGCCGCTCGAGCAAGGTACAATGGTACTTACCCAGTCAGGTATAGCGGTGCCCAAGTGGTCGAAATAGGAAACGCGCCCACCCTATCAGGCCATGAAATTGCGCCTGCAGAAGCTTGTTTCAGGGTTGCCAAAGTTTGTTTGGCGCTTGCTCCTTAACACCCGCCCCCAATTCTCGGGCTGGAGGTCGCCATAGCTTGGGACACGGACCATCAGGCTTCCTAATCTTCAACTTGACCTTCCTTACGGTAGGTGCTTACCTCGTTAGCTATGTAGGTCATCTTCAGTATATCATACCTCCAACTTACGAGCGCAGTCGTCTACTTATTCTTCTGGTAACGAATCTAGAATATGGTTCCTCTTCCCACTCGTCGATTTCTCATTGTAGTCGCTCTTGCATGCACAGTTTTACTCTTATTGTATCAGCTTTATGACAGCCTTACCGTGGCTCCTGCAGGTACAAATATACCAGAAACTTCGTCTTCCCACCAGAAGCCTGCTGTGTCTGTAGTCGATTCATTCTGGAAATCCCGAGAACCACACTATCCACTTCAACACTTGAACGCTATTCCCACGGGCAGACCAAAGCCACTACCCCAGATACAGCATAACTTCAGAGCTGAATCGGCTCACGAATTGGAGCTGCGACTTAGTCGACAGCATCAAGTCAAGGAAGCGTTCAAAAGGTGTTGGAGCTCATACCATGACAGAGCATGGACGCGCGACGAATTGTCACCAATATCTGGCGGCGGTTGTGACACATTTGGAGGCTGGGCCGCGTCTCTGGTAGACGGTCTTGACACTCTCTGGATCATGGGGCTGCAAGACGAATTTAACGAAGCTGCCGCAGCTGCAGTCGATATCGACTTTTCAACCTCCACAGACGCAACGATCAACATCTTCGAGACCACCATCCGCTATCTTGGGGGCTTCCTAGCTGCATATGATCTCAGTGGGGAGACAAGACTTTTGACAAAGGCTCTTCAAGTAGGCGAGATGCTACTTGTTGCATTTGACACTCCTAATCATATGCCAATCACTCGTTGGGAATGGAAGAAGGCTGCGTCTGGCATCGAAAAGCAAATTGCCCCGGATTTCATGCTGGTCTCCGAACTTGGTTCGCTCTCGTTGGAATTCACCCGTCTCAGCCAACTCACTGGTGATCAGAGATGGTACGACGCCATTGACAGGATCACAGCACTCTTTGACCAGCAACAAGCCAAGACAAAGATTCCGGGCCTCTGGCCCGTTGTTATCAATCCCCATGACCAAGATATGAGTACAGATGGCGGCTTTACACTTGGTGGCATGTCCGACTCGTTGTATGAGTACTTTGCCAAAGAATATGCTCTCCTTGGCGGTCTTGTACCTACGTATCAGAAGCTGTATGAGCATTCCATGTCTGCCTCTATCAAACACCTTTTGTTCCGACCGATGACTCCGACAGGTGCAGATATTCTATTCGGCGGTGATGCCCGAGCAGACGACAACGGCATCGTGCAAGAGCCCAGAGGCCAACATCTGACATGCTTTGCAGGCGGTATGTTTGCATTTGGCGGTCGCCTTTTCTCCAATTCCTATCACGTCGAGATTGGGAGAAAGCTGACAGATGGGTGCGTATGGGCATATGAAAGCATGCCCAGGGGTGTCATGCCTGAAATCTTCCACTTCGTACCGTGTCAATCCCGGACTGAATGTGCTTGGGATACCGCAGAATACGATGCTGCTGTTCTCGAGCGTGCTGGCACTGCGCTAGCGAACAGCAACGTCAACGAAATCGTTGTCCAGAAACGGCTTCCCCCAGGTTTCACCGAAATCGATGACCGTCGCTACATTCTTCGTCCCGAAGCTATTGAGAGCGTCTTCATCATGTATCGTATCACAGGTGACAAAACATACCAGGATAAAGCATGGCAGATGTTCCAATCGATTCAGAATATCACGACTACTGAATTCGCCAATGCTGCCATTCTTGATGTTACTGCTACCGGTGCAGACGGTTTGCCTCCAAAGGATGATCGAATGGAAAGCTTCTGGCTGGCTGAGACCCTGAAGTATTTCTATTTAATCTTCAGCGAACCAAATTTGATTAGCCTGGATGAATATGTTCTAAACACTGAGGCGCATCCCTTGCGCCGTCCGACCTGAAGATACATGCTCACCTCAGAATCACTATATCTCAAATTTGGACGCAAAAGCCCAACCAGAGCACTTCATATACCGGTCAAGCGGAAGGCCAAAGACGATCTGGTCACATCAAGACAGTGACAGCGTTGGTGGTCATCGATATGCATTGGCCGTGCTTCCCCTCCTGCTCAGAAGTCAACGCCTGAAATCATGTATAGTACCTTATCTCCTGATGTCAGCTCGCACAACTGTTGGTGTCTGAAGTGATTTCGCAAACGTCGCACCTTCAAGTATTCGGAGCCTAGGTCTGCGCCGGTCGGGCATGCAGATCCGCGCATTACGCATGAACAACTTTGCCGGTACGAGAATCTTCAGCTTTCAACTTGTAAAGATAGCTAGGAATAGGGCACCAACCGGACTGTGATAAAGGCCAAAAGTTGACATATCTGTCTTTAGATTGGTTGCTGGAGATGCGTCTCATCCATAGAGGAGCCTTAAAGGCCACAACCTCTCCAATTTGTGCCACCAGGTGAAGGAAGTCTACAGTTAGCGCACGTGTGGCCTACCATCCTACCAGGCAGATTTCGTATGGGATATTTAGCGAGGAGGTCACCGGTCTAGATGGTGAGGCTCGTTGAATGGAGAGCATAAGATTAGCTTACAGCGGGAACGCGGAGGTTCAAGATTAGTCGCTGGCCGAGCCTTTATCGCTGTAGCCTCTAAGAAACTTCCTCCCACCTCATCCTAACCTTCTATTGATATTTGTGGTGCAGAAGACCTGCATCAAGGGTGAGGCTGGCTAATGGCAATGGAACACCCAAGATGATCCTCGTCTCGATCAGATGGGCGGCATCTGCCACCTCACACTGCATGCCGTGTAACATGAACTTCACATTCATTCGTTGTCTGCTACGCCAGCCTGCATACTGAAGCTGTCCTTTGCCTCTGCACATTTTCCAGCCTCAACAGCACGCGTCAGGTATATGAAAGAAAGGCAGCACCCGTAAGTCTCTAGAATGTGTCTTTGCTTGTCTTACAGCTAGCATCACACAGCAGGATTTCGACCATGGAGATCCCATACTCGAGGTAAGTATGCAGCCTTGACAATGAGGCAAGGCATCGCTAAAAATCCCAAGCTTCGCCCATTCTGAGCCATTCAAATTCCTCGTCGGGAAAGAACTCAAGCCCTTCTATATCCACGCTAAGCTGGCGGCCCAACTGTCACCTAGCTTATCTGTTTTGATTGAAGGAGATATGCTCGAAGCTAAGAACAAAGAGGTTGCCTGGGTTCATGTGGACGAAGCGACCTTCACCCGATTCATGGAATTTATGTACACCGGTGATTACACTCCTGAGGAGCCAGGATACGATCCCCCTCCGCCTTTGACTCCGCCTCCAGCCGAGTCTGAGGAGTCTGAAGAGCCTTATCTTGACGCACCTGCAGAAGATGATGCACCGCCAGCAGATTCGGAGCAAGTTATAGTCGACAATGAGATCTGGGGATTTGGCGGCTTTTCATCTCATCATAAGGGTGAATGGGGAAAGAAGAAGAAAAACGCCTTTGTATTTGAGGAAGTTGCGGAACCGGTTGCACCAGTTGCGACTCGTGAGACGCTTTGGGAATCATTCAAAAGCCAAGCGACGGTGAAGGAAGTGCAGTCATGGCATCCAAAAATCAACGAGTCACCATGCCAGGATTACACTCCTGTCTTTCTTTGCCATGCGAAACTATACGTACTCTCAGATCAGCACAGCATCACGCCACTGATGGAGCTTGTCATGAACAAGCTCCGGCTCACACTCTCGAACTTCACACTGCACACTCGCCGCGAAAAAGATGTCATTGCACTGCTCAGGTTTGTCTATGAAAATACCGTGGACCATGATCGAGGCATCGATCAATTGCGCAACCTGGTCTCTGACTATGTGGTCTGCCACGTCAAGCAAATCTCGGAGGATGCGGGATTCATGACTTTGCTCCAGGAAAATGGAGATGTATTAAAGGATTTCCTGCCAAAGTTGATGCAGCGTCTGGATTGAGACTGAGGTAATTGGAGTCCTGGAAAATAGATCTTCGCGCCGAGATATGTATGGTTGTGAATCACCTCTTAGAACTTGGACACAAAAAGCCCGGATTAAAGAGATTATATGTCATCAGGGTAGATAATGTCTGAGCTCAAGTTGGCGTGGGCGTGTGGAAAACTCGTTGTCAAGAAGTTGCGCTCTTCTCCGCCCTACGAAATGTCAAGTTACAGTCGTGTGTCCATGTCTTTTCTGCTGAGCAACTACCTTGTCGCCTCGTGCGTACCCGAAATTTTAAATGAGCGTTCTCGCTAGCACCATGTGAGAGCTCTCCATTAGCCTGAATATTGTTCCACGAAGCACTGGATAAAACAAGAACCCTCAAAACATGGCTCCCTCACGAGTATCACCCAATCCTCCATCGGAAACACCGCAGGGCATCACGCCTAAGCAACTGGCATCATTCCAGCGCGATGGCTACCTCATAATCCCATCTTACCTATCTCCTGAAACATGCCAGAACCTCCTCTCTAAGACACATCAACTTCTCACCGACTTCCCACTCGCAGACCACCCGATGACGAAGTTCACGACCGGTACAGATTCAGATGGAAATAGCATAACGCAGAAAGAACACGTCGGAGACGACTACTTCCTCTCGTCGGGCGACAAAGTTCGATTTTTCTTTGAAGAAGACGCTTTCGACTCGACTACAGGAGAATTAAACAAACCTAAGGAAAAGGCGATCAATAAGATAGGGCACAACCTACACGGGCTGGTGCCGGAATTTGGAGCAATATCACATGCTGGCGAGATAGGACGACGGAACGCCGCCATTGCGCGAGAACTCGGTTATAAAGACCCACGATTATTGCAGAGCATGGTGATATGCAAACAACCCGAAATCGGGGGCGCAGTACCACCACACCAAGATTCAACGTTCTTGTACACGACGAAACCGTCTGCCGTGGGATTTTGGATCGCACTCGAGGATGCGACGGTAGAGAACGGATGTCTGAGCTTCGCACCAGGAAGCCACCGACGCGCACCTATCAAAGAGCGATTCGTGCGCAGAGAGGACAATCTAGGAACCACTTTTCAAGCCGTGCCAGTAGAGGCCCAGTGGCCGCGGGACTTTGAGCACGAAACAGCAGACAGCACGACGAAGGAAGAATATGCCCTCGGCGAGGTCAAGGCGGGAAGCTTGGTGCTCATACACGGCAATATCCTGCACAAGAGCGAGAAGAACACAAGTCAGAAGGGCCGCATTATCTACACGTTCCATTTAATCGAGGGCGAGGAGAAATATGATGAGAAGAATTGGTTGCAGATACCCGGGGGACCGGCTGCTTTTACCAAGTTGGATGGGAAGTCGTAGGAGAATCCAGGAATCGAGCTTCCTCTGAGAGATGCCTGGAAAATAAAATACAAATATCTTGCGCGAGCGACTTGAAACCGATCCCAATCAGTGCTGAGCCGCAGGAGAATCCCCACAAACCGTTAAGACTCGTGTTTCTCTGCCCCGCCTTGACCTGGAACCAGGGTCCCGCGCCGCGCTGGAGATCTTTGTTGCACCGGAACCGTGTTTCCCATCGTGCCATTTTAGTGAAAGAGATAACGATGATAAATCCAGTGCCACCCAGCAACCTTATACCTAGAAGATTCATTTAGTATGAGAGAAATTGCCATCTTGAGCAAGTAGTTGTTCACCTCCCCCGCCGTTCGCTCTGCTGGTAAGCGGGGCATTAAGCTTGGATGAAACAATGACGTCGTGCACTGACATTGTCGACTGTGATTGCCATACAATTGAGACATTTGCACCTTCCATCACACAAGCGCCTTTAGAACGAAATCAGTCAAGTCTTTTTTTTTCATTCTTGACAAATTTTATCAATTATTCTCGCGAGAAACAACACTTAGCTTCGGGCCTCACGCTTTGCCTCTCCCTCCAAGCACTATATCATCTGCAAACTCAAGAACTCTTCCTCCACACCTGAACTCCACCAGCAGGCCCTTGAGTTCTCAAAAGTCCCATCTTTCGATTTTTTCCCCGAACCAGCACAGAACTTCATCAGCCCAGAAGAAAAGCCCCAAATCCAGGCACCATGTCCCGCCCCCAGCTGACTTCACGCCCCTCCAGCATGGCCACACAGAGCCGGACGATAATACTGGTCACTGGCGGCAATACTGGCATTGGCTACGAAATCGTCAAAGCACTCGCCGCATCTCCATCTTACCAGATTCTGCTGGGCTGCCGTGACACACATAAGGGAGAATCCGCCGTTGCATCCATGGGCGCACCCCTTAATGTCAACCCGATCCAGCTCGACATCACAGACGACGCGTCCATTGAACACTGTTTTCTAGCCATCCAGCAGCATTTTGGCAGATTAGACGTGTTGATCAACAATGCTGGCACAGCAGCCGAATTTTTGAAACCAGAAGCAACGCTACGTGATAAATTCAATCTATGCATGAACGTCAATGTCACCTCTACCGCCATCCTCACAGAACGACTCTTTCCACTGCTGGAGAAATCTAGGCTGCCCAAAATCATCTTCATCAGCTCGACCATGGGCTCGATCGGATTCCACCTAGAGCACGGAGTGACGTATAAAGGTCCTTGGTATAACTCTAGTAAAACGGCCGTCAACGCGCTAGCGGTGTACTATGCGAAACTGTATCCGAATTGGAAGATAAATACGGTTTGTCCTGGGCACAGAGCCACAGGGTTGAACGGTATAGAATTGACGGAAGATACGGATCCGAAGTTAGGAGCTGTGAGGGTGTTGGAGTTGGTCAAGGATGGGCCCGACGGCGTGACGGCAACGTTTTCTAGGTCTGGGGAGGAGATACCATGGTGATGATGTCGATTTGCCAAGGTCTATGAATATACTTTGCCAGAACGCCGTACGAGGAGCCGGGCATTCATGGAAGCAAATTCTCATGTTCTTCGTGGTCGACTTCATCTTCAAATCTCTCCGTCGTCCGAGTGTTTCGCGAGGACTTTCGTGTATAATAGCTCGACAATTGATAACTCCAGTGACAGCACATCCCGGCCAGGAAGCCGATGGCATCATTCTTGAATGCAATAAGTAGACCCGCGGTCACGAACATGACCGTCCATCTGCGCTTCTTCTCCTCATCCGTAATCTCGCCTCCATTCTCCGCATTGCGCGTCGGGTTCAGCACCTGCTCCTTATGCAGATCCCTCGCCCTCGTGGTATTCAGACTCTCGCCCACGCTCGCGAGCTCCAGCCCCGCCGCGATGATCATGACCGACAGCAGCGCGAGCGGGAATTTCTGCAACAAGCCCGTCAGACTCTCGCCGAACAAGACTCCCACCAGTAACTTCAGCACGCCGAGGAAAATAATGCTCGCGCCAGAGCGCGCCCCGAAGCGGAACTGCGCGGCCAGGCCGC
Source organism: Cladophialophora exuberans (assembly GCA_030068005.1). NCBI lineage: Eukaryota > Fungi > Ascomycota > Eurotiomycetes > Chaetothyriales > Herpotrichiellaceae > Cladophialophora > Cladophialophora exuberans. The sequence continues at coordinate 94,436 of JANSVK010000075.1, read as the reverse complement.
CGGAGCCGTGGCACACGGGCATGGCGCCAAACCAGCAGCCGACGAGGTTCATCAGCGCGACGCTAACGCCAACGGCGCGGACAGAGGGGGTTTCGACCTCCAGCAACAGGTCCGCCGCCAGGTGCGTCACCGCGATGATGGAGTTCAGCGTTGTCAGCGGCAGCTGGCCGATGCCGGCGTCGAGGATGCCTGTCGACCACTCTCGGCCGTTCGGCCACTGCACGTACGGCCGCCAGAGGCGGAAGCCCGGGAGATGGTCTTCACGATCCGAGCCTCCATGGCCGTAGATCTGGATGACAGCGAAGACGAGCCCGACGACGAACACGATCAACGCGTACGGCGTGCGCGGACGGAGGGTGAGCGCAAAGAGCGCGAGGAACGCCAGCACCATCCAGACATAGTTATCCAGCTCCGAAGGTCTCGCCCAGCCCAGCTCCGCGGTAGCCTTCGCGCCCGCCGCGAGAATCAGACTCAAGCCCGCACCGACCTGAATCCCCTTCACCACCGGGATGGGAATAACGCGCGTAAACCAGGTCAAAAGGCCCGACACACTGAACAGCAGAATACAACACGACACGAAAATCCCCGCCGCGGCCGTCTGGCCCGCAGAGAGGGATTTCAGGATCGCGACCGCGGCGATGGCTTTCATGGGCTGCACGGGTAATGGGATGCCGAAGAACGCGCCGGTCAGGATGTTGTAGACCCCCGTGAAGATCAGCGTTGTGGAGAGAGAGATCTGGCCGCCGGAGGTCAGGGCGATGACGATGGGGAGGAATGTGCCCAGGTCGCCGAGGGAGCCGGCGATTTCGTTCCATGGTTGGCGGCGGAAGGTGCGGGAGTTGTGTGCGTTGATTTGGCGGAGGCGGGTGGTGCTGTAGTGGTTCATCTTTGTGGTGCTACGAGGAGCTGAGATCGTCGATTGAAGGCGATAGTGATGACAGTAGTGGTGGGGAAGAGAGTGCGGAGATTTATTCTCGTGGGTCGGAAGAGACGGGAAAAGAAACAAAGAAAAGGAGGAAAAAGGAAAGGAAGACAGAGAATGATTTGAGGTCGATGTTACAAATTCCTCGTCAGCATGGGAAAAATTTGAAGCAAGACAGAAAGAAAGAATTCGCTGTCGTGTCCGCGGATAAACAATGCGTTGACGCATGTTCAGGATGATGCAGCAGGTGGCCCCCAAGTTCGGCCAATCATCACCACAACAGCGTGGGACGAGGCTGTCTCGAAAGAGTCATGCGCTCGAGTCTCGTGCGACTCTAGCAGACCAATCTTCTCGCACGAGTGCATACCTAGATAGGTACGTAACCATCACTTAGACGGCATCATGGCACATGCTTTCAGACTGTGGCTAGCAGACTGGCTGCCTTGCCCAGCAAAATCTATTATTATTTATTTATTTATTGTACAGCTCACAAATTATCAAGAACAAACAAGAAACATACATAATACAGGTGTGTGACACACTAATGCACCTCTAGCCCCAGATCTTCCTTCTTCAGCTCTTGTTGATCATATTTCGGAAATCGTCGTTGGATTTCTTTGCATCGCCAGTCCCGCCGACATTCATACTGGACTTCTCACTTGAGCCAAGTAATGCTCCGGACCTGATACCGAGATGTCCTCCCTTCTTTCGAATTCCGGGCTGAACAGGACGTTTGACTGGTCCATTGCTCGTCGGCGCTGAATTGGTAATTGGTCGTTTGCTGAATTGTTCCGTCTTCACTTCTGGCTTCTCCTGTAGCATCTCCTTTTCGGTGGTGACGCGAATATGTCGACCAGGATCAATCTCGAAATGTTCAAGCTCCAACATCGCACGACCAGCGTCGGGGACGTTTTCGAATTCAATCAAAGCACCCTGATGGTTGGTTTTCAGCACTACTTTTCGTACTGGTCCAATCTTCTCTGCCACCGCCTTGATCCGACTCTCGTTGACAGTGTCAGGGACGTCGCAAATCGCCACGGTCCTTTCTCGTCGCTCCGCTATCTCTGCATGATCCAGCAATTTCGGCGCACTTGTCGAGACGGCAACACGATCTGGTTGTGTCGATGGTGATTTCGAGCGACCAGTAACGCTTCTGTTTGATCGGTCATCGCGGTCGGCTGCGAGCTTGACAGCTATTTTCCTCTTCATGAAGTCTTGACCATCCATAGCTAGAGCAGCTTGTGCTTGCTCGGAGCTAGCAAAAGTCACAATCGCGAACCCACGGTTTCGACCGGTAAACTTGTCATTTTGCGGTAGAATCAGTTGCTCGATCGTTCCATGCGAAGAGAACAACTTCTCAACGTCATCCCGCTTAGCTTTGAACGATAGCTGGCCAATAAAGACCTGGCGACCATCAATGCTGGGCTCTGCTCTTGGCTGTTTGGATTGTCTGCTCTGCTTTGCTGTTGGGTCTGAGATCTTGGCCACTAGTAGTAACCCATCGACCTCCTTGCCGTCAAGTTCAATAGCCGCCTGCGCCTCCTTAGGGTGCTTAAATTCGACATAACAGAATCTCCGGTTTTTGTTGATTTGGAGTGAAGGGAAGCGGACGCCGGTGATCTCTCCATATGAATTGAACAGATTGCGGATATATGACTCGCCTGCGCTTGCCGGGTAGTTGGTCACATACAAGGTAGACCCGGTATTAAGAGCAACAGAAAGTTCAGCACCTTGGAAATCTCGTCCGTCTCGCGAAAGGGCAAATTTAGCGGCATCAGCATCCTCGAACTCAACGATGACACTGTTTTCTTCGTCCCGAATGAGTTTGACCTGCTTCACAGCACCGCAGCTGCTGAAGTACTGTCTGATCTGGGTCTCGGTGGTGTCGACAGGCATATGTTGGACAAGCACGCTCGCATGTTCGCGATCACGCTTTGGCTCTTGTGTTGTAGTCACAGGCGTCTCTATTGATTCTTCCGCAATATCTCCATTACGTTGTCGCTTTGTGACTTCTTCCTCGTCCAACTCGTCATCACGTTTGCGCTTGCCGATGTGAAGACCATTTGCGACGTCTTGCGTGCGACTGGCAACTTCTGCTTCAGCCTGCTGCTTCTGCACTGCCACCTCGGTAGCTAGAAGGGCATCCTTCTGACGTTGAGTCGCAATGTCCTTCTGAACTTTACGAACCAAGCTGATAGCACTTTGTAGTTCGTCTGCATCTTCGTAGTCTTCACAATGATTCAAAAGCGCTTCGATGATTGGCTCTGGATAATCCAGTCCGGGATGCTGCAGGGCCTGTTTGAGAACTCCGGCTGCGAATGGAGCAGAAGAGAGGCTGCCAGATCGATCCACGCCAGATCGCTGTATGAAGGCCATTTGCACAGACTTTTGCATCTCGAATTCATAATATCGGAGCCAAAATTTGTAGTGTTTGCCATAATCAGCTACCGCATCATCGAATTGCGCTCCTGCGTTGTCCAGTCGTCTTTGCGATTTGAGGTACTCAACGTACTTTCGTTGCAGTCGGAATGAAGGATCAAAAGCACCCCCGACTCCAAGTTTCGAAGCCAGGCTGTGTACCGCCTCAATAGACGAGCGAATGCCCATCTCAGCGACGTCAGAATCCTCTTCGTTCCCGTCCGGTCGCCTTGAGCGTCGCAGTAGATAGCCGCACCAGGCGTCGTATACCACGAGTGCTTCTTCAATACCCGCAGCATCTAAGAGTCCCGTGCTAGTCGCCTTATGCTTGATCTTCTCGGTCTCGTCAAACGAGTCTTCGGCAAGTTCTGAGGACAGAAGGTATTGCTTCCATAAGGAGCCTGACCATGGACAATGCTTGGTGGCTCGAGCCAAGGTTTCAAGAACTTGCAGTCCTGACTTTGACTTCTCGATAAGGTAATCGATATGTTCTTCCCATATCGTAACCACGGCAGGGAAGCGTATTTCTGCGCGCCGATACAAGGTATCGATTGTATCAAAAGGCGGATTTCGACTATCTTGTGCTCTCTTATTCTTACCTCGGCGCTGTGCCTGAGGTTTGTCCTCTTGCTCTCGCTCCCACTCAATGTAATTTGAGAACGCCTGATACTCTAGAGTGGTGTCACCGGCCGCCTGTGCTTGCTGCAATGCCGTTTCTAGGCTGTCCCTGTCAGCCCATATCTTCTTGGCGTGAGCTGAATCTCGCAAGTTTGACGCCATCAACTCCTCGTACTGGTCCTGAGGCACATTGGCAGACACAAAACTGGAAAACGCTTGAAACGTCTGCTGCCAGTCTGCGTGAGGTATCCGCAGTCGAGTTTCGAAGAGTTCCAGGGCAGAAGCAGCATCAGCCGGTGATAACTTCTGCCCAGGTTCGCCGAACTGTACAGTCATGTACTTATTCCACACTTCATGACTGCGACTCATATCGTCCTTTGTCCGCTCCACAGCTTGAGTCCAGGTGTCAAGCACAAGATTCCAATCGAAAACTTCTTGTCCAGTAAGACGTTCAATATCGACGTCGCCTTGGGCATCGGTGGGTGAAGCAAGGGCCCATTTGTAGCAGTGTAGAACCCAGTCACCATACGTTAGCCATAGTGGTGTGCTTCCATATTCTTCTGCCACAGCTCGCCGACACTTGTCCACCACAGCCACCCGTTCCTCTGCTGTTCGAGCCAAAATGCTTTCGTCCTGGAGCCAGTCCTGCCACTGTTCCTCGCCAACTGCAAATAGCTTGTCTAGATTCTCTCGAGCAAGTCGTAGGTCGGCAAGAAGATCGTAGGCATGCGGATCGCGGCGCGCATTTGGGCTTGACGAGGGATAAATATGATCGACGAAACCCTGATGTAAAATCTTAATGATCTCCTTGTGGGCTTCATAGGATGAGGGTGTCTCTTGTATGTATGCAGCCAACACGGCAAGTCTCTGCTGCGACTCCACCGGGAGCGATGTATCTGTGTAGTCGGTTCTCACCATTTGTTTCGGTGTCTCAACTATGGCAATATCAATAGAGGTGCGAGGATTTGAGGTTGCGCCGGCAGAGGTCAAATGAGGGAAGAGGCCAGAGGAAGACTTCTGGCTGTCATTCGAGTCACGGCTCATCAGGAGAGGTGGGGTTGGTCTTGTGGAAGGAAAGTCCGTCATGCTGTCTATGGATGGATTGGAGGAGGTTCGAGGTAAGTGGGATGCGACTGTGCCAGTGGGCACAGGGCTAATGAGCGGCGACGAGTGAGCAGGCTGTTGAGATGGACTCCTTACATGAGGAGGAACACTTGATGCCGGCTGAACGGTACGTCCGAGAGGTGAGTTGACCATGGCGGAGCTGCCAGAGTGTGCGCGCTGAACATGTTTGAAAGGTGACTGAGGATGCGACGGCATCGCACCAGCGTTGTTTGGACTGGGGGTGATCGAATGCGCGCGAGGACTCTCGGAAGGAGAGAGCAGAGAATTGATGTCCATGGTCGTAGAGTGACAAGATCTTGTAGTTGAATGTCAAATTGACTTGCAAGTGAAGGGTATTTCTTCTCCAACTCTTTCAGTCCAGTTGCCTATGTCCGTGTCTGTCGAGGCCATGCTCTCCTGCCAGCGATGATCGGACAGATCTCAGAGTTTCGTGATATTAGCGATGTCAACAGGCGCGAGGATTTTGAGGTGTCGTGCGAAATAGTGTTGATGGGGAAGAGTTGGAAGTGTGAAGGGTGTGAGAGATACTTGGGCGCAGGTGGTATTGAAAGTGGGATACTTTAGAATGGAAGGTTGGCAGGGTTTGGTACCCGGCTAATGGAAGTGTAAGTTTTGTTACCACGAGGGGATCGAAATCGATGAGCAGGTCGAGGCCTGGCTTTTCTTTGCCCTAAATCGCCTCAGAAGTGATGCCCTGACGATCATCCATTCCAGGCTCCCGCACGCTGCTGCATCGAAGTCTTCTACCCTGACGCGCCCGCTTAGTAAACCGAGCTCGAACCTTGGGTGTTTTAGGGGTCCCTAGGACTACCGTTGACAGCCCCCCAGTTTCCCCCAACTTGCTTCCGGGTTTTCGCCGGGCTATCAGAGGCTACCCAGCTTGCGTGCCAGTGTGCTTGCTTTAGCGTCAAGAAAGGCAGGCACGTGCCAGGGTCTTCCTGCCAAGAGTTTGAACTCAAGCCAGACTCCAGACACGTGACGGTCATTCTCTTCCCAAACTCCTCGTCGGTTTCGCGACCGTCGATTGGGCAAAGCCTCTTGGTATCATACCACCACCTACCAGGTGATGAATTTCCCTATGGCCACTCATGGTATACAATATCTCCTTCTCTGATACTAACACTCTTCTTTCCGGGTGGCATTTCTCTCTGCTTGGCCCAGTCCACCAAGCTTTCATAATTGCGACATTTCCTCTTAACCGTGTCAAAGACTAGTGGACCGTATCCGTCAAGCCAAACCTGTCCCAGTGGTGCAGCATCCGCATCACACATGAGTCGCTGCCTCAACATGTCCATGCAGTGAGTGAAGTGCAATTTCACAATCTCCTCTGACCCCGAAAACACACTATGCTTGACCTTCCGCCCTTCGGCTCGGTAATAGTCGTAGTCCCAGTGAGAAGCTTGCCTCATGACATTGAGGCAGTGTATGTGGTGCGTGGATTCTAGGATTGCGACATAGCCCCCTCCCTGTTCTGGCACGCGCTTAACCTGCCCTGGAAGCAGGCCATATGAAGGACCTTCGTCTTCAGGAATAGCGAATGGAAGAAGGTGTGCACCAAGTCGATCCCAAGCCGCGTCAACCTCTGGCGAGCCGGGCAAGCGATAAATTGTCTCTTTCTTCAGGCTACCGTTGACACTATACAGGTCATAATGTGGTGGAATGTCTCGATCCATTGGCGACGGAAAGGCTGAGGTGTGTCTGTAGCAGACAACGTCGAGGTTTGCCGTGCTCCACCTTGTCCAAGAAAAAATGCTGAATGCCAGGCATATGATCAGAAGAACAGTCGAAGTGGCGGCTAGGACAATAAGCCTTCCCACGAGCCGGGAGTAGGACGCAACAAGGGCCTCACGGTGGACAAATTGTGGTGTCTCACCGCTGGGAGACGAGAGAAGAGCCTCTCGATCTTCAAATGAGGCTGGAGAAGGGCTGACCTTTTCATTTTTCTGCCCAAAAGCGGCAGCCAACTTGTCAGTGAAGGTCATTTTCTCTCTCAGAATACAGATGTCTGTCGTGATACATCGTCAGAGCCAGAAACTCATTGCGGTAGGTGAAGGGAACAGAGGACTTACGAATTTGCAATGTTGCTTACAGCCGTCACATATTCAGGGCGCTCAGTCGAGTTCAATCTCCTCCAGTCCATCTATCGATCTCCCACAGGCGGGAACAACTTGATCTACATGATACTGTCCTTGCACTCGACGATGTAACGTTCACCGCACCATATCTGTGACGGCCTCGTAGCCAATATCGCTGAGCCGTGCATCCGATTTGCAACCAAATCTTACAAATGCGGCCATAGTAGCGAGCTCACATATCCTTTCAGCATTAGGATCAGGAGCTTGACTCCCCCGGCTCCAAGTACAGCCGAACCCAATGCACAAAGATGGCCATGGGTATGGGAGATTTGCAAATCAGAAGGAATCAAGTTATCATTGTTTGTTTGGGGCCCAATACGCCTCGGGATAGACAGGCGTGGAGAGGACTGTTAAAATGGTATCTTGATGCGCACACTCCTGGCTGTCCGGCTATCGTAATGCGTGGCTCCGGGGTGTTCTTCTTTGACACTCCCTTCTCAGGCCGTTTGTCTTTTCGGTGGCAACTTTCTATGGCTTCCATATTCGGCAACCGTCCAGAAAGGACTACACGCAACCTTCAACCCACGGCACGGAATCCCTGCGGTCGCAGCACGCAGCTACGCCAGTGGCCTTACATTAAAAAGCACTGATGGCGCACGCTTATTTGTTCGGCCCGCTGAGCCTACGATGCTTGGTAGAGCTTGTAGGCTCTTGGCGCGCATTAGTGCAATCGATGCCGTCACTGCCAAACAAAGGAGTCGGGAACAGCTCCAACTTGGACTTCGAGAGAACCAGTACGCGGAGATGCTGGTTTTCTGAGGGACCAGTAGCTGTAGATGGGATGAACGACTACTGGGCACCCATACACAACCAGCTGCACGAGGATTAGGAGCTGCCAGCGATGGAACTACCACTGTGAGCAGATTTGGAATTGCAGCGAGGTCTCCCCAATACGACGACTATCTGGGTTTCGGAAATCTAAACATGCAAGGCAGCATATGTTTCCACGAAACAACTGCGATCGTCACCCAGTGCCCAACCCCAGCGCTAGCCGAAGATACTCGCATCGAGGCCTAAACGCATGCAGACGGCGACATGGCGACTACGTACGTTGATCAGAGCTTGGGAGGTTACATTGCAGCTTCACAGCATAGATCATATCCCATTCTCCTTGGTCCGTTGGCTCATTCTATCAAAGGAAGCGACACGGCAGGAGCAAGGTGATCCACTGAGTACGCCCGACCTTTATGCATGAAGCATGAAGGGACTAGATCTCTTGTGAATGGCTTCATGGGACTCTCAAAGCCAGGGGAATGGATTGGGCTATATCTCACAGCTATCCCTTTGAACTCAGCGACTGTCGAGTCACGCAACCCAAGACACGTTTGCACTCATCACCGGCTGCCTCTGATCAGCATCCCTGCTCAACACACCTCGACCTATCAACATGAGAGTCTCAGCCCTCCTCGCCATCGTGGCTCTTGCTTCCAGCGCTTTTGCCTGGCCTACTGTAGGTACTTACAAAGCTTCAAGTCACGGCAAAATTCTCACTGTGTATCAACAGAAGCGTGCTGAAGACGCGATGGATATTGTTGGATGCTACGGCTGTCCCGAAGAGAAACGGGAGGCTATGCCTGAGCCCATTGCTCTGCCAGAGCCAGAGCCAGAGCCAGCTCCGGAGGATGATGCAATGGACATTGTTGGGTGCTATGGGTGCCCTGAGGAGTGATCGTCTACGGAATCGAAACTGTTGGATCTCATGCCCGTGCGAACATGGTCGTCGAATGGTTAAGCAAAGATGAGACAGAACTAGTACGAATCACGTCGTATCGGAAAATAGCATATTTAAGATTCATGAGCACATCTGAAACCATACATTCACCAATCTAGACCGAATTCTGTACCTTTAAACTCCTTGACTCCTTCAATTTTCCTCCTCTCGTACAATACTCTGGGATCTCGACACATCCTCATGTCTCCTGCGCCGTCAATCGCATTCGTCCTCGTGCCATTGATGACAATACCTCTCTCGACCTTGTCGTCCGCGAAACACAGTATCATCTCTCTCAAGTGATGCAGACAGTGCGGCCAGTGCAGATCATCGTGCCAATCTATACCAATATTCTCGCCGTTTGAGGCTCGCTGCAGCGCCATTCGGATAGATGAGAGACAGTGCAGTTGATGGAACATACTGATGGCTCCGTGCTCCTCGAAACCGTCGGGGTGGACCGCCAGAATTATCAAGGCGTTATGATCGCTTAGTTCAGATGTCCAGTACTGGTCGTAGCGAGGTGATAGCGACATGTATTCTGTTTTTGTGCCATAGCTGTGCGGGATGGCGAAGGAATCTTCAGAACACGTCGTCCTGGGACGTAGGCGAAGAGTGATATCAACGATGAGAAGAGCCGAGCACATTAGGAGCAGAACGCAGCTTAAGGTCCGACTGCATGTGTCGAATGTTTTCCAACTCAGAGGCCAGCGTTGCGAAGTTACGGCAATTGTAGACGACGAGGATTCAAGGTCAACATCGACCTCCTCGTGATCTTCAAAGTCTTCCTTGTTGACTTTGCGATATGACATGCTCGCAGCTTCCAAGAAACATACCAGATTAAGGACAAGTCGGACTAGGTTCCCCAGTACACACTGGTATGTTTGTATTCAAGAGTGGCCTTGAGCAGTGTCCAGATGCTGTCTTCGTCCGTGGGAGGGCGGTATGCTTCCCCAACTCCAGCCCTTGATAAGTGTCATGCATGGGTACAAGGGTATGTGGCTAGCGTCGTTTACTGGCTCATTCATTATGCAGCTAAATATTGGTCAGTTGCCCCTCCAGAAAACCTCGCGAGCAGCTACGTAAAGTATTCATAGCATACTGGCGAGAGATCTTCGGACGTTACATCCTAGGCAATCGTCCCGTAGAGTCTGTCTGCATGCACCCACTATGCACCTACCAGTGTGTATCATATCGTGCCCAAAGGGCTACGCGTACGCACACACAGTGACGAAGCTAATTCGCTCATTTTAGGAGAACTTGGCCGTCAATAATCCAGCAACGGGTTTCTTCCACTCCCCAGGCATGGACGCCTAGCGATGATCCTTTACTAGTGTATGTCAATGAATCGAGCACTCATAATTTCTCACCTTAGAAGCATTTACGACCCATCTGAATGCTCCGTGTCAAGCATAATATCACGAGTAGCCGTTCCTAAGCAGACTCTGTGCCATGCCTAAAAAGCAAAACTGGAAGTACTCCCTTATACAAGGCAATCTCCAAGATCAAGAGTCTCAGACTGAGAGCGATGTCAGCCTTGTGCCAATCACATCTCCCATTTCCTTTGTGGATAGGACTCTTACAGCCCGCAAGCTCCTGCTGTTGCTAATACTGTTGAGTTCGCTCAACCTCTTTGCTCAAGTAGCAACATACTCAACAAGGACCAGGCATGGGGAGTTATTTCAGCAGCAGCATCCTGAGACATTGTGTTCCACACCATCAAAACGTCAAGAATGGCGTTCTGCCTCGCCATCAGCCAGAATACATTACCTCGACGCGGTGCTTTGCTTGATGCAGAAGCCCTCCCTCCTGCATCCCGGCACTTCAAGATATGACGATTTCGTCTATGCCCATATCACCACTGGCCAATTCTCACATTATGCCGCCGCCTTCTTACCTTGGCATAGATACTTCTTGCGAGTCTTTGAGAAGGCACTACAGTCCGAATGTCAGTACAAGGGCAATCTTTTCTATTGGGACTGGACGTTAGACGCTCACAACCTGAGCGGAGCACCGATATGGGACACCCAGCTCGGATTTGGAGGAGACGGCAACCCTGACGTGCCGACTGGCATCTATCGAGGCAACTGTGTAACGGAAGGAGTTTTCGCCAATAGTACCAGAGCATACCTCAGCACGAATCCAACTTGGAGACAAGGCGTAAGCTATGCTCCTCACTGTCTGGCCCGAGCATTCTTCCAGGGCCATCAGTTGGAAGAGTTACAACATAACGTCTCAGCCAAGGCCATACAGTCGCTACTTGAAGAAACTAGCTTTGAACGATTCTTCGAGACATTCGAGCGTGGCAGTCATCAAGTCATCCCACAGTTTGTGCACGGTGACTTTATGACTTACACCGCTCCCAACGATCCGGTGTTTTTCCTGCATCATGCCCAAGTCGATCGAATTTGGTGGCTTTGGCAACAGCGAGATCTTCCGTCACGGCTTCAAGAAATCCAAGGTGCAGAATTTGGGCCGAGCATGGGTTCACACGCCAGTGACACTGGGAACAACAGTGCTAACCTTGACAATTTGCTACCGATGGGTGGTTTGGATGCTGATCGAATTGTTAGGGACGTCATGGATGCTAGTGCAAGCCTTTTGTGTTATACTTATGAAGATTGATGCGATGTATATCCGTGCTGATAGCCGAATGATATTTTATTTGCATGGTTTCAGCCAAACTGCCGCCGAACTGGATCTGGTGAAACTAAAGGGCGACAGACCTCCGTGAAGAGACACATTTATTTTCGCCATAGCAGATCACCAGAGACTCCTTCCTTCTCAGCATTCTTTTCATCCTGCTTGCCACCTCGGCAGGGCCCTTGCGGAAGGCTTGAGGTCCCTTCGTGGAGGCGAATATGGCCATGAGCTCTTCCATCACACGGGTGCGATCTCACCCCGACACTGAACTTTCACAGCTCGCGGCGATCAGTTTTTACGGACATGAGCGATTAGAAACCGAAACATTGAAGGACATGATATTTGCTTGAATGCACAAAGAGAGTTTCTGATCGGGCGGAATATCTGGGGCGACAGTCGCCTACAAACAGGCCACGTACGAGCGAAACTCAGGGGAAGATTGTCTTTATTGCGCCAATGGTCCGTTTCCGAGTTCTCTGGTCGACTGAATCCTAAGTTTGATCACCCACTGCTCCAACGAGACGCCTTTTGCTCGTACCCCTGCCATTTGCCTCTGTCGACGTCTCCTACAGTGCATACCGCATACTCTTGTTTTCCAGATCGGTCATATCCGAGAATGCCAGACGCGTCTTCTCTTCTTCGCTCATGGGCGCACTATTGGCTGCCTCGTTGTCGCGTTTGCGGTTTGACATGGTGTAGATTACGTACAGGCTTGAGAAGAGTACAATATTTGCACAGAATGAAGCCAGAGTAACAGCAATGCCGATCTGATACCTGGGAGCCTGGTCTTGGAGGAATGCTTGTGGTGACAAGATATTGCCCAGTGAATAGCTGATGAAGAATAAGCTGTGGACCACGGATTTCTTTGTATAGCCGGCAATGTTTGACGCAAGTAGCGAGTACAAGATACTTGCGCAAGTGCTGATGGTATTCACAGAGTACACGGCGAATAAATGTGCACCAGTATTCGACCTCGTCAGCGGAACGGCGTAGAGCAGGATGGTGCCTACTATTCCGGGCACGTAGCAGAGGATGACTGCAAATATTCTCATGTTCTGACCCCACTTGCTGCTCAAAAACCACGTCACCGACAGACAAGCTAGTCCGATGACTGCACTGGCAGGCATGGTTAGAAGGACGGACTGGTACGTGTTGTATCCGAGTCCTTTGATGATGAGACCCGTGAAAGAACTTTGCAGAGCATTGGTCATGTTTTGAAAGAAGACTCCTAGAACGAGAATCCAGACTTTCAGGTCCTTGATGGCCTCCAAAACTTGGTATCTCTTATGTTTTGTATTCTTGATTCCGGTTTGATTGTCTTTGACCCGTCGAATGGCAATCGTTCGTTCGCGCTCGTTCAGGAACTTGGATCTCATTGGAGAGTCGGGCAGGAGCCACCACAAGCCGATACCGGAGAGAACTGTAGACAAGCCAAAGATGAGGAACATCCATTGATATGGGTACATGCCGGCAGCCTGCATTTGTTAGCCACAGTCGGTGGATGACGACGGCAAAGACATACATGGATGTGAGCAATCCCGTAGAAGATGAGCACGACAATCAAATTAATAAACCCAGCAGAGGAATACCACAAGCCAATACGTCGGGCTTGTTCATTTGTTTTCCACCACGAGGAAGTAATGACAATCAAGCCTGGATTAAGAGGCGCTTCGAATACACCTAAGAAGAATCGACAAACTGCCAAGCTTGCGAAGTTCGTTGCGGCAGCAGAACAAGCAAGGACGATGCCTAGCATATGATCAGTATATTGACGAAGAAGCTGTGGATGGCTCATACCCCATAGAATGAAATTGACCGTGAGGTATTTTGCGGTTGGAAACTTCTGCATCAGATAGTTGGTGGGATACTCTGCAACCAAGTAGCCAATGTAGAACAGAGCTACAAGCATGCTGTATTCTTGGCCCCTGAGGTTTGCTTGTTGGATGAGGCCGTACAGTGCAGCAGCACCCAATGTCTGAGCAGTCGATTAGCGCAGAGTCGCCACAGGGGGCTGACGAGACTTACATTCTTGTCGATCAACTGCATGCTGTTCACGAGCATCATGAGGGGAACCAGTCTCCAGTCGATCTTTCGAAGCACCCTCCGCTCCTCCTCTTCAGTGAAGGCAACATCACTGCTAAGATATTTGAGTGCTTCATCGCCGTTTCGATCAATCTTTTCTACCTTTTCGATCTGTTCTTCCTGAAAATTGTCGCCATGCTTCAAATCGGTCACGCTATCCATGGGGATATCTGCAACTGATATTTTGAAATAACGATCGGATATTTGCAGAGCAGTAAAAAGATAATGGTGTTGCCACGACACCAAAATCCGACAAGCATGTCATTTTATACGTCGAGGGAGTTCCTGACTCTTCCATGCCGTACAAGCCCTTAGTAAAGACTGCAGCCCGAATCATCTTGGGCGGCTTTGCATATCACAACACGGTTGCTTGCGAATTCAATCATCTTCGGCGCGATTCCGCAATCCAGTAGGGCATCTGTCACCCTCATCTCCAGGGTGCATGGCAACCTAGGGATTGCGCAAACATAGGAGGACAAGAGCGATAGCAATGGCAGTTTTGCTCGGCAGGCAAAAGGAGAAAGAAGTCGATGAAGCCGCCAAGAGCTCGTGCCGACGCAGCCAATCAGGCAATAATGGTCCGAATAGTTCCCCGGAAACTACCCCGGATTTCTCATCCCGTTCACAGAAGCCGCGATGAAGGGCGGGAGATGTCCGACATTCTTCACGTAGACAAACATTCAGACACCGAGTTCTCGCTTCTTGCAAAGTGGTTGCCGATATATCGTCAGAGAAAGAGTTTCATAGCAACTCACATAAATTCCTTGACATCTGGACTCCAGTCCACTCCGTAAGTCAATTCCATCACAGGAATATCCTACAAGCTCTTACCTGGCCATCATGCTCAGACCACAGGCGACTTCAACGCGCGAACTCATCTCTCTAGATGGGCTTTGGAGTTTCGTTCTTACAAATGACGACCTAGAAAGTGAACGACCATGGTCCAAACCTCTACCCAAGGATCTTGAAGCTCCTGTGCCGGCCAGCTACAACGACGTATTTGTCGATCGCAAAATTCACGATCATGTCGGATGGGTATGTTACCAGCGCCGGGTTATTGTGCCACGAGGATGGTCACAGGAGCGCTACTTTGTGCGGGTCGAGGCTGCTACCCATCGAGGCCGCCTCTATGTCAACGACACATTCCTTGTTGAACATGTTGGCGGGTACACACCATTCGATGCCGAAGTTACCCATTTAATCCAACCTGGAGAAGAGTTCCGCCTCACTATTGCTGTGAACAATGAACTCACAAATACGACCATTCCACCGGGTAAGATCGAGGTGCTGGAAAATGGCAGAAAGAAGCAAATATACTATCATGACTTCTACAACTATGCCGGACTTGCCCGTTCGGTCTGGCTTTACAGTGTTCCAACTCTGCATGTTGAGGACGTCACGATTGTCACAGATGTACAAGGGTCCACGGGCATCATCAAATACACGGTCGAGGCCGGTGATGTGCCACAAGACCAAGTCAGCATTACCTTGATCGACGAGGACGAAAACGTTGCTGCGGAGGGAAGCGGACTTCACGGCGAACTCAAGGTCGCCTCGCCGAAGCTATGGCAGCCAGGAGCGGCGTACCTGTACCAGTTTCGAATTCATATCAAGGCCAAAGACGGGCGCTTGATCGACAGCTACAGTGTAGCTACAGGAATCCGTACAGTCAAAGTCCGTGGTAACAAGTTTCTCATCAACGATAAGCCGTTTTATTTTACTGGGTTTGGCAAGCACGAGGACACAGCTGTACGGGGGAAGGGCCACGATCAGTCCTACATGGTCCACGATTTCCAACTGATGGAATGGATGGGTGCCAACTCGTTCCGTACTTCGCACTATCCGTACGCCGAGGAAGTCATGGAATTCGCGGACAGGCATGGTATCGTGGTCATCGACGAGACTGCTGCAGTAGGTCTTAACCTCGCAATCTCTTCTGGTCTCGCTGGTGGCGTCGCTAAGCCAACCTGGTCTCCGGATTTCTGCAACGAGCAAACTCGCGAAGCGCACGCTCAGGGCATACGTGAGCTTATTGCCCGGGACAAAAACCACCCTTGTGTCGTCCTCTGGTCTATCGCCAATGAGCCTTCCTCGGGTGAGACTGGTGCACGAGAATACTTTGAGCCGCTGGCCAAACTGACGCGTGAGCTTGACCCCAGTCGGCCGATCTGCTTTATCAATGTCATGTTTGCACCTTATGACAAGGATCTGATTTCCGACCTTTTCGACGTGCTTTGCCTGAACCGGTACTACGGCTGGTATCAGCAGATGGGTGACTTGGAAGCGGCCGAGGTCAAACTAGAAGCAGAGTTGCTCGGGTGGGAGAAGAAGCACAACAAACCTATGATCATGACCGAGTACGGTGCGGACACACTGGCAGGTCTGCACTCCTTGCACGATCTACCCTGGTCCGAGGATTTCCAAGTCCGGTTCTACAACATGTATCATCGTGTGCATGATCGGATTGAGTCAATGATTGGTGAGCAAGTGTGGAACTTTGCAGACTTTCAGACGAGTGTCCAGATTTTCCGCGTTGACGGCAACAAGAAGGGTATCTTCACGAGAGACCGGAAGCCGAAAGCTGCTGCACACGTCCTGAGGCAAAGGTGGACGAACATAAAGGCCAAGTGGGATCAGGTAATATAAAATAGACCTAGATGTACATGTATTCGAGATTTCTTTGAGATATAATTCCTTCAATGGCTCCCCTGCCTCCCACCCTGCCCAAGTCCAGAAGCGCGGAAGAGGATTGGTCACGTGAGATGCCAAGTCTTTCGTTGCGACTCTCAATTCGGAAACCAAGGAGATCTTTCCTAGCAACTAGTGTTCGAGTCTGATTTCACTCGACAATAGCACTCAACGTGGCACGAGAGCTCGATAGAGCTCTGGCTTGCCATGATGAATTCACAACAGATCGCTTTACGGCGAGTCTGTCGAGGCAAGCATTACCTCCCTCTGTTCAATTTTCCACGTAACTAACTCGATATTAGCTTGCCAGCCACGTCCGCAGTCTCCATCCTCCATCGATCTCTCTCGACTGATGTCCGCCCTTCAGTTGCAATCTACGCGACAATACCATGCGTCCCACTTCCACAGTGCACCTGGGAGCTCAAAATCATCCACACCCAGCGAACCTAAGGCGAAGCAGTTGACCGTTCTGGAGAGAATGAAAGCAGCGCGGCGTAAAGCCCAAGAGAATCTCGCTGCGCAGCAAAAAGATATGGAAGACAATCTCGTTCAAGGAGGGCTAGCTCCGGGCAGCGCTTTCGGGGGAGAACTGAAAAGAAGAAGGACGTCTGCTGTAGAAGATCCGTTCGAAGACCGCAACCTGGAACACATGGCCCAAGTTCTCAACCCGCGTCCCGAGGATCGCTCGAGATGGCAGCGGAAGATGGTCATCCGCGAGATCAGACACCGCGGCCGGATGAACAAGACAACCAGGCTCGCCCGGACAGAACGTGAACACATGTCGAAGTCGTATTTCTTCAAGACGTCGATGAAAAAGCTCGCACCCCTGGCCCGTCAAATTGCCGGGAAATCTCTAGACGAAGCCATCCTCCAGATGAGATTTTCCAACAAGAAGGCCGCGATAGAAGTCCGCCAGCACCTGATCCAAGCCCGAAACGAGGCCATCGTGGTCAAGGGCATGGGTCTCGGCCGCATCACATCCCCCGAGGACGCGGCCGCAGAGCTCCAATCCGACCCTGCGGAGACACCGGCACTCCCGCACCAAACTCCCCTCAAGAGACTGAAGAAGGACGAGGGCGTCGACCCGACAGACATGTACATCGCCCAGGCATGGACCAACCGTGGCCCGTACGGCAGGGAACCGGAGTACCGAGCCCGCGGACGCATGAATATCCTACGACCGCCGTACACTGGCATCACCGTACTGTTGAAGGAAGAGAAGACGCGTACGAGAGAGAGATCAGAAAAGGAGGCGCGCAGGTTGAAGAAGAGACTGGGCAAGAGCAAGTGGACGCATTTGCCCGACCGTCCTGTTACGGCGCAGCGACAGCATGTCTTGTGGTAGTAGAAGCCTTTGCACTTTCATTTTCCTATATGACATCGGCATCGGGAAATCGTGATCTGTATAGAAAGGAAAACAACCCGAAATGTATCAAAAGCTCGAACATACCCAATGCCTGCTCACCTACATGACACCAACCCAATTTTTTTTTTCTCTTGATCCCTCGTCTTTCCAATTCCTTCGCCAGCCAAATGTCCAATACTGAAGTCAAGTCATGATCATAATCCCTTTTGCCGCAGTAATTTCCCCCAGAATTGTTAAGCGGACATTCAATCAAACACGTCCACAGCATATCTCTCTCCCCTCAGTCCCTGCCACCACTCGAGGCCCTGCTCCAGCGTCATGCCTTTATCCTTGCCCTTCTCACTCACGGTCGCAATCCTTGCCGCCACGTCCGCGACGCCTCTACCCACAGCACCACTTCCACAGATATACGCTCTGGCGCCCTCGGCAAACAGACGACTGACCTCGTCACGCTCGCGCCACAGCCGGTCCTGCACGTACTTACAACCCTCCGACCGCTCCGGCTCACGACTAAAGGCGTAGAAGATCTTGACCACGCCGTCTCGCTCCCACTGGTCGAGTTTCTCGGCGTGGATACGGTCGCGGTCGTGGAAGCGACAGCCGATGAAGAACAACATCTCGCCGAACTGGGTTCCTGGTGGTGAGGCGGTGATTTTGGCGGCGCGTTCCTGCACGAAGCCTAGGAAGGGGGCGATTCCTGTCCCGGCGCACACCATGATGACGCCCGTGCTCGGGTCAAGGGGGAGGTGGAAGCTCTTGTGGGATTTCTTGACCATGACCTGCGCCGTGGAGCCGGGGGATAGGGTTTTGAGATAGTTCGTGGCGACGCCGAGATGGGGTTTTGGGTTGTTGGTGTCTGAGGCGTCGAACACGACGGAGTATGTGATGCTCGCTTTTGTCGGGTCGTCTAGTGGTGAGGAGGAGATTGAGTATTGTCGGATCCTCATGGGCGTGAGCATGGAGAGGTACACGGCAAAGGGGAGCTCAACGGCAGGGTGGAGTTCGAGGATTTCAAGGATCGACAGTGCCTCCGTGTTGTCGGTGTTGGATAGAAGCTTGGTCGCGAGCGACGCGTCGTTTTCTTTGGCATATTTGGCCAGCGTCGCGATGTTCTTCCGACTGGCCGGGTTGCTGAGCTCAACGTAGGCGCCCAACACGGCCGTCACTGCGATAGCTGTCTCGGTGGGAATGGTGGTATGAGCACCCTTTGCCAATGTCATGAATGCGTCCCAGGGCAACGCAAAGCGGCGGAGAACTCTGGAAATTGTCTGGACATTGTTGACCGGTAGAAGAGCCAGATAATCTCCAGCCTCATAGGTCATATTCGTCGGCAGTTTGAACACGGTCTGTCGCTTCTCCGGGTTGTTTGGGGCGGTCAGGAGCTCGTTTTCCAGTACCATCGCATCTTGCACATTATGTCGGAGGTGCGAGGCACGCGCGCTTGTGCTGATCACCATATCTAGGGCTCCCGAAACCTCACCGACATCTGAATCGACAGAAAGAGCTGGCCAGAGCTGTTCATCCAGCCAGCCGTCGAAGTCGTCGAACACCTTTCCTTCGGCAACATCGGATTCTCCGCGTTCCGCAAGCGCTTTGGCCCCCTTGTCCGTGAATTCCGAATCTATCAGCTTTGGGATTCGCTGGAAAGTGCTCACCCAGTCATGGTGACCGCAACCAAAGACCGCAAACTGCGTGTGCTTGACCTTCTCGGCATCAACCGTCTTAAGCCATTCAACGAACGCTGCAGCGTTGTCGGGAGGGTTACCCTCATAACTGGCTGTGATGATGATGACAGGTTGATTGCTGGGGACTTGATCGACCGCGCTGTCCAGCGACTTAACGGTTGGATTGAAGCCTCGATTACCTGCCGAGTTTGCCAGATTCTGTGCGAGTCCCTCACAGGTGCCTGAGTTAGACCCGTACAGAATGAGCATGGGTTTACCGGCATTTCCAGCTTTCTTAGTCAGAGCGCTTCGCTCCTTCTTGTGGGGATCGTCGACTTCGAGACCGGCATACATCTTCCGTTCCAGAGTCACGGGGTTGATTCCTTCTCGCAATGTTGCACGGATATAAAAATTCTCTGGCTTCACGGTCAATGTCTGTCGGATCTGAAGCTGATATGACGGGTCGTCCATTCGGATGTTGAAGTTCTGGAGGATGAGCGCGATGGCAAGGATCGCCTCTTGCCAAGCGAACGGCCGACCTATACATCCTCGCGCTCCGTTTCCGAATGGCTAAGCAGAGAGTCAGTACCGGGCGGTGATGGTGTTGGCATGCATACATACCTTCCACGCATTCTGTGGGAGTTTTGCGAAATTGTCGCCGTACATTCTCTCTGGTTTGAACTCATCTGCATCAGCACCGTACACTACCGGGTCGCGGCCAGCCTTGGTCAGCAGGACGGCTATCGAAGCACCGTGTGGTATGGTATACTTTCCAGCAAGGACTATTGGACCGGGGACTGTTTCCTGGGCCACGACCGCGAAAGCTGGAGCAGTAGGGTTCAAGCGCAGAGATTCTCTCATGATGGCCTCGATATAAGGCAATTTAGCCATGTGCTGGACAGTCACCGGACCCTTTCCTACCACGGTGTCGACTTCTTGCTGAGCCTTGCGCATTGCTTCAGGGTTTTTGCAGAGCTGGTAAAATACAAACGAGAGGAGGCCCGATGTGGTCTCATGTCCAGCGATCAGGAAGGTGATAATGTTGTTGATGATGCTTTCGTCTGACATTCTCTCTCCGGTTTTTGGGTCCTTGCCGAATAGCATTGCATTGAGCAAGTCTTTCTTGTCTATTGGGTTTGCTCTGCGATGGTTGACCATCTCCTGCGCGACGTTTCTCATAAGCGCGATATCTTCGAAATACTGGCGATCGGTGGACCCGGCGAACAGAGCCCCAATTCGGGTTCGCTGGGCGCGGCGACCTGATTCCAAGAGGAATCCGACCATGGCATCGACAAAAGGGTGCATTTTTTCCGAGTAAAAGGAATTGAAACGCTTGTCCATGACGCAAAGAGCAATAGAATCGAGAGTGAGGCGAGTGAAGTCGTCAGTAACGTGAATCTTCTCTTCAGAACCGACCCGGGCCCATTTAGCGATCAATTGAGTGGCGATGTCGTACATCTCGTCGTCTATGAATGTCAGTCGATGCTTTTGTTTTCCCCTCGAACAGAATCTACCTACACATGTCGTGAATACCAATTGGACCAAAAGCAGGCACGAGAGTCCGGTGAGCAACTTCCCAGTCGTGTTCACCGTGATGCGCGGTAAACAGTCCGCTTCCAACTCCATTGCGGACTTGTTTCAATGCTCCAGAAACAGTTTTGTGAAATCGCTTTTCGTCGCACACTTCATTGACCAACTCGACTGAGCTGACAACATACCTATCGACTCCAAACACGCTCAATCGGTATATGGGACCTTCGAATCTGCGTCAGGAACGGACAGGGGATGCGGGAAGCTGAAGCGCGCACCATATTTATCGGCCAAATGGCAAAGACTTATATTGGCGTTTTTGGGATCAATATCCAAGACATTGCCCATCAAGGGGATTCCAGGAGGTGATGGAATCGGCGTAGACATTTTGTAGCTGGTTCAGACCCAGGAGATGATGCTAGGGCAACCACTGGTAGAGAAAGCAGGAACAATAGAGCAGACCGCGCAACAGTGAGTTCAATCAAAATAACATGTAAAAGAATAAGGGTATTTCTCACACCTGGAGGATGTTTCGATCTCAATGCGAAGAGGTTGGGAGAGCCAATCCAAGTGCCATATATACTCACTACGTAAACTGCATGGAACTCAGCCTCTCGCGGTGTGTCGGAGAATTTTGGCAATGACGATCTCGTCTGGCCAAGACTGGTCCCACGGATGAGCGAGGAAAGCCTTTTACCTTCACCGGAAGAGACTCGTGTTTTGAGCAACAGCTGAGTGTGTCGCAGGAACGGGAATGCCGTGCGACGGTGGCAGTGGCGGTCACCCAGCAGTTAACGGACAAAATATTCCACCGTCCAGTTCAAGAGATCCTCGGTTGAGGCTCTTGGGCATCTTGACACCAGGCACCGCTGGCATGTGCACGGTTATGCCGAGAATGCAACATTCTTGTGCGAGCTGTAAATGTGACGTGGACTTGCCCACGCGAAGTTTCAGGCCGCATGCTGCCTTAGAAGCCACTCGTAAGCCTGCAAGCATCCTGCGAAATACGCATTTTAACGGGGTATGAGATTATCTAAGCTGCGTTTGTCGCTTGTCGGTATTGCGAGTCGCAGGCTAGTAGCACAGCTCGTACAGCCCACACAGTCATTGGCACCTATAAAGGACGGAAAACCGCAGGCAGCTCGCACACCGCTCACCCCGACCGTGCCGCTTTTAAAACCCCGTCACCCACGACTCACCGGTGCTCTCCTCACCCTCTTCTCGACATCCCGGCGTGGTGAAACGCCCTGTGTGGTGACATAAGCAGCCGGTACTTCGACTTCATTCACATCGTACTCACCACCTATAGTCTCAATTGGTGATCATTATGAGTATCTGTGGTTGGAAGCTACTCCGCTTCCGCATGCAGCAAGTTTCGCTCATAAATACAGCAATTCCACTGTTTCACCTGGTCGCGTTACACTAAACACTCGACTTTCGAAAACTTGAGCATACATTTCCCTCCCTTCGCCGTCAAGACGAAGTGGTCTCTCATCTCCATATCTTCGTTAGTTGTCTCGCTCCCTAAAGTTGTAGATAAGCGCTTAATGATGGAAGCTACACCAAGCTTAAGCTCCATAATAGCAATGGCTTTGCCCAAACATGTGCGTGATCCTTTACCCCAGACAAGGATATGGTCCCGCATAAGGTCGCTATCTGTGCAAAGCTCTTTGCTGGCCTCGTCCTCCGGGAGCCAACGCTCAGGGTGAAATTCGTTTGGTAAGGGAAAGACATCCGCATCTCGTTGCGTAGTGTAGCTTTGAGAAGACACCAGAGTCTGAGAGAATCAGGTCATGTTTAAATTTACTGCCTTGACTAAGGGGGCGAAGAAGGGATAAATACTCACATAACCAGGAATCACCGTCCCGTCTACTGTGCCTCCTTTCGCCGTCGCTATCCTCGGAAGGCTCGCTGGTGCCGCCGGCCATAGCCGTAGTGTCTCCTGTACGACGGCCTCCAATACTGGTAGATGAGATACGGATTTGTACGTGGGAACCACTTCTTCTCCCCAAGTAACGGTCCGCAACTCATCTCGCAGACGCTTCTGCCATTTTGGGTTCTTTGCAAGCTCCCAGAACATAAAACTGAACGTGTTGGACGTGGTGTCGGTCCCAGCGAAAATTAAGTTTGTGAGCTCGACGATTATCTCATCATCGGTAAGTGGTGCCTCGATTTTCTTCTCTGTGCTGGCGGCTATCATGCGCTGGAGCAGATCGCGACGCTTTCCATCACGCCCATGTCTGTTGACATAGCTGTAGAACGCCATTCCTCCATTCTATTGACATCTGTCAGCTGAAATTCAGCACTCTCCCCCCCCTCTCATCAAATGAAAGCAAACGATTCACAAACTCACCCTATAGAATCGATGGCCGGTCGTGATGAACTGGTGCAGCGACTTGTGAGGCACCAGGCACAAAAGACGAAATAGCCACGGGAACTGCCATTCGATGAAATATGTCGGGAAGACATTGTCAAGGTCCTCCAGCACTTCTGGTGGCTTCTCGTTATCCAGGCCACCAAAGTTAGTCCCGAGGAACATCTCGCCTGGTGTCGTCAGCTCTTCAGTCCCTAGTCCTTTTGGAGAGCTTGCAATGTGGTCGGGAGCGGCAACTTACCAAAAGTGTCCAGCGTCAGAATACGGAACCACAGCAACACATCGAGTGACTGGTCCTCTCTTCGCTCCAAGATACGCACGAACTTCTCGATAAGTCTCGACACCGTACCTTCAACCTCCACCAGCGTCGCAGTACCGAACACAGGAGCAATCCGTTTGGCCCGGGCTCGGTGCTCCTGCTTGTTGCGCATCGTGAACATACTCTTACGGCCAAACGCTCCATACCGAGGTGCCTTGATATAGTCGCTATTGGCGCCATAGATTTCGCGAAAGGCTTTGCGGCTGGAGAACGAGAGCTCGGTTGGCCCGATCCGTACCACTGGTCCAAACTTGGCGTGGAGATCGTGGATCACGAGAGACCTGTAGCCAGCAAGATCAAGAATCTGGATCCAGAGACCCGTCCATCTGGCAATGCGAGGCCCGGGCAGATGATGAAGGGGATCTTGCATGAAATACCTCTAGACCCAATCGTCAAAAAATCCGGATTCTTCTCTACTCCTCAAATCTGGTATCTCTACTTACCCAGAGAAGTAAAGTCATAAAAGCGCAGGCGCCCACGAGCACGTATGTTGTGCTATCCATCTCTAAGTGATCTTTACTGTCGGTGGAAAGAGAAAATCGATCGCGTACTAGCATTTTCGACAAGGTCAATAGTAAACATGCGCCTTCAGGCCAATTCATTTGCAGCTTATGTGTAAACGGGTATTCATGGTCGCCTGTTTTGGTCACAATATCAAATCCGCGCATTCGAATTTTGCACCTCCGTTCCCCAGATGACCCCCGGACCGAGATTTCTGTACTGGATGCGGTGCGGTGATCCGTATCTGTCGGCGGGGAGTACAAATGCTCGGTATACCCCGGGCCGTCAGATGCCGGATGGCCCAACGCAACACTTCCAGAACATCTTCGGACGTACTATACTTCCCTCGTGACTGCTTTCAGGATGCCAGATATACATGACGGCTTTTACTTCGGCTTTTGTCTTGGTCGTGGCACAATACTGCGGAACACGGGTACTTTTCGATTCTTCTGTATAATGGACAAGATGCCGCTGCGCATTTCGAGCGAGATCGAAGAAACGACCTACCTAGCTAGCCAAATCAAGGGGCCAAGTGAAAGTTCACACGAAGAGAACACAATAATTTGACACTCATCAGTACAATCATGCCCATGAAGATGCCCTGGTCGAGGTTAATCCGGTTTGTCGCCCCCAATGATCAAGTATACTATGGCGACGTGGTGGTAGACGACGACAGCCCTGAATTCGACGTCGGCGTCGTCGCAACTAGCAAAGAGCCTTGGTTGATCAGAGCTAGAGTTGTTGATGGCAACCCGCTGGCCGAGAATTGCAAGGTCACCGACCGCATCGAGGTGGTGAAAAAGCTTCTCGGGCCTTTGACAAAAGACACTGTCTCGGAAATCAGATGTATCGGTGGCAACTATGCAGAGCACTGTATGTTTAGTCTCTCTGTCTCCCTTCTTCTCCCTTCTTCTCCCTTCTCTTGCCTTCTCTTGCCTTCTCTTGCCTTCATGAAGGGATACAAAATCCCCTCCCAAGAATAATGTTTCCATGGCTTATCGACAGTTTCCAGTGACTGAGCTCGAGTACAAACGACCGTTATATCCAATCATGTTCCCCAAGTTTCCCAATGCAGTGTCAGGATTCCAAGACAGTGTGGTCGTCCCCCGGATTGCACAGGACGACCAAGCCGATTACGAGATCGAGTTGGCTGTCGTGATTGGGAAAGAAGCGAAAAACGTGTTAGTCGAAGAAGCTGACGATTATATCCTCGGGTATACGGTTTCGAACGACATGTCCACAAGGAAATGGCAGCTCGATCCAAAGCTGTCCGGCCAGCAACCGCAAATGAGTTTCTCCAAGAGCTTTGATGGGTTTTTGCCGCTGGGTCCTTGTATAGTCAGCGCAGAGGTATGCTTCTGGTTTTCTTTTGTGGTGTTTGAGAGAAGCGAGTGCACTCTCTATCAAAATGGCAGTTCCTTTCTCAAAACCGCAATACTATACCATTATCTGACAATGTCTGACTTGTAAAATATACAGCTCATCAAAGATCCTCATTCGCTCACCCTCCAAACCCGCATCAACGGGGAAGCCGTACTCCGCCAGAATAGCAGCACAAAGAACATGATCTTCTCCGTGCCAGAGCTCATTGCCCACTGCAGCCAGGGCACGACCATCCAGGCTGGAAGCATTTTCACTACGGGGACACCCTCGGGAGTGGGGTACCGTATGAATCCACCGCAGTATTTGAGGCACGGTGACAAAGTCCAGATGAGCATAGGCAGGATAGGTACTTTGGAGCACGGTATTGTGTATGAATGAATACCAATTATCTCTCTTGTGTATAGAGAAGGATGTATATATCATTAGCTGTCCGCCACAGAAGAGAGAGATGTTCACTTATGTTGTCATAAGTCATCGCCGCTATTTTTGAAATTCCGCAGATAAGATAGGGCTACATTATTTCATGGTTTGAAAGAAAACCCTGGTCTCCTATGTAATATCTAGACAGTTGCCGAAGGAGGAGATGAGAGGGTGATCCTCCTCACCATGACTGTACGTCATTGCACTGCTGCTGCTGTTGTTGTTGTTGTTGTTGTTGTTGTTGTTGTTGTTGTTGTTGTTGTTGTTGTTGTCGTCGTCGTCGTCGTCGTCGTCTATCTAACGGGGAAGACAGTTGGGGTTGAAATATGCAACTATTTTTGGCATTCAGGTGGCTGTCATGAATGTGACATCGTACCTGTTCTCTACGATACCCAAATGTTGTGAAGAAGTGAGGCGGTTTTGTGCCTAGTTGCACGTATATGTAATGATGTCTTGTATCTCCTCCCTGTCACGAAATTTGGTGCCCTCTTTTGCCTTGAGATTATCAGCCACCACGCAAGAAAGCCTCCATTAGGGGATTCAGTACATCAGCCTTGGTAGCGAACAGAAAGTGATCCGCTCCAGGAACCTCGACTAGGCGAGAGCTCGGGATTGTCTGCCTCAAGAATGTAGCAGTGCCACTTGGTACCTCCTCGCCCATCGAGGAGGCAATCAATAGCGTCGGTGTGGTGATGTGGGCCATGAGATCTCGATCGTCATCCAAGGAGATATGTGTGAAAAATCTCGAGACTGTGTCAAGGCCAGCATTGTAGCTCATTTCCCTGAAAAGTTCTTGGAGTCTTGCACCATCATGGGGACTAAGATCTTTGAAGACTAATCCGGGGTTCAAGACCATGTTAGTGAGGTTTTCGATGCCGCCTTTCTCTCCCGCCGAGATGAATCTGTTCATCTCCGCCTCACTGAAGCCGTTGGGCCAGTCCTCCCGCTGCCGAAAGCAAGGGCTTGCGTTGAGGACAATGAGTTTGTGCAGAAGCTCGGCATGTTGGCTTGCAAATCGAAGGGCCACATGACCGGCTGAAGCGAAGCCAATCAGATTGACGCTTTGAAGGCTGAGGTGTTTGATCACCGCTAGCAAGTCATCGCAGTATATTTGTGTAACGTTCTTTGCACTTGGGGCGAACTTGCTGGAGTTGCCATAGCCTCGGAGGTCGACGTAGACATTCCGGTACTTTGATGCGAAGACGGATCTCTGTGCTCCCCAGCTTCGGCTATCAAGGGGCAGCCCATGGACCCAGATGTTGGCAACCGCGACATCCGAGGAGGAGGAGCCTTCTTCATAGTACGCAATCTGGCCATCGACGACGGGACACATTTTAGGCTTGTCGATATACTGTGTGAAGTACTGGTACGGAACTCCGAGAAATGTCGCCGGTTCGTAGGAGGTGGTGGGAGGGTGCAGTAGTTCCTTGGGTGACATGGTCGGATTATGATCATCAGCCGTGAGAAGCTTTGAAGCAAGAGTGTACCTGTATGAATCCAGGCCTGGCACTACAATCTTGTGTATGTCGTTTGAGTGCTCTCGAAGCTGTTCAGCGGCGTAATCCGTCACGCAGCCTGACAAGAGTTGCCTTGCATCCTCCAGCACAACTCTCATCCGAGTAGTCAGGGTGAGCCAGTCATTCGGATCTCGAATCCTCGGCATCTCAGATACCTCGACCGTGGATGGAGTGACAACCGGCCCATTGCTTAGTTGTGGGGTGAACCCAGGATACCCGGCGAACATGGTCTCGCCAAGTTCGACTGCTGTATAGGTCTTATTCCAGACCGACCGAAAAGCGGCCTCGTACTGCTTGAGGTCTTCGTCCTTGTGTCCTTCGAGCTTAGGATTTGGCCCATGAGGTGCGATATAGAGCCTTTGGATCGGAAGCTGAAGATTAGAGCACTGTATGATTCCCTGCGCTACGGAATTCGATGACACTGTGACGCCTGCCGTCTCCCGGCCCTGCTTGCCCACAATCAGCACCATTGCCTTCTGCCATTCGATCTTTTGAGCTTGGAGCCAGATCCTCATGCGATAGGAGATGTCGAAGCCCACCAGAAAGAAAGTTGCTATCATAACAGCATTCATTGGGATGCTAGCACCCAGCGCAGTGCCCGTCGCTTCGAGATAGTGCTCGCGCAGGAACTCGGCCGTGAGTAGTCGAGGATCATTAAGCACCGTCTGAAGATACTTGGCAGTAAGGCCGCATGTATAGTCGATCATGGCCGCGATGTTTTCTTCACGGCCGTCAAATGCTGCTACCTGCAAGTCGTCACGCCACAACGACACAGAGTTGGTCTTCTGAGTTTTTAAAACCTTAGACAGTAGATCTGCAGCTCCAGCTTGCCATTTGGTCTGGTCCAGTGTAGCTATCTTAATGAGTGAGGCAAGGGCAGGTCCAATGTGAGAGATTGCTGCAAGCTCCTTGAAACCTCGATTGTTGATGCGAAAATTGATGTAGGAAGGCTCTCGTCCACCGCCAGGGAAAAATACTATCTCACTGCTGGTGGCAACAAGCATGGGTAGATTCGCTGTAGCTTGGGAGATCAATGCCGTAAGTCGCGGCCCGATGCCTTCAGATGAAGCAGTGTATGCCGTGTAGAGATCCATAAACTCGGGCGATTGCTTGCCTGCACCCTGGACATCTTTAATCGTAGATACCATCGCTGGCTGAAAGCGGTAGAGCTTGGAATCAGTTCGAAAGCGAATATCCTTTGTCAGACTTTCACACACGAAGAGGAATACGTCGACCCCCGTCGTGAAGGCCGTCGCATCCGTGGCTCCATATGTCCGAAAGCTGTACGATTCGACAAGCGAGCTGTTCTCCATCCGATAGATCTTCGACTCAAGCTCTGTGATCGGTGCCTTTGGGCTGCCTTGGATGAAGAAAACAAGCACCAGATATACATCCCTTCCTTTTCGGATCAGCGAGAACTCGCGTCCACCAGAGCCTGCTAAGGTCTGGTGGCGGTTAAAGTCGGTACCATTCCAGCGATAGACGACACTATCGCTTTCGATATCAGCCAGAGCCAGATAGGCGTCAGTGCCGTGTTCCCAAAAACAGAAAGCGCGCCCTCCTGTAGCTGGAAAGGTTTGGAAGTGCGAAAATCGGTGTCCATCCCATCTCAGTAGGATGGATGGTTCTCTGAAATCTGCATAGGCAAGATAATGCGTGCCAAAGAGTTTGAAATGTAAAAAGTTGTAGCCCCAGGCTGAAGGGATGGTCTGAAAAGGCTCGAAAGCCACCCCATTCCATTCGAACACCACTGAATCACCAGGATGCTCTGAAAACAAGCCTGGAACTCTTAGTCCTTGGGCCAGAGCTAGAAAGTGACGTCCATCGATCGTGAAATATCGCCATTGCTTCGCACCAAACGTGGGAAATCTCTGAAATGCGACGAATTCCCCTGATATCAGTTCGAATATGACAGAGAAGGCATTGTAATTGTATGGACCACTTCCGGTGCGAAGAGATGCTGTGGCGAGGAATTTGCGATCGTCAATGGCGAAAAATTCGACGTCCTCGCCACCAGGCACCGGAAGCCGCTGCCATTCCTCGAAAAGGCCTGTCCCACTGCGGCGCCATATGATGAGGTCGACATCGCTGTTGCCTGTGTTCATGCCAGCTTCGCCACCGGGTATATCTTCGGCCAGTTGTGGCACTGCAAGGAACTCATCGTTCCCAGCTGAGAAGAAGGAAATAGCTCGTGCTCCAGAAGTCGGAAAAGACTGGTACAGCTCAAGTTGCTGGGTGGGGGATCTTTGGCTCATCTTGTTAATGGCAAGCTCTATCACTTTCAAACCACATCGAGGTAATGGAAAGTCGTGATATGACCACGAGGGCCGGCTTCTGGCTTTACAGGAGAAAGAGATGGACCCGCATAGTCGTTGGCAAACTAGTACTTAAGGGAAGCTCGGCACTAGAATGTCGTTGCGGGAAGACTGGAACGATTGTTTTTTTCCGGAAGATGCCACCATTTGCCGTGGCCGTGCGGTCGTCCTCGCCCTCGGCAATTCTTGAGAGCGAGGCGAGCTCATTTTCCAGATACTGGATGACTTAGTTTGATGCCTTGAAACCTGGATCAGAGATTTCTAGTTGCTCGCAAAGCAGGTGATGTTCTATTTGAGGATGTGTCAAGCATGCTTGTCTCTCAACTTGGACTTCACACATCTATGAAGCAACATCCTACTCATTTTGCAATACCTTGTAAATCAAATTCATCCGGGAGAGCTGCTTTCGCCTCTTTGCTATCAACTACTGCTCGGAGATGTTCCACATGAAGTCCAGTCCGTTCAAATCCAATCCCGTGAAAGCTTGCGCTCCTGTGAGGTCAAATGGTGCCATCGATGGCTCAAAAGGTAACCGCAGCCAATTGTCTGGGGTCATGTCTGTCCATTGAAGGCTTGGATCTTCCAACCATAATGCATTCGAGCCTGGTACATGTATATCGGTGACAGCTTCGCGAGCAGACGTGTTACTTGAGTTGATGTCTGAGGATCTTGTGTGCACCGAGCGTGAGTACTTGAGCGAGTCAGCAAAGTACTGACGAAGATGCTTCAACTGGATGTCCAGTAATGCGGCATATCTTGGGACACAATGCAGTTCATCCAAATTGTTAGAGAGCAGAGCTCTGATACTGCCCGTAAGCACTTCAAGTGCAGTTTCAAACTGCGCCTGTTTAACGCCAATGCTCAAGGTTTTCAGAAGAAGTACTGATGATGTGAACACGCGATAAATCACCCTCGCAGGGAGTTGGACCAATCGTTCTTTCTCAGAGTATCCTTGAAATAGCGTCAGGACTCGGGAGCAGCTGTCAAGAACTTGCTGAACATATTCATAGTCCGAATCTTCAGTAATCAAAGGTCGAGCTTCTTCGGGCATGAGGCCAGGATGTCGCTCTAGGTGCTTCTCTACAATTGCTTGCATGCCAATTGAATTTAACAGGGCGCTAATTGAGAGGTATTCAATATTAATGGTGATCGACATCTTGTCATTGGTAATATCTGTGGCGAATTCTAGTTAGTCAAGCGGCAAAAAGTGTACAGGACTTACGAGCCAGAAGAAGTGAATGTTGATCTAGAGACGAGTAGAGAATAGAACGGGGCGGCCACGTACATCGAAGTTGGAGGTGATCTTCATGCCATCGAGTCAGAAGAGACCGAAAGTTGGCAACGTGGTTGGCATAATGTCCGCTGAGGAGTAGAGTTCGTGTTGACGAAGGAGACGAGAAGAACACATCTGAAATGGATGTAAATAGCTTTGTGAGATCCAGCTGCGCGTCCATGAACAAATGCCATTGCTCATCATCCGATACGGGGATAGTCGCAGACCGTGGTGTCTTCTGTATGGCGTGGAGTAGCGAAGTCGGCATGAGGGATATGTGCCCTAATCGTAAGGCCAGCTGTATGTGAAATACATAGAGGAGCTTCTGCAGGCGTTGCTTTCGGCCTTTGATGTCCTCCTCTGCAGCGGACGCCGCATAATCCGAGGACGACCCGGACTCATAGAGTCCAAGTTCATTGGCCAAAGAGACTGCACAGCCAAGTAGCATCCATGACATGCGATCAGCTCGCCTCGAAGGCTCAATTACTTCCTCTAACCACTGAGCCGATGGGCTTGCTTCTCGACCTGCCGAATAGGTACCAGCTTCATCCATCTCCAGCTCTTGGTCCGAGATAGACCGCATAAGAAGGTCGGCATCCCAACCATGGGATTCTGGAGGGAAGTGTAATGAGCGTGGGTGCCATTCGCTTATGAGCAAAAGCGCTTCGATAGATCCCAGCGACCTAGCTCTCGTCTGGGCGCCGTTCTCTTGACCGAGCATAATTCTCAGGATTAAATGCTCGCAATGCTTCCATAGCCTGTTGTGGAGAAAGTAGCCTTTGGCAGTACCTCCGGCACCGGGCAATACATGAAAGCGACAAGAGATCATGAGGATCGTGCAGCACAACATTGGTTCATGAGTAATCAGGCGAAGATGATTCTTGTGATGAGCGTAGAAGTCTGTTAAAATTGGTGAAAATGGACAGATGTTCCTGAAAAATCTTCCACATCAAATGAGCAGAACGACACAGGGACCGAAAGGGTATTCAACCTACAAATCGATATATTGGAGAGCTTCTCGTGCCGTGAGCCATCCCATGCGGACAAAGTGGCAGGACTGCCACACCCGCACCAGCGAACCCTGAACCTTCGGTGCATGCTGTGAAGGCCCCTCTATTTGGCGGTTGCTTTTGGCCTGTTCTTGAAGGTTCACGACACTGTCCTGCCTAGTATTTATGTGCGATGAATGTGTAGGCACGGTGTCCGTGTTAGCAGCAAGACCTACGGGTGCTCGGCTAGATCCCACATCAAACAACAGGTTCAATGCATCATTGGGTCCTGATATAACGGTCTGTACGACAGATCGGGCCAGAGGATTTTGAGAGGTTTGGCTTGGAGATGTCTGATATTGACCAGCAACAGTGAATTCATCAACAGCGGGAGTCTGAGCATAATCATGACTCCTCAACAACGCAGTCGAGTCGATGGGGGGGTCCTTTTCTGGTTCAGCGGGCATCGTCCTTCGCCCGAGAGACGCTGTGTCCGTTAGCGTCAATGCTAGTGAGTCAAACAGATCTGGGGAGACCAGTGACCTACAGGCGGTACTCTTGTCTCGGTCAACGCCTCGTCCTCTAGCTCGGGGAGATGCATGCGTATCGCTTGGGATGCATTCAATTCTCTGGCGAGTGCATCGAGTGCAAGGTCCATAGCCATCCGTCAGACATCTGGTTTTCTGTTTTCGACACTGGAAGCACGCTTTGTAAGCCCTTTGATAGTCCCGCTTGGACTCCCTAGATTTTGTGCTCATCGCAGGCATCTGTCTTTCCGGAGCCACGAGTCACGCTTAGCGGTGGTGAGGTGGCGAGGTGGCATCTAGCGGAGGAGCTCCGTAAACTTTTAAATCCTTCGGCATACGTTTAGCGACCCCCGCAAATAACGGAAGTTCGGGAGTTCGGCAATGTTGCCTCTGCCAACTCCTGCGATCGTTGATTAAATAGTAAGCGAATCGATCGGGAAGCGCTTACTCGCGCAGCCAAGAGGATTTCGAGGTGCAGTGGGAATCCCTATGGGGCGCACTGACCCTAGTGGAAACCTCGAGTACCGAGGGTAGACGAGAAATACTATTCCGTGAAATACCGTCACTTCCCGTCCAATTCTTGATGCTTCAGCGATTTGTGATGTTCATTTTGTCGCAGCAGGAAGTGCTCCTGGATAGGCACTTGCCTTTTTTGGTAGCGTAGAGCAAACCCTTGATATCACGGCGTGAGATCTAGGCCACGTAAGTACACGGCCCGGGTCTCATCCGTACTCTTGCCAGTTTCCGTGTTTGTTCTGCGGCGCCGGTACTTAGGCTGCTTCAAGCTCCTCGAATGAAGCAATTCAATTACATGACCTTCAATTACCCCGTGGGGTCTTCAAGTTAGTGGTACTAGTATATGCAAGTCAGCCTATGCCGTCTCATCTCCTGGAATAAGACATCACATTTGGGAGTATAGGTCTGCTTGCCAACAATATGGCCTCTTTCAAAGAACGTTGTCTCCTCCTCGAGGCAGAAGGGGTTTGTATAGGAGGTGAATTGCTCCTTTTCTGCTATTGTCGCTCCATAAACTTCATCTGCTGTATTAACACAATTCTTCCTGCTAGGATGGGGGGTCAACAATCTCTTGACACCAAAGAAGACCGTTGGAGAGCTTGGTATGTCCACATGCAATGAATGCGGGTTTTGTTGAACTAATTACTGACTCGAACATCAAGATTCCAGCCGGGGCCGTATCCAAGCAATGGCGATCCTGGACAAGGACTGGTCACCCGAAGAAGAGCGAGCGTTCGTCCGGAAGCTGGATATACGCCTTCTGCCCGCGTGCTTCATGGTGTTTCTTCTTGCCTATATCGATCGAGGCAACATTGGCTCTATCAGGATCCTGCAACACGGCGGCCCAGACTCACTGGAGGCGACGCTCAATCTTCATGGAACTGCCTTCAACTGGGTATGAAAGTCATGGTCTGCAATATCCCCGCAAGAGCTCCCTAACACGCCAATAGGCTGTCTCCGCCACTTACTTTGTCATGACAGCAGTCCTGCTGCCATCGATCTTATTGTTGAAGAAGTTTTCTGCAAAGATTTATTGTCCTACTGTCATGGTCATATGTGAGTGTCATAATCAAATTATCTACAAGAATCATCGTAGTGTTGACCTCAGGTAGGGGGAGTCATAGTTGCGTGCATCGCAGCTGTTAAAAATGGTGGAGGGCTGATCGCTGCCCGGTTTTTCCTTGGATTTCCCGAGTCCGGCATTGGTAAGTTATTTCGACAAGACTGGATCACGAGCTTTGCTGAAGAACATCAGTGCCTTGCATCGTAGTCTACCTTTCATTCTGGTAAGCAATCCTCAAGACACCCCAGCGGTGTACAAGTGTTCGAGACTAATAATATTCCCAGGTACCTTCCCGGAGAAAGAGCTGCCCGCCTCGGCATCCTTTTCAGTGCAAATGCATTGGGAGTAGGCACGTCTAATTTGCTGGCGCTCGCTATCGACAATGTGAGTGGCTAGATCTGCACTTACAGTAGCTATTACATATCGAACTGACATTTCTCTAGCTGAATGGCAGAGGTGGCCTTCGTTCCTGGCAATGGGCATTCCTTCTTGAAGGTTTGGCCTCCATTGTCTTTGCAGCTCCAATATACTTTTCCCTGCTCAGTTTTCCTGAGACCGACAAGAGTTTGAATGATAGAGGTGAGTCTTATGCCGCAGTGGAAATCCGTATCTCTATTTCTGATATGCTTCCTTCAGAGCGACATATCGCCATCAATCGATTTGGTCGTGGCAGTACCCGCAAGACAGATGTCACCTGGGATACTCCAGCATTTATCCGAATCATGAGCCGGCCGTCTACCTACCTGTTCTTTGTGTCTTATATCTGTGTCTTCATCATGATCTCGGGCATGGCAAACTTTATCCCAACTATCCTCCTCGATGTAAGTTCAGCTTTCTACCTTATTCACCGGCAGCGGATGCTGACACTTGGTGTCCAGTTCCTGGGCTTCAGCTCTCTCAAAGCCAATCTATACGGTGCTGCCACAGCGTTTGCGCAGATACCACTCTTCTGGGCGTGGCCGATCCACTCAGACTGGACCCGCGAGCGTATGTGGCACTTCAATCTCCCTCTTCTGGCTTCACTTCCAGGTCAGTTGGTTTGGGTCTATGCAAGCACCAATCCTGGCCAGACAACAATCGCGCCATTGTCATTGTATGGCATGGCTTTCCTGGTCCAGCTGCCAATAATTGCACAACCAATTCTTCTCGCCTACAGAACAGCCACACTCTACAGTGCTACAGAGCAAACGGTGGGTGTTTCTGTCGCATTTGCGGCCATGAGTATTGCAAGTATCGTCGCTCCTCAGATGTATCCAATCAGCGACGCACCCCTTTACAAACCAGCGTTCATCTCCAATGTCGCCATAGTGGCCTTAGCTATTGTAACCTACACTTTCCTGCCTTACTGCTTATACCGAGAGGCTCAATCTCGGAAGCTCAAGTCAGGCCACGCCATACCCCTTCGCGCAATGGAAGATGCGGGTATGTTGTCATATCCTATTCCTGTTCAACGTCGAAGCAATTACTGACAAATTCACAGAACAAAGCCAGGTCACAGAAGTTGCACATCACCGTATCCACGAAATCAACATACGCGAGGAAGAGATGTTACAAGAAACCAAAAAGGCCGCAGAGGCAACGCATGTCGAGTATGGAGTTGTGTGAAAAAGGCACCCAAGGCCGAGTCCAGCTGGAAGGAATTAGTATCTGGCTGTCACGAATATCTTGGCATTGAGTATATCTCTCACCCAACTTGGGTGAGAGTCGCACGAGAAGGGCAGTTCCGACTGTTCTGTAACAGGGGTTGGAACCAAGTATACACGTGATATGATCTGAGAGCCAGTACAAGAACTCCTACCCACCCAACTTGGGTAGAGAGAGGTTCTCTCCTCTCCTTAAGCGTCGAGTCGTTGTCTATAGAGATCTACAGTTAGTTGAATACAGCATCAGTTATCAATTGCCAGTGCTCCCAGATCACGTGGTATCTCTGACACTGGCACCGATAGGAGAACTCTTACTTGGCTTTTAGAATGGAATCTAAAGTACCAACGAAACTACTACAGCTGGGTAGCTAGTAGGTAGGCGTGTATTCAAGGCCAGCCATAGTTCTTCATGGACTGTGCGAGAGCATTCCCGTAAATATGTTCTAAGCTTTGTTTCGGAAACTCCTTCCAGTCATCTATCAGAAGCTTTACGTACATGGTTTAGAGGGATTACGTTGAGGGGGATTGTGTTGGGTTCCAAGTTTCATGCTTGTTGCACGTCATCGTGCTTTTCTCCTGGCGAAATATCCGACGTTCTCAATGGACCCCCACTTGAAATCTGTCACAAAATGCCGATTACCGGACCACAAGATTTACAGTATGCTTCTATGAGAAGTACATTTGATTCAACGGCAGAAATACATATGGATACACCGGGAAACGGCATGTTCTGGCAAAGGGCGGAAAAGTCCGGCTCGCGTGGAAATACCATGGGACCACCCAAGTGTAGGCAGGAGGAAAGCCAATCTGCCCGAGCGTTGGCACAAGTCAGGCCTCGGAGTGCGACGTTGAGGCGACCGTCTTAGGATCTGGGGGATTTCCATGTGCATATCACCATAACATAGATCTCTTTTATAGCTTCCTGCCTTCGACTAACCTCTAAGCACTAATTCTCTGTCTGTCAAGCAATCCTTTTGGTGAAGGTCGCAATGACGTCTTATTTGCCGCCATCTCTATCTCTAGAGGGCAAATCTGCCATTATCACTGGAGCAACTCGTGGGATTGGGAAGGAGGTGGCAATTACCCTCGCAAGTCGTGGTGCAAATATCGCAATTGTCTATACCTCAAACGGCTCCACAGGTGCAGCGACTGGACTCGTCGGGAGGTTTCAAGCCCTAGGACGGAAGGCTTGTAGCATTCAGATTGACCTACAAGAATCGGACTGTGGGGCGAGGATTGTGCAGGCGGCTCTTGAAGGGTTGGGCGTCCCCACCATCGAGATCATTATCAACAACGCTGCGTTATGGACTCCTTCAACGCCTTCAGAAGCTCCTCTCGATATCAAGTTCTTTGAACGGTGAGTGCTCTTGCCTAAAACCCATTAGAACTATCCGAAGGGAACATAAGCTGACACGAATCACATTCTTTGGGATTTCATTAGCATCATGGATGTGAACGTTCGAGCCCCAATGTTATTGGTGCCTGCTCTGCTTCCTCATCTTGGCCCCAGAGCAAACCGTATCATCAACATGTCAGTACACTTCTTGAATAGACATATCTGCACAGATATACGCCTTCAGTTGTACCGACGGAAGGCAATGATTGCTTACTCAACCGCATCTGCAGCTCCTCCATCAATTCTCGAATGAATGCCCCGGGATTCGCACTCTACTCTGCGAGCAAAGCAGCACTCGAATCGCTCAATAGGACGTGGGCCAGAGAGCTGGCGGCAAAGTACCACTTGACCTCCAATGTGGTGCTTGTCGGGACCACCGATACTCCGGATGCACCGCAGAGTGAAGCCAGGTCCGCTACAGCAAAGCTGGCTACCGCAGAGCAACGTCTGGGAACCCCGGATGACGTTGCAGAGATCGTCAGCTGGCTTGCCAGTGAAGGGTCGAGATGGGTCAATGGAGATGCCATAGGAGCGAACGGGGGAATGTTCATGCGCTAGGGATACATAGAGTGATTTTTGTTCGTAAATAGCCT
Source organism: Cladophialophora exuberans (assembly GCA_030068005.1). Lineage (NCBI taxonomy): Eukaryota > Fungi > Ascomycota > Eurotiomycetes > Chaetothyriales > Herpotrichiellaceae > Cladophialophora > Cladophialophora exuberans. The sequence continues at coordinate 56,708 of JANSVK010000075.1, read as the reverse complement.
CCACGAGTTTGAAAAATGCCTGATCTGTGGTGTCTGCCACCACCTCAATTCTATTCTTTGAGTCTGAGGTTCACATTCATTACCTCCAAACATCAGTTTTCTCTACACCTCCACAGTGGCGCTCCAAAACTCATGATGGTAACTTTCATTACTGGATACTCGCTCCCGCCTGCACTACTTGCGCGTCTTGAGGGACTAGTTCAACCATATTTCCATCCTACCGAGCAGTCAGCTACATTAAGAACGCAATCGACGGACGCATAAGAGGAGATGCAAACACAGATGCATAGACACCTACCGGATCTCTCACAAAGCCGTTATGATCCAACATGTGTTGAAAGTTGGGCGGCAAGTCGTCTCTACTGAGGCCGAGTTCGTTCTTTTCCCAGGTGCCATCCAAGTCCTTCGCGAGCGAGCCCCTTTTCTTGGGAGCTACTCCCTTGAGCACTTCGACACCTTCCAGTCTTAGCCTTTCTAATGTCGCCTCAACGTCAGGCACTGTGAACCCGATATGTCCAAATCCAACAACTGGACGTATCTCGTTTGGGCTCGGGGACTGAGCAGGATGTTCGTGTTCGTCGTAGGATCGATGGAAATGAGCCAGCTCCAACAGCCCTAAGGTGTTTGCGATTCTTCCTGGAACTAGCAGATCCTGGGAGAACTTGGCCAAATCACTTCGGTGTTCCGGCTCCGTCGGAAAGCCCAGGTAGTAAACCGTAAACGGCCCCGTGTTCATGGCAAATACGGTGCGCATACCCATCAAGTCGACATAGAAATGGAGACTAGCTTTGGGATCCCTGATCCAAAACATGGAGTGATTGAGCCGAAAATTGGCCTGTGTTCCACTCGTGATGGCTGGAGGGTCGACATTGTGTCCCTGCGGCAGGCGAACCCCGACAGGCAACGGCTCAATGTGCGCAAACGAATTTGCCGTTCGTCGACATTCATTTCCCATCTTATTTACCTTGAGAGGTCACAGAGGTGGTGTTGGCTAATGGAGAAGCCGAAAACACTTTGAAAATGATGTTCAGGAGAGATACAAGAACGGTGGGCCCATTGTAAACGCGGGGCGTCGAAATACCACGGCTTTGCACGGAGTAGACATGGAATGGGTCAGACCGCCCCAGCCTCCCTAACTAGCCCGAGTAATTACAAGTTGTAGGGACACCTTTCCGCACTTTACCATGTTATCCCGGTGCGAGCCTCCAGTGCTTTCGTGAGGCCGGGTGATAGAGAATTCAATGGCATCATAGATTTCTAGCCCGATAGTCTCTGAGAACGATTGGCCCTGCTTGTGCATTCTCTGGTGGATGCGCAGCAGGTAGAACTCAACCAACTAAACACTGCTGAGAAAAGGGGGAACAGGTAAATCCTTGAACTACCCCGTGTTCTCCCAATCTTGACGTGTGTCTTTCTTCGGCCAGCCCAAGGACATGACCTGCCCGTCTGAGCGCTGAGTTTTGGATTGAGCTTAAGGCGCAGTCGGTAACAACCTCAATGACAATGGGGCTTGTTGGCCGCATATTGAAGCCTCCGATTTATGCAAGCGCCGCTGGGATCGCGGTGTTCTCTTTCTGGACACGCAAATCAAACGTGGAGCCGCTTCCATTGACTGATCTTCTCTTCGAGTCGAGCTTCTATCATCGCTATAATCCGGAAAGGAATCAGATGGTTCGAGATACCTGCGTCAGATTCGTCCCACTTGGTCACATTGATCCGTTGCTGTTGGAAAACGGAAGATTAGTTGAAGCCTTCTCCGCAGGTTTTTGGGGTGGCCCTGGTACGCGAGCGCATCTGGTCAGGCCGTTGACCCGGTCGTTCCAATGCTAATCACTGAGATCCAGGGTATGCCCTCCAAGCCGCAATCTTGTCGCTCTTGTTCCAATGCCCTGACACGGCACATCAATTATGGTCCCGAGACGATCTACTCAACTCCACTTATGATGTTGGTATCCAGGTCACCAACCATTTCGAAGTCCTGGAGAAGACACCTGGAAGTATCTTGTTTCGAGGAGGAGACTCCCCATCCAACAGTGGCCTCCGTTCAACAGATGGTCTCCTCGAGCTGACCGTCAGCGTTCGACCAGATCAAGCGGTGGCCGAATTCAACATCAAGAGCGTCTTCTACCAGGGACTGGGAAAAGCTACATCTCCACCCATGTCTTTCGCCGAGGAATGGCTTCATCGTCAATATGTCAAGTTGCTCATGGAGACTGCTATTCGAAACGTCCTACAGTAATGAATTTTTCTCGTTTCACAAGAACCAACCAACCGGTTCAAGCCTTGTTTGAGGAGCCTCCAACAGGCACAATGATTTTGTTGGAATGCAAGCATTCATGCATGCAACACCGAGTGTTTGCATGCCTCGTTTTGAGCATGTTTTACACGTTTCGACGCTCGTTTTACCTCGATATTTGACACTCCTTTTGCATGAGCATTTCTCCGAGGGTTCGGAGCTGGGACTCTCCCTAATAACCTTGTTTTGCCCTGAATTACATGTATGTAAGATACGATAGAGAAGCCAGGATCTTAGGTCCTTCAGAGCATTCGATGCCACCTGAATTGATCGATTGGACAACAGATTTCCTGTGTTGTATTGGCGTGCGAGAGATACTTTTTACAAGATGCTCGCACCGAGAAATCAAACCGATCCATGCATAGCCATCCGAAAATTCGAGCAGCTTTGCACTGTTCCCCACCATCTGAAAGGACTAGTGTTGTAAAAGCAGGTGCGAAGTTCGAGAAGCCGAAGACACCGACCTCTGCCCCAGGCGCGAGGCGTCGCGGCCCCCACGACCGGTGAGACCCGGGTGAGCGCGCACCCGACTCACCCTGACTCGCGCGCGTCGGGGTGAGCACAGGGCGGCATCACCCTCTGTCCGAAACGGGGTGCGCCGCCTGCGGGTTTCCCTCACATGGCATTCGCAACAGCCTCCCTTTCTAGATTCGGAGGGCTTGAGTGGACTGACGCTTGAATCAGATGTATTGTATTAGGAAGTTAGTATATCGTGTCCCATTCCCCGGTGCCGAGGGATTATCATGTACTCTGTATATCGCGATACGCCAGATACGCACCAACCAGATGGCCACCTTGTGCCGGTCAAGTCTCCATATATTCCCAAAATCGTGGACTGTTAACATCAAATGCTCGGGTCATCAACTCAGAACACTCCATATCATCTCTCTGTCCCACTTAGCCATAATCGGGGATCAGTTCGTATCCTCCCTCACTCGGGAGAGTCACCGCAGCCAAAGTGATGGCAATTGCACAGAGCGCTTCAAAACTCCACGATATCGTACACATTGTCCAACTCTTGTCAAGAAACCAGCCAGAGAAGAAACGCTCATCGTTCTCATAAAGATACGCCTGTTCAAATTGTTAACATCCAATGCGAAGTCCCCGTGGGAATGTCGAGACCTTACCATCAAGGCCATTCCGATAGCCTGAACGAATGCTGCTAAGGCCACCAGGATAGTGAGCACACCCCAGCCTTGTTCTCGTTTTTGTTTCCCTCCAACCAGCAAAATCACAAATGCTGCTAGTGTCATGCCCTCCAACACCACTGCAAAAGACATCAAAAAGCCCACAGACCTCCACATACTGCAAAAGTATCGATCGTCGCCTCGACAGTCTTCGTATCGTGGGAATTGTGTGCAATGGTATGACGACGCAGCGGAGAAGGTCAGGTTCGAAGGAGGGAGATTCGTATTGGAACATCTTCGGTGGAGTCCGTAGCTGTAGTGTATTGACGTTCCATGATTCTGGTCTCGGGTCAGACAAGCGAAAGGTCTACCGCAGGAGTGATCTCACTGTGCTTCCATCATATGCTATCCAATCTGGGATGATAATCGAGGCAATTGTCATGCCCGAAGCTGCACAAGTCAGCCTTCATCAACTTCGTCAGAGTCCTTAATGCTATTACCTGCAAGGAAGACAAAAAGCGCTCCCGAAAATACAATGCTCCTTGTGAGCATCCCGGTGTAATTAGTTCCATGCCCAGAGGGCACGAGTGTGAAATCCGACATCCTCCCCAAGCAGATCGCAGACGGGCGCCTGTCTCAACTTCTGGTTCAGACGGCGATGGCTCGAGGGCCAGTCCTTTGCTGGATCATGCGATACAGACTCAAAACAGCAGGCGCTGGAAGATATGTGCTTCGACAACAGGGGCGGACGTTTGTAGGCTCGTACGGACTTGGTGACAATGGGAGTAGTATGGTGGTGACGAGATCGATCGAGCCAGCAATCGTTCGAGGTCGGCTGACTTTTCAAGGGTCAAAACTCGGTCTGAAAAACTTTATGACAAGCAGCGGTCTAGATGAACATCAAACAACAGCAATCTGAAATGGAGAGGCGGAGAAGAAGTAACGCAGGTTTGATAACATCTGCCAATGCGATCAATGATTGATTCGCAGGCAGCTGTTCTACCAGAATCTCCACTGGGCATTGAACTGAGGGGACCTTGCCAAGCATGACGGGGACCTCTGAGATATTACCTACCAGACGAGCAAAGTACCTAGATTGACAGAATTACATTTCGCTCAAGATGGGCCTGGATCTCGACCCTCAGCTGTGCGCCACTAGCATTCTTGAGTCACTCTATACCTCGAATTCAATTCAATGCTCAGACTGCTCTTTGGGTGCCTTCCCTTTGGTTTTCCAGTCAATTGCCAGTACCATGGCTGTGGCATTTATCCTCCGTTCTCCGGCTCCCTCTTCCGGCCAATGCATGGCCTTGAATCATGCACTAGTACCGGGTTGACACCTGACTTGCTCTTGACTTATCTCTCACTCCTGCCTTACTTCTCTCTCATTTAACGAACTGCCTCAAGTTGATCCGAAAATTCCAGCAACCAGTATGCCTTTATTACACCGAGAAACCTGTCTATGAGGCCGCCGCTGCCAAATATTCCTTGAAATCCTCCCGCAGAACATTTGTTCCTTGTGCCATCTGCTTCGCCAGCTCATCGTCTTCTTCCATCTTTTTGCAAAGAGCCCAGAACTCGTTCCGATCTGATTCTGCCTCAGCAAGACATACACGCTTGAAATTGGCCCTCGACATAGGGTCAATAATCTCCGCCCACTTCTTTCGTCGTACTTCACTATATTTGTCCAAAATACTGTCATCGGCCTTCCCTTCTTTCAAAGCGATCAGGGCATCGAACAGACTCCCAACGTCGGCAATCCCACCTGTCAAACCAAGGCCACCACTTAAACCACATTAGCCACGGGTCATCACGGTAACAGAAAAAACTTACAATGGATTGCATAAATGAGCTGCATCGGCAGCAAGCAAGAATCTCCCCACTCGAAACGAATCTGCACACCGTTGATGCAGCTTATATGGACTGGCACTGACCAGCTTGTAGTCTCCTGGTTTAGGGTTACCTGGCAAGATTTTTTCGTACCTTGCCGGTTGTCGAGCCAAATATTCCTCATTGCTCAAACCCCACTCATCGCCATAGGTCACTCGCCAGAGCCCATCCTTGGTTATTCGAGCTGCCATATACCAGTCTTTTTCGTCGATGATGAAGTTCGAATCCCAGTATCCGAATTTTGTGAAGTCATAATATACCTATTACCGTCAGTCAGCTTCCGCCAACGATCGTCAATAAACCCACGTTAGTCGCGATGATCTGGCTCTGCAGTGTCTCGCCAGGATAATTCAGGTCGCCAAAGAGTGACCGTCTGATCTGACTGTTTGCACCATCACACCCTACGATGTAATCGGCGCCAAAAGTCTTCTTTCCCTCGGGGGTCTCGACATGTACCCGCGCTTCGTTGTCGTCCTGCTCAATTGAAACCACTTTGTGGTTCCAGAGGATTTCTGTATTTGGCTGAGCCAGGAAATGCTTAAGCAGAATAACGTCTAGTTGATCCAACGGCAGGCACACCATGGGAAACTCGATATCGAATCGACTCTTGATTCCCGCAATAAAGGTCCCGTCTGGATGCCTCCAGCACACTGCATCTGGGTGGATGCCGTCCTTCTTAACGTCTTCTAGAACCCCTGCGCGATTCAATTCGTAGACTGCCGACGGTGCATAGTGAGCTGCTCTAGGATTCTTATCCAAATCTGATGTCGCTTCAAGAAGCTGAACCTTAACCCCTTGCTTGGCGAGGAGGATGCCAAGGAGCAATCCAGAAGGACCAGCGCCGACGATGATGAGCTGAACGAATGTTAGCACTCTGTGGTACGGAAATTCGACTTCGGAATTGGGTTCACTTTTTCGACCGACGTCTGCCTTGCCTCTTTTACAATCATGTTGAAACGCTGGCGATGAATATTTCGGCCTGTGCAGCTGTTCGAAAGAGAAAGTAGAGAAGCCTTACGGAACTTTTTTATGATCTCGACGACATGCCCAGAGTTTTAACTAGGTTCTGATGGCATGCACCACCACGATTCGCAACGCTGGATCTAGCCACAGCCCCACAGAGGCCTTGAAGAAACGAAAACTCAGGTGACCGACGAAAGATTAAGCAGCGGCCGAGAGAGTTGCGTACTCCAAACACCAAGCATTTCTCCCGGTGATTGATAAATGCCCAGAAGCTTTTTCACCTATTCCATGGGTGCCTACGCGGTACTGAAGTGGTGGGGTTCACATATCTCTCCGCAATCGACACAGAGAATGTGGGGTACCAATCAGACAAGCACCTGTCACCTAATTGAAGTACATGCAAGACATGATACCACCTGATAATACTCCAACACTCGCCGGATATGCACAGGCCTTCAGTACTGGGCCTCAACGGCCGGTCTGCCCTCTCTTTCTATTAAAGCGGCATGCTGGGGACTCCTCACTTTGATTGACACATCGAACGGCGCGAATCGATGTTCTCCCCAGTTGACTTGGAACGAATCAAAAGGTTTCCCAGGTACACCTTCGAAGTCGAAGCAGTACAGCAGTCGTGCTACCACAATCCAGACGTTCGTCTCTCCGACGTTATACCCGGAGCATACTCGCCGTCCTGGATCTGAATTAGTGTGATTGCCAAGCGATTGGGAGATTTCCGACGTACCTGGTCCAAAGCTCCAATGTCCTTTCAGAACATGGTCGAGATCATCATTTAAGAAACGCTCAGGCCAGAACCTCTCTGGCTCCTCATATTCCCTTGGGTCCATTGCGATCGCTGTTGCATTCCAGGTAAACAGAGTGCCAGCAGGGAACTTATATCCCTCGTACTCATCGTCTTGAATGAGTAAATGAGGTACTCCAATCTCCGCAAATGGTCGCCAGCGGAATGCTTCCTTGACCGCAGCAGTGATGTAAGGCAAGTCGATCCGATCATCGAATGTGGGTAACCGTTCTGCGTTGCTGCCGCACACTTTGTCAAGCGCTTCTCTTGCTGTCTTCACCCATCTTTTGTCAAGCACAGCAGCTGCCATGACCTGACTAATGGTCATTCGAGATGTGTCACTCCCGGCCTCCATGAGTGATCCAAGAGCAAAGTAGGTCTGAGTCTGTCCATAACTTTTTGTCTCGGGATTTCTGAGGAATCTCGTCGCGAAGCAGTCTCGAGCAGTGCCGTTTTTCATCTTCAGCTGCAGCTCATCCACTTCCCGCTTATAGATGCTGTATACATGGTCGATTAGTTGATGAGTTATAGCAGCGGACCTTCTCGACAATATCAAGTTTGCCTTACCTGACAGTCTTCTGGAACATGGCCTCCCCACGCGGCCTCCACCATTGTAGGGGCTTTGGAAGCTTCTCCAAAAATGTCAGTGAGTCGACAAGATTTGCCGAAGGTTGTATTGCCTCGATAATTGCATTGGATGTCTCGAACAGTTCTCGGATCTTGGGGTCTTCCAACTGCATTCGTTTGCCAAAAACCACACTCATTATGACTGAATTGGCGAATCGTTGCGTTGCTGAGTACCACAACTCCGGGTGATGCAAATAATCATAGAGCAGGTGCTTGGACTCGACATCCTGGAAGGGTGCGAAGACCGGCGCGTTCTGTTTGTTGAGGATGAGATGCATTATACGACGTATCATTCGCCAACGCTCGCCATACGGCATGAGGAGCACACGATTGTCTCCAGACAGGATGCCAGACGCCATGGGCATATACGATCGTGACGAATAGATAGATGATCGCTTCTCCATCAGATCGTTCACTGTGCGCGAAGAGTTCAAAAAGACCCATGTCTTGCCCCCGATGCTACATGTGAACCTGCAATTCAGTCATCAACATTCAAGTCAGCATGCTATTTCACCTGCTTCCAACGAGATAACAACAAAAGATCTCCTCACATCTCGCCATATTGCTTGGCCATTTCCATTGCCCAGACCCCTTGCTTCAGCGGCGGCAGCTGGAACGTGTTGCCGAAGATAGGTACGCCCGGGATGCGTGGTGGGAGCTTGTATCTTCTGGCCTTGACATGGCTCATCACGGTCCACACCGCAAGAAGGACCAGAGTACTCAGCACCGCAAGCCCAATTAAAGGCCGCCGAGACACGACTGTCCAAAATTCACCCAGCGCGCTGCTGTTCATCGTGGGTTTCTGCCAGTGGTGTGACATGGTCGGCAATCCTTGACTAGTGCCACCTGGACATTATTTACAGGAAGAAGATTCGATTCTTTTAAGGATCGTCCCCAGGGCGATCGAGCTCGAAGCCTAGCAACGCTAGCCCGGCACCGAGCTGCTGGCCTCTCACCTAGTTTCATGCTTGTCCCAAAGTACGTCTGCACCTCCGCGCAGCCTTGCGGTGGGGCTTTCTATGAGCACAAAAGGGGAAATTTGGGGATCGCTTGGCGGTAGCGGGTGGCCTTTTCCCCAGGGAAACTCCCCAGGGAAACTTCCGTTTCCAGGCAGTGTCATCATACCGGCTTGGTGGAGGCAACGTTCTGGGCTCAAAAGAATTCACGGTCGCGATGCTCACGAAAAGGGAGTGAAACGCTGAAAAGGCGAGGATAGTAGTTTAGGGAGCGAGAGGTCACCGATTCGGGAAAGCTCTCCCAGAGGTTTGAAAGTCCAGCATCAACCCCACAAGCCCGCTTGCCAATGCTTTTGGATTCTCTATTAGTGATCAAAACTCGTCTACCAGTAAGTAAGCCCAGCTCTCTTTCGGGTTTACTTTCAACGACGTCAGATTAGCTACCAGCCGATCAACTCAAAAAGAACGTCTTCACAGCTCTCGGCTCGACGGTGACTTCGAAGCTCGAGCCCACCTGCGTCTGCCCGACCATGGTGACGTTATGTTCGTTGTCGGTGAGATAAGCCGTCGAAGTCGAAGCATTGAGGCCACCTCCGAGATTGATCGTCACCTGGTAGGGGAAATGGGCGGCGTTGATGACCGGGATGGCTACGGTGCCGTTGGCGTTGACGTACGCGCTGACATAGACGTTCTCGACGGAGCTGGAGGCCTCGACGCGCACGGAGCCTGGGCGGGCGAAGCGGAAGTAGGATGCAAATGCCCACAGGCGCGCTGAGACGTAGTACTTCTCGTAGTCGAGCCGGATGAAGGCGTTGTCGCCCGTCGTGTTTTGTGCACACCACCAGTGCGTGTAGCCCGAGGTGTCGGAGTTGACGAAGGCGTTGTGCATGTATAACGCCCATTGGAATCCCTCGCTGTATGGCATGGGATTAGTATCGTCACATGGTAATAGTAGAACGGGTTGAACTCACGCAAGTTGCCCGCTCACATCCCAGTTCGCGTTCCACGGTCCAGAGCCCTGTGGCAATGTTAGAAGAGACAAAGCAGTTTGGCGGAATGGGAAAGGAGAACGTACATCTGCCCATTCGGTCATGATATTCGGCTTGCCGCCAGAGTTAAAAGGTCGTTCAGGATTGCTCTGGTAGTTATGCCACGTCTAAAACTCGTCAGCACAGGTTTTTATCAATTTTGCCGTCAAAGGGAACAAACGTACTGCAACATCATACAAGTCCGCGCCGCCAGCCTGTTCCAATTCGTACAGGATGTTTCGTTCCTGTCTGGCGCCTGTTGCATCACAGCACGCGACACTGATATTTGGGAATGCTGCCTTCGCTGTCGGGTACAAATATTCCAGGAAGTCTTTCGCTTGGTAGCCGTCGGATTCCATGCTGGCATAGGTGACGGGGTTGAAGTCCGGCTCGTTGTAAGCACCGAGCAGTGACACCTCGATGCCTTCCTGTTCGTAGTACTTGACGTACTGTACCAAGTAATCGGCGTAGGCTTGCCTCCAGTCGCCGCTGCAGTTGGTGCTGCCTCGCACGCCACATATCTGACCGCCGTTGTCCTCGGTGCCGACGGTTTTCATGCATCCAGGAGCGGACCAGGCATCAGCGTAGACATAGGCATTCGGGTTGTACTTGAGCGCCGTTTTGGTGAGCTGGAGCTGGCACGTATCGTTGCCGTCCCAGACATAGTTGAACGGTCCCTCTGGAGTCGGGGGGCAGACAGGCAGGATGGAGGAAACATCGCCGGCGACAATGCCTGGCGTAGATCCAATGTCGTTGCGGACAATAGACAGAGCCCCAATATTCTCGTCGAACAAGATCTGCGTCACAATCTCCTGGTCCGCTGGAGAAAGCCCCAGGGATCCAAATTGTTGACACGCGATTCCAAAGGCGCCAGAGCAGCCGCCGCCTATCATGGTCTGGTACGTCTGAGAGCCATCGATCGAGATGGTGGCCGAGTACGTCGTGTTTGTGGAATATGTCCACGCCGAGACGCTGGAAGCGAGTGCTAAGATAATGAGGCTCTCCATTTTCTTGTTATGAGCTTGAAAGCTCTCGAAGATGTTCCCGGCCAAGCCATGGCGAATGCAGGTACGATCATATACTCTCCCTCCGAAGTCGGTACCTTGTGTGCTTGCCTATCCCGCGACCTCTATCCCCCCGCGTTGTAAGGTAGTATGCGTAGAAAAAAAGCCACCAACATCACCTGCAGATCAGTTGGTCTTTTACCCGGGGGCTACCACGTCGACGTGCTAGTATGTACATACGTACCACGCACGATGGATTTTAACCGTCGGTGACTCTCCGATGGGCTACCACCGGCTCTTGAACGAAAAGGATTCCCCTACTACTAGAACCATTTGCCTTTGGATCCGGAATGGAATAGTCGCGGCACAAATTGTGGAATGAAGGAATAAATGAAAAATGACGACTACATATTGTTATTGCCGAAAGAGCAAATGCGGCTGTTGCGGCGTCGACATTCCGTAAGCATGTTGCTCCACACGGGGATTTAGCCGGGCACGCCGGGGAAAGAACGACTCGGTCACATCAGTGAAAGAGCCTGGTATCAAAGCAGCCGTTTTGAATCTGAGTGGTACGTCCATGAGGCAACAACGAACAATTAAGCTGGACGGTGCAGGGTTGTTCCAGCCGGTAGAACATTATGGTTGTCATATCTCTCCGAACCGAAGTACACTGACTGGCAGTGACCGTTACGAATACTATAACGACCGACGATTGTAGATTCCTTCCAACAACTTCACACTCCTCCCTTCCAATGGTTCACAAGATTCCGTTTGGTGTGCTACCCTGTGTACATATTCACAGACAGCATCACCATACCCACGCGTACTACAACAGAGCCCTTGTTTCCACCAGGCTTTGTTGATTGACTCTCCGTATACCGGACGCTTAGCCGGAGCCGCCGAACAGGGGTATTGCACCCAAAGTAGCCACATAGTGGGCCGTGCAAGTGAGTGTACTGCTTCCCTTGAAGAGCAGAATGTCAGTACCTGCACGATAAATGGCATGGTCAGGCTGGGTGTACGCTTGGTCAAAGTCGTGTTGCCTGGAACGGCCCAAACTTGGGCAGTCCCGAGTACATCGTATAGACAATTCCAGCGACTGTTTTTCACAACAGCAATAAGATTTTCACTCTGCAAGACTGTGATTCTGGTTTCAATTCGAATGCCTCATGCTTCTCCCAGCGATATCGTAGCCTTCAGCCAGCCGCAGAGCGTCCTACCAGGATGGAAGAGCAACATTCCAACAGGGATCAGTAGAAAAGTTTGGGTCCGCTTCGTAAAGCTGTGCCGGAGCAGCTTCTGGAATGCCCGTCAGCTAGTCATCGTTGACACACAGCCATGAATTTCGTCTAGACTGAGAGCATCGTATCGCCTCGCATCGTATTCTTCATGTTCAGTCAGCTAGTACATGCAAATACGTTGAAGCATGAGAATTCCAGACCTCGCAGTCCGTACTTCCAGCTTGCTCAGACGAAGGGCTGCATGTTGTAGGACCTGCGCGAGGTGGATTGGGTCACGTATCAGAGATCGTAGTTGTTGTCCTCGAGTGAAGGCCTGCAGTACTATGTCAGATAGGTTCGTCTATTTTGTACTGCCTGCTACTCAGGGACGCCACGAACGGGAGGGGATAGTAGATGCAACAATATGCTCCTGACCAATGACAGCTGACTTAGTCTTTGAGAAGTGCGGACGATCGTCAAGCAAGCAACCAGCAATGCCAAGGTCATATCACTGATATACGATGCTATATTCTCCAGTGCAGCGCACCAATTAAAAACATTCGTCGGCCACATTCGTCGGCCACATTCGTCGGCCACATTCGTTCGCTGAAAGCAAATACGAATGCGTACACTCCTTCGCATTGTCGTTGCTCGCCAACCCGGAGCGGAAGGAAGAGGTCCATGGAAGAAGTGACTGCCAGGAAGGAGGGATGATGGTCCTTCTCCGCAAACGACGAAGGCATTTATTGCTAGGTTGTTGTAATCGAGTCGGTCTAACCGGACCCAATACTGGGTCAATTCATTCCATGGGTCGTTCGTGGCCTATTGATCGTGGTTCACCCTGGCTTCCAAATGATACTTGTAGTAGGTCAGTGCTTTGTCTAAGTGTCCGAGCCCGGTCGGGTACGGGCGAAAGTTGTTGAAAGATTCTAAAAACGGAGGTTTGAAAAAATCCGTCCTGTTGCTGATCCATTCTCGAACAAATACTCTTGGGCTACTGTCACTAGGTGCCGTACAGGGCAAGAATATGGACCAGTTTGGATCGGTGGCCCTAAACGTACCAGTGAAGGCGGTATTCGCTTGTGCTTTGGCTGCTTTGTATCTTCGAGGCGTTCGTCCGACACGCTCGCTACGAACCTCAAGGAGTCGTAAGGCGTCCCGTGGCTCTCGATACTAGGTAGTAGCTCGACTACCATTCATCAGTACAGATTGAAGCGACATACATCCGGTATTCGGACCCACGTGAAACTTGACATCAAGTTCTGGGCCACTTTGCACTCTCACATGCAATTGATACCTGGAAGAAGAGAAAGATCTGTTGTTGAGGCTGGCCAATTGGCCTACTCGTGTTTTTGGTCGCCCACATGATCGGCGACGATCGCATAGAATTTTGAAGGTACCAGTCTGAGATTGCTCCCTGATAGCCAATAAGGGGCCTTCAGGTACATCTGCCCAGCTAAGGCTAGCTTGCCTTGCTGTTCGAACAGAATTCCTAACATTAGTGTGTACAGGGTTCGCAAGTCGCCCGCTGCAGAGGTCATCGGAAGGACCATCCTCAAGTTAGTGTCATCAGGCTACACTGCCATGTATGTAAGTCGAGAACAACTTGAAACCCATGTACTGTATGTTTAACCAGCGGTCTGACTCCACGAAAACGCACAGTACTATATGAGATAAACCACCCAACAGACAGGCAAAGGTAACGCTCACTCGATATCGTAAAATAAGGATAGTTTGCCGCCCAAGTTCTCGTATTTCGACCATTTGTTTTGCTCATAATCCTGGGTTTGGGTCGTTCATGTTTACTAGTAGTTGCCCTCTTTGCAGAACAATCGGGCATATCCCTTAGTATTTCGAACCATATACTCGATAATTTCAACGTCAAAAATTCAAGAACTTATGAGCGTTCAATCCAATTGCATTCCCTGTCCAGCACCAGAACTTCCCCACATGATGCTGTCTCTTGTAGTGTACGGTGAACCGCTGCTCTGCGACGACTGTGATTTCGGGGATTTGCCCATTTTTGCGCTCGTAGGTTCGTCTCCTTCTGGGGGGTGTTCCAGGGACACATGACTGATAATTCCTCGGGCGCTCAGGTTGCTGTTCGAGGGCAGCGCAAGCAGTCGATGTAAGGCAGAGATCGAGCGAGAAAGGGGAGCAGGTAGTTCGGAAGGGTCAAGGCCGGTGTTGAGATCGTCCATGACTCCCATGAATCTGTCCAAGAGCGATTTCATACGATCGTCTCTCAAGGGTTCCTGCAAGATGCTCAGCATCAGTGCTGAGCTCAGCGCCTTTTGAAGCACTGCCCACGAGGTTCGAACGCTTGCCGCTACATTTTGAAGTCCTAGGAAGGCGTTGACAGTCTTGGCTAGACTGTCGATGCAAATACCTCGGAGCTCGCCCATTTGCTCTGTGCTTGGTTTCTGATGCTTCAGAAGCGGACGGAACAGTTCGGATGTGAAAAAAGAAATGTGGAGGTCAAAACACCAGTGTTCCAGCTGGTCCTTGATCGATCGGCAACCTGTGACGTCTCTGAGATGAGGAACGGCGTTCTTCCGAATTTCCGTCAGCTCCTCTTGGATTTTCATCATGTTCGAGGGCTCCCAGTGCGTGTCTGAAGAGACAGAGCGCTCTTGCACAATATGAAGGCCTGAACTGCAAAGACTCTTCATGCACTGGATGTACGACATTGGCGTAGGCGTCATGGTTTGTACATGCTGAGACTGCGCCGAAAACACGAAACTCGATGGAGCACGGTCGAATGTGATGGAGAGAAGACTGTCTTGCCAGAGGATGCGCCACCTAGGCGACATCAATTAGCTTGGTCGCGTGTAAAGAGCATCGTGGGTATGTGCTCACCAAAGTTCTCGGCGAGCGGACATTTCTGGTGCGGTTCCAGAAGAATCGGTAGCCTCATGCAGACCGATTGTTATTCCCAGCCTGATCGTCAAGCCTGATGGTTATTAGTATAACCCAAACACGCCGGAAATTGATGGTCGTACCAAGGAGAGACCAGGCGACGCCAGCATTCATGTTATTTGCAATGACATTACCGAGGACCAACAGAGATTGAATATCCAATACCGTCGGGTGGCACAGGTAATTGACACCTCGAAGGCATTCGTATGCGCAACATACTGCGACGTTGATCAGCATATCATTCAACGGCGACGTTAGAAGAAGAACGTTCTGCTTACCATAGACTTGCGACGTTAGATGGCGCTCCTTTCGCGGCAAGGAAGACGCTTGACACCCCGACGCGAGGCATGCGAACATAAGACTGAGCCAGTGGAGATTCTTTCCGTACACGACTGAAGAGGAACTGACCGAGCTTTCAAGTGGAAGTTGCTGCGTGGCTCGGCTGATAAGGAACTGGGTTAGATCTGTCTCCAGCTGGTCAATATCGACGACAGCTGGATAGAGAATATGTGCGACGTCACGATACTGTCGAAGAAACTGGAAGCAGTCAGCGTCAGAGGGGATCAGCTTGCAGATCTCCCGGACACGCGTGGCGGAACCCGTGGGCAACCCCCATAGATCGACGAAAGGATATGTTGCACTTTCGTTATCTAGCCCAAAAAGAGGCAAGGCACTTTTGCCGATGATGTCCTGAACGGCTTCTTCGTTGCTCCTACTCCCCAAGGCCATGACCATAGCAGGCACAGAGTGACGACCAAGGTGGACGAAGTCCCCCAGCAACTCTGTAGGGGCGTGTATCCCAAAGGGAGCTTGAGGAACTTCTCTTGGGGCATCATCACCGGACGGACGAGTGTTGCTAGGCCCAGCCAGTTGTGAAGTGGGTACGGCCTGGAGCTTGCCTTGCACATCTTGTAAGAGACCCTCGACGCTTTCGAGTTTCGACCATATTTGGCTATTGTCAGGAGCGGGTGGTCTGACTTGGTCGAGTGAAGAGGAGATTAAGTTTGAATCGGGTGGGCGAGCTTTGGGCGTCTGTTGATAAGAGCAAAGCTCTGGATGGTCTCGGTCAATGCATCGTTGGCACGGGGTACCGTAGTCACACTTGACCTTTCTTTGGCGACAGGGGAAGCAGACTCGGGCTTTGCGGGCCTTGCGTTTGCGCCTGAGGATCTGGTCGATCTGAGATTCCCGTGTCTGATCGTCGGTTTCGTCTTCTTGCCGGGAAACCTCCATGTCATTTCTTCATTGGGAGGAATAGCGGCGATCGGAAAGGGAGTGGTCTGACCCACGGGAGGGTGCACTGTACTCGTACGGGTAGTGCGTGGAAAGGGTGCGTGCAGAGCGGTCCTGAGCGTGAATGCCGGGAAAGCTGTGCGCAAGATGACTTCGCTTAGCCACGTGGAAAAGAGGTGCAGGGGGTCTAGACTTGCCGACGAGTCGCCAGAAGTGCAGCCTTGTGTACCCGTAGCTGCGCCTGTGAGTTGCTTTCGATCCCGTGGGACAGCGAGCTATGGCGAATTACGCCCGAATGTCGGCGCTGATACTTCGGAGAGCGGTGGCTGGCACAGTACCTGGGTACCACCCTCACATTGTGGCAGGGTTTGACTCAAACATTTGCGGGAGTGATCCTCTAGATCGTCTCCATCGCCAGCTTGGCTTTTGAGATAGGGCAAGTCAAGTTGTGGATAAAAGCATACATGTACCAATGTTTGTGTGTGTTGACTTCCAATTCAGAGAAATGAAACTTGGCAAAGGGAAATTGCGGGGGGCGCCTCTTTCGGTGCCTCTTGCCTCTTCCTTCTGCAAATCTCGGCGCGAAAATTATCCGCAGGAGCTCCGAGCCTCTTCAAGTTAAGCAATACTTCCTATTCTAATGTTTTCTGTATTTCTATCCTTCCTTTTCAAGCTTCAACACTCACTGATGACTGGGAACCGATGGATTTACATTTGGAATCTCGAGCTTTGGTTCCACGATGAGTTTCAACACCTGTCTGTAATGGGCTCCAATGCCTCCACACACCACGCCATCTGACTAACACTTGTACCATCCTTCCTCATCCTTAATGAGGCCGATTTTATTCTTTAGACTCGTTGGTCCCCCTGGCACATCTGACGAAAACTTTACGTCTGCCCAAAGCAGGGACTCGAGTGTTTGTGGTATACAAAAGCGCAGATCATCCCATCATGGCACATATACCCAGGACTGTAGCTCCAGCTGATATTCAAATCAATCCTCAAGTATGCCAGTTCAGCAGCTCATTCCTTCGTTTCAAACGAGATGCCTTTGCTAACTTGCTCAAAGCTAGAATGGGACGAGTTCGTGAATCTCAGCTCCGTTGACCTTTTGACAGCTTATCCCCTATTGGACCCCATTGATCTCGATTGGTCTGCCTCCTCAGCCCCTAGAGGTTCCTCAAAATCTCGTAGAATTTCAAGGACGTCAATTTCAAGCAAAAACAGACCTCGACTAATCTCAGAATCCTCCTCTGCGTCGTCTTCCTCTCCTTCTTTGTCTTCTTCAAGCACATTTGTACCGGTCGTGAAGCCGGAACCAACGCCCGAGCGAAGACGTCGTAGCCAGCGAACGAGAAATCAATCCAGTCGCAATGCTGATGAAGCCCCCTCGAGATCCAAAATGGCTCATTCAGTTGTCGAACGTCGCTACCGAGACAAGCTGAATGACAAAATGATGCAGCTTCACCAAACCTTGACTGCGAGCGAACGGAGTACGCGAGGTACAGAGGGGTGGATATCACCCTCTATTGCTTCGTCTGATAAGTTCAGTAAGGCTGAAGTAATGGCCAAAGCAATCGATTATGTCAATCAAACAGAGGTGCAGATGCGACACATGACCCACGAGATTGAGCAACTCCAGTCGCGACTCCAGCACTTGGAAACACGTGTCCAGTGTGGACATTGCTCGATTGCCCGAGAAGCCAGTGGTAAGATGCTCGATTATTGAATTCGAGGAGAGTTCTCTCAACCGATGTCGCGACTATTTTGTTACGTGTGGGGCGGATCTGTGTGCTTCATGTCAATTCCTTGCCTCTGGCGTTCGTGGTGTACAGAATTGAACCCAATACCCCCTGGTTGGACACGACTCTGGTTTTCTTCGGCGTACTTCATCGTCTTTGGATCTCAGCTTAGACTGCGTGGGTCTCTGAAGCATACCGAGACATTTCAATGCCATTTGAGGAGAATATCTACACAGCACGGATATACTCGTTCATCGAGAAGCTGCACTTGTATGTACGGGAACAATCATAGACGTATATCGACCTGGATTTCGATTGCAACATTCTCGACTAAATTTCCTCACCAACAGCCCTGGAAACTGCGTGGTCCACTAGTGCTTGGGGTCCGGACCGATAGAGGGGGAAAGTACAACTCTACGCTTTCGGCCGTACACTCACTCAACGATTATCAAGCCCCCTCGAGGTTCACCAGAGCTGCAAAGGTGGCTCACGATGGATCCTCCCATCTGGAAAGTCATACGTCCAGGCGTACTCGCATTTGACCGCTTCGGAAGGAGCATAGAGGTATAGAAAGCATTTGCAACGGAAGGACAGCTTAATACTCGGGTCATTACATAGTTGGATACCCGGTCCACGATGCGGGGTCGGACTCGCGACCGAGATAAGTGTTTTGATTATGAGGCGATGGCTTTGCTCCTGATACATAGTAATATATATTGCTATATCTCGAATTGACAACGTCGATTGAGTGCCAACCTCTTTGCAACTCTAGAAACGCGCGTGTATACAATCGCATCTCTAACACCGTACTCTGTCTGCCGGGTGGGACAACAAGCCATTTCCAGGCTCACATCAGCGTCTCGAACCATGGCTTGGGACGAGCATTTCGAATCTGTCACAAAACCTGGGCCAGGTCGAAAAGTCCCGGGCGCTGTTGTTATTGCAGCCGATGCCTCTGGTAACGAACGGCTCGCTCTCTTTCTTTCGAATCAGCAATTGACCGGGACATATAGGAAATATAATACACCATGACGCCAAAGGATCCACGTCTGTTGATCCAGAGACGGCCAAGCCGATAACCGAGGACGCGACGTTTTGGATCGCTTCTTGCACAAAACTCTTGACCACAATCTCCGCCCTCCAGTGCGTTGAGCTGGGTAAATTGGCCTTGGACGACGATGTCGCGGAGATTCTCCCCGAGTGGAAGTCGCCAGACATTTTGACCGGGTTCGACGAAGAAACTGGGCAGCCGAAACTGAAGAAGGCGACACGGAAGATTACATTGCGTAAACTGTTAACCCACTCGAGTGGGATGGGATACGATTTCATTTCGCCCGAACTTGCGAAGTGGCGGGAATCACGAGGGGAGAAACCTGGCCCAAATGACGGTGACATCGTAAAGATATCTGCTCCCAAACTCTATGACTGTCTGCTTACCTATCGAGCTTTAGGCCAAAAACTATGTCATGCCTCTTCTGTACGAACCTGGTGAAGGTTGGAAGTATAGTGTTGGCATCGACTGGGCTGGGAAGATGGTCGAGAGAGTGAATGGGGGCACTCGACTTGGCGAGTATATGAAGAAGAATATCTGGGACCCGCTCGGTATGACTTCCACGGGTTTCCGCCCCAAAGAGAACGAAAAAATCTTCAAGAACTGGTGTTCGACGACGAGACGGACTCCTGAAGGGGACCTTGTACCTTCTCCGCCATATCAAAATCAAACCCCCAAGGACGACCTCGGCGGTGGGGGCCTCTACTCATCTGCTCCGGACTATATCAAAGTGCTCATTTCTCTCCTAAAGAATGACGGGAAGCTCCTTAAGCCGGAGACAGTGAAGTTGATGTTTACACCACAGCTTCCGGATGATAAGCATATAGTGGCCACCGTCACACCGCCAGTGGAGGGAGTCATGTATCGGGCTGGTGTCGACAGCGCCGCATGGAACTGGGGTCTCGGTGGCATCCTCAATATGGAAGACGTGGAAGGCATTTGCAAGAAAGGGACCTTGACATGGGGAGGGCTTCCAAACTTGTTCTGGGTTCGTCGTATTTCTTTGCGGAACTTTTGTCTGAAGCTGACACACACCACTAGTGGATTGATCCAGCCGCAGGTAATTGTGGCATGTACGCCTCTCAGATACTCCCACCAGGCGATGCCGAGTCAATTGCTCTTTCGATTGTGTACCGGAAAGAGATCTTTGCACGGGTCTCATGAGGACGTGAAGGTCGCTAGGCAGACCGAGATTTCGAGAGTATAGTGCACGTGTATGATGGCGTGGCCGACGCGAGAGAAGCCTACTCCGCTCATTTTTTTGGACCTACCTGACAGCATACTCTCAAGCATTCGCCTATGGTGTAGAAATATAGTGCACAGAAGCTTGCGTCACTGAGTGCCCTTGTGCGAACCGCACTCGTGTAATTGCGAGTGATATCAGGAATGTGGAAAACTGTGAAGGATAACCGCGGGAATGTCAGACGCAATGCAAGGAGGGTCGGAAGTCGGGGTCTCTCATTCGTGTTGAGCGCTCAGTGTTGTATCTGTGGGGAAAGCCGAACTTCGACCATGATTAGGTCAGCCTCAGAGGTGTATTGATACCGACTTCGCCAAGAGGACTCGTCAAATGGATCGTATACTTAGGCAGATTTTGCGCCCTTGTGGTGACATGCTGACATTTTTCCGGGCTCTTGGTCTTGACCAGTCCACAAACAGCATGTGCAAAGGGTTATCCTTGAACCACAAATGCTAGGTAGCTCCGTGTATCGATTTGACAGGTCTCTTTGAACTGCGGTTGGCTACCTCAGTTCGCCGACGCGAGCTGAACGTGTTGGAATCTGGTCCCAGTGAAATCGCCGCTGACGGTAGTAGCTAGGGATGCATACATTTCAAGGTTCCTGCGATGACTTGAAAGGTATAAAATGGGCTCCTGGCTGCTGGGTCTGGTGAAATCGCCAGAGCAATCCAGCAATACCAAACCATTCCACTCAAACGCAACCAAAGCAGGATAGTTCAACATGCCAACAGGAGGTTGTCTCTGCGGTCAGATCAGGTATGAGTACTCTGGAGAGCCTGTGATGAAGGTCAGTTCAACTTCGAGTATGCTTGTGCTGTATTAATGTCTCTAGGCAACATGCCATTGTGTGACATGTCGACACTTGAGTGGAACTGCATTCACCACCAACATTGTTGTGCCAGACGCCAACTTCAAGCTCACCAAGGGAACACCAAAGACATACGCTACCACCCAGGATAGCGGCATGACTCTGACATATTCTTTCTGTCCCAATTGTGGAAATGTTGTGAGCAAGGTTGGATCTGCGGAGGCATTTAAAGGAGTGACTCTCATCTTGGTTGGGTCACTTGACGATGACTCTGCACTGGAAATTGGGGAGCCAGGCGTGGAATTCTACGTTAGCAAACGAG
Source organism: Cladophialophora exuberans (assembly GCA_030068005.1). Classification (NCBI taxonomy): domain Eukaryota; kingdom Fungi; phylum Ascomycota; class Eurotiomycetes; order Chaetothyriales; family Herpotrichiellaceae; genus Cladophialophora; species Cladophialophora exuberans. The sequence goes on along the minus strand of JANSVK010000075.1, from coordinate 35,483 downwards.
CTTCATGGATCCCAGCATTGCAGGGTAAAGGGCAAATGCAAGAGTTCTCCTAATCAGAACAATCATGATGAGAGCGTGCGAGTCAAGTGAGAGTTAATTGAGGGTAAAGCGAGGGAAAGGTGATTGGAGAGTGAGGAAGAGAATAGCTCGGGGAACCTGCTTTGGCAGCTGAGGGGAAGTCCGAAGCTTCGTGTGACTATTGCGTCAACTTTAACACTAGACACTCAGGTTGTACTCTGCTCTATCAGTCATACTCCAAATGCGCATGGTACACTTCTCTGGGTCAACGGCGCTTTCATCAGCTGAAAAGGATGCCCTCGCCATGGATGAACGCACTCCGCTCATCTCGACCGTCTACGTGACTCAACGTCCTCGACGAATCCCCCACTCGACCCTGAGGCGCTTCTGTTCCGTTGCACTCGGAAGCTGCCTGATAGCCATAGTTATATGCCTTTTCTTACCCGTTACCATATTCCCTCATACCCACGACTCTGTCTCGTCCTATCTGCCCTGGTCACGACCCCACCCTCTGTCCTGGCCTCAAAGCGCCGGTCTTAACTACGAAGAGCTGCTGGAGTTGCTCTTAGAAACACCGAGCGAAGATAAGGCTCGTTCCTGGAGTGAATACTATACCGCCGGACCTCATCTCGCTGGAAAGAACCTGAGTCAAGCTCTTTGGACGAGGGAGAGATGGGAAGAGTTTGGAGTTAAGTCAGACATCGTTGCATACGATGTGTACATCAACTACCCAAGCGACCACCGCCTTGCATTGCTTGATGGCAAGAAGGTCAAATACGAATGCACCTTAGAAGAAGACATCATCGATGATGATCCCACGACTTCTTTAAAAGATCGCGTGCCGACTTTCCATGGCTACTCTGCCAGCGGCAATGTCACTGCACCCTACGTCTACGTCAATTTCGGCACCTACCAAGACTTCGAAGACCTCCGTGCCGCGAATGTGAGCCTGAAGGGAAAGATTGCGCTGGCAAAGTATGGCCGCATCTTTCGGGGTCTCAAGGTTAAAAGAGCTCAAGAGCTAGGCATGATTGGTGTTGTCATGTACAGTGATCCGCAGGAGGACGGCGAGATTACTGAAGAGAATGGGTACAAGACTTACCCTGATGGACCTGCCAGAAACCCAAGTAGCGTGCAAAGGGGCAGTACGCAATACATCAGTGCGTGTGAAATACATCAAGAACTGACATTTGCTGACAGGTGTCGCAGGCGTACTTCCCGGCGACCCAACGACTCCTGGTTATCCCTCGAAACCAGGCGTACCTCGTGTCGATCCCCACGGCTCTACACCAGAGATCCCTTCTTTACCAATTTCATATCTTGATGCACTTCCGCTACTGAAAGCCCTGAATGGACATGGCCCTAATGTAACCTCCTTTGGCCGAGCGTGGCAGGGTGGAGGTCTAGGATACAAGGGTGTTGATTACAATATTGGTCCTACGCCAGACTCGGTCACGTTAAATCTGGTAAATGAGGTAGAGTATGTCACTACGCCTTTGTGGAATGTTATTGGCGTCATCAACGGGACTGCTAAAGATGAAGTGATTGTCGTGGGAAATCACCGCGACGCCTGGATTGCGGGCGGAGCGGGTGATCCCAACTCGGGCTCTGCAGCGCTGAATGAAGTCATACGGTCTTTTGGCGAGGCTCTCAAGGCAGGATGGAAGCCACTTCGGACGATCGTCTTCGCCAGCTGGGATGGTGAAGAATATGGTCTTGTCGGTTCCACCGAATGGGTGGAAGAGTATCTTCCGTGGCTCTCTGCCAACACAATCGCCTACCTTAACGTTGATGTTGGTGCTCGGGGCAAAAACTTTGAGGCCGCAGCTTCTCCGTTATTGAACAAACTGCTCTACGAAGTCACCAGTGCGGTTCCTTCTCCAAACCAAACAACAACGGGTCAATCTGTTGGCGACGTTTGGGATGGGCACATACGCACCATGGGTTCCGGCAGCGATTTCACGGCCTTCCAGGACTTTGCAGGCATCCCATCGCTTGATTTTGGATTTTCAAGTGGACCCAAAGATGCAGTCTACCATTATCACTCGAACTACGATTCATTCCACTGGATGGATACATACGGTGATAAAGATTGGCATTATCATGTGACTGTGGCAAAGGTCCTGTCACTTCTTATCGCTCAATTGAGCGAGAGCCCTGTCTTGTCCCTGAGCGCTTTAGACTATGCGAAGGGCCTAAAGGCATATCTTGACGATGTGAAGGACAGGTCGAAGGATCATTTGACGGAGTCAAGTTTCAGCTTCCGTTCACTCGACAATGCAACTGCGGAATTTAAGAACGCTGCGACGAGATTCGACAACTATACTGCCAATTTGACTGAGCGCCTGGCCGAAGATGTCCCTTGGTGGGAGTGGTGGAAGAAAGTCAGGCTGTTCTACGAGGTGAAAGCCGCGAATGACAAGTACAAGATGCTGGAACGCCAGTTCCTCTTCCCAGGTGGACTCGACAACCGATCGTGGTTCAAGCATGTCGTCTTTGCACCGGGTCGATGGACTGGATATGCTGGTGCTACTTATCCCGGGCTTGTCGAAAGCTTTGAGGACAAGAATGTGACGAATGCTGAGAGATGGAGCAAGATCATCCAAGAAAGGTTGGAAGCAGCTGCGAAGTTGCTGGAATAGTTGAAAACCCATGATATATTTATACAATGTAGCCAAAGCTGTTTGACCCTGGAAATAGTATCACAGCAGGTCACAGCGCCTTGTATTTATCTGTGAATGAAATAATCGAGCCGCAAATCTTGGGTATGGGGAAGCCCTGCATCTTACACGTCAATCACTTTACTATGCATTCTTTAACTGGCTTCAATTGCGAACATCTGAGTCTAGTGTTTTCTGCCGCCCATGTCACTCTCAGCAACCCTAGCTGACAAAGAAACTGCCAAGCAGCAAATACATACACCTACCGTTCTTGTTGCATTACTACCTATCGAACTACGTAGCAGGCCGAATCTCTTAATCTCCAGATCCCCAACACTAATCATAGATCAGGCACCCCATCTCTCCAGGGTTACAGTACCCAAGGCTCACCTTGTCCCCAGCTGACGGGGCGGGCAGGCTACCTACAAGTGGCAACTACGGAGCACCTCCGCAAGAGAAGAAAAGCCCGAGCAAACGGCAGCACAAGGCCCCCAGAAAAAGTAGAATAATCACTTTACAAATATGACAGTTTGGTTTCTCCGCGGCTTGTGATGGTATGTTTCTGGCACCAGGCATCTTCCAGTTATGGTAGATTATATTTGATGTCCGCTTTGAGTGTTGTGTATTTTGGGGAAGACGTAGGTAAGCACTTGAAAGCCTGGAGCCCTGGAGACCTCGAGAGAACTTATATTGGATTCACTTCAAGCGTTTGCATGGGATGAGATTCGTTGATCATCATTGCCCGTGCATACTTACTGGTGATTGTATGACAAAGCGCATTTTGAGGGATCTTCGACTTCCTGGTTTCACACTTCTGGGACACAGGAAGCAAAGAACTCTCAGAGATAGCAGGAACAGAAAAGATTAAAAAGCAACTCCCATATCCCGGACTTCTTCGCAATGGCCACATCGAAATCTACAACACAACTCCTGCACACCCAGTTCCCATGGACATCGAGCCCTCTGATCGTCAGCGCGCCGATGGGCGGCTTCGCGGGGGGCTTGCTGGCCGCGAGCGTGAGCCAGGCTGGAGGCATGGGCATGATCGGTGCGATCATGGCGAGCGATCTAGAGAAGGAACTCTCAATCGCAGCAGAGGCGTTGAAGTCCTCATCCCTGACCACCGCCACCAGCTCAACTAACCTCCTCCCCATCGGCGTCGGCCTGCTCCCCTTCGTGGCCAACATCGACGCGGTGCTACCCTTGCTGCAACAACACCAGCCGGCGATGGTGTGGCTCTTCGCAGCGAAGACGCTGGAGGACTACAGCGGGTGGACCCGGCGCGTGCGCGAAGTGTGTCCACACACGAAGCTGTGGATCCAAGTAGGCAGTGTGTCCGCGGCGCTGAGCGTCGCGCAGGACGCGAAGCCCGATGCCCTGGTGCTGCAGGGCGCCGACGCCGGCGGACACGGCTTCGAGCGCGGCGCGAGTATCGTGTCGCTCGTGCCAGAGACGCTGGATACACTAGCCGGGGCCGGCCTCAGCGGTCTCCCCGTGCTCGCATCAGGCGGCATCGTCGACGCCCGCGGCGCGGCAGCCGCACTCACACTTGGCGCATCGGGCGTCGTGTTGGGGACGCGCTTCCTCACGGCGCGCGAATGCAACGTTCCGCCAGGCTACCGGTCCCTCATCCTCTCGACGAGCGACGGCACGCAGAACACCGTGCGCAGCAAGCTGTTCGACAACGTCAAGGGCCCGAACATCTGGCCCTCGGAATACGACGGACGCAGCCTCGTGACGGAGAGTTTCGTCGACTTTGCCACGAGGGGCGTGGGGATCGAGGAGGTCCGTGAGAGGCATAATAAAGCCGTGACGGGCGAGGATGCGGGCTACGGCGAGACGAACCGCGCGAATGTCTGGGCTGGCGCGAGTGTCGGGCTGGTGAAGAAGGTGCAGGATGCGCGGGACATTGTCGAGGAGGTTAGGAGTGGGATTAGGGGGGTGTTGGAGGGGACCTTGGCGAAGGCTGTGCTTTGATGAGCGAGAAAGAAAGGAAGCGGAAACATAATCGATGGAAAATTCTGTCTCAATGTGGGGACGTAATGTATTGACATGATATATTGCTTGCTAATATCTGGACTGTGATTCTCATGTTAAGATCTGTATGGTGGAATATTCGTATCATCCTGGATGCACCGTACCGGGGGTACGTTCTTTCCCAAATTTTGTTACTGCGGACGCCAACATAATGACCCGGGTAAATGCTGTCCTTAATGATAAGTGGTGCCCCCAACGCCCAATCCACTGCGCGTGGCTCCTAGATCGCTACTATATCTTCTGGCTCCATGCGGAATGACACCAGGACCAAGACCGATGGGACTCGAAACGCGTCGCAGTTGGAGACTCTGGCGGCGAGAAACGGGTTGGTGTGACGTTCTTGTGGTCGAGGGTGTCAGCAGATTTGTGGTTTCTTGCGTTGCGATTCCTTCGTCGTCTGTTAGGATGGCATCCTCAAAGGGAGATTGAGATGTGTGTTTCCGGGAATGTGCCCCGGAGGAAGCTAGACCGGAGGCTTTGGCGTCGTCATCTTGTTCAATTTCCTCCTCTTCCAACTCGTCGTCGCTGTCGTCATCGTCTTCGTCGTCCGCTGCACTGCCAAATCCTTCCATTTCCTCGAGAAAGAACACTGGGACTGCTCCAATGATTGCGACTAGTGCCAATGTCCACCACGAAATAATCACATACCCAATATCCACGCCGCCGGTGAAAGTCACACCAGCCAATGCTGGTCCAGCTGCCCTCCCAAGGGCAGAAATACTCGTCGCCACTCCGTTGAGGGTTCCCAGGATTCGGAGACTGGCTGCACTGTTTGTGAGCAAGATGGTCGAGCAAGGAAAGGCGAAGATGCCGCAGCAGCACTTGGTCAGCATGATGGTCATCATGACTCCCTGGCGTAGCGAGTTCGTGGGTAACAGCGAGGTGAACGGCGTTGCCACATACGCCACTGGGAAAGCCACGCAACAAGCCTTTAGACAGTTCAAAACGCCGTACTTGCGCGCGAAGGGCGGAAACACGAAAAATTGAATGATCATGCCGAAAATACCGTACACGGTGAAGAGCAAGCCTATTTGTTTCGAATCAATACCGAATCCGCCTGCGAATTTGAATGGGAGGTGGACGCCTGGATCGTTGATCGGTTGCACTGGATAATGCATGAAAATCGGTAACAGCTGGTCGTACGCCACTGAATGCATCTGCGAGGAGTGCCAAATTGCTTCATTAGTCATGAACACAGATGGAAAAAGCTTTCGACCTTGAGATGGGACACAAACGTACAGCAAGGAACGTATACACGAGCAAATTAATGTTTGACTGTCGCGAGAAAACCTCGTGCCATCCGGGAGACTGTTTTGGCAGCCTGGCATGCGGATTGGTTCCAGCCACTGGCGTGGACATTTCACTTGAAATGCCTGAAAGGAAAGCCTCCGACTCCTCTGCAGTATTGGAACGCGATCTCTGACGCGGCCTATTTGTGCAAGGCCGCGTTAGGAACCGACCCAGAATGAGGCCAATATCTCGTCGCGATTTCTTCTCTTCAAGGGTCTCGTGCAAGAAAAGGAATCCCGCGCTCATCCCAAACAGGAAGAGGAGGCTGATCAGAAGATTGGGTAGGGCAAACGGATATTCCTCGAACAGTTTCACTTTTCCGAAAAGCTGAGGATATCGTTCCACTGGGTGGACTAGAGACCCTCCGACCGATGGCCCAAACACGCTGCCAACATTCCAGACCAGCGGCATTATACTGAACGCGCGAGGTTGTAGTTCTTTCTGAGGGACCAATTCCGCCACAGCCGTCCTGATGATTCCGACGTTTCCATTCGAGAGGCCTTGCAGCGATCGGGCGATGAAAGCCATTACGAGATTCTTGGAGAAGCCAAACAAGATACTCGAGATCATCGTGCAAGTCAAGGCCGCCAAAATGATGGGTTTGCGTCCAAATCGATCGGACGCTCGACCCCAGGCGATACCGGTCAAGCATTGCGAGAGGGAGAAAGTGGCAGACATGAGACCGGCCCATTTGGCAACCTTGTCGTCAGAAATGTGAAAGGACTGGATCATTTCCGGCTAGAGGAAGTCAGTGAACCAGTATCGTCGATGTTTGTAGATAGCGTTTAGAGCTCACGATGTATGGATAGACCGAAGTCGAGGCAACGGGTTCTGCGAGACGGCATGCTGCAAGGATGAGCAGTTGCTGCTTGGGCAGCTGAAGCGCCCGTTTCGCAACCTTGACCATGACTTCGAATGCGACTGACGACTGCGACGAGCCATGGAAGTCACTGCGGCTTGTCTCGTTGGATGGCTGTGTGCGTCGGAGCGGCAGTCGTTAGGAAGGAAGCAGAGAAGGAATCAAGTCAACGGCATGAGAATGAGTGTGGATGGAGGCCACCCAGAGGCAAGGCCTCGAAAGGCGCAGTGTCGCCGGATCTCCACCCGTGCATGTAGGTACTTGACTCGGGCATCGTGACTTGGAAGAGAGGAGGATGGGGATGGCGAGTGCATTTGTCCAATCCTTGACGTTGGGAATCAAAATGTGTGGGAGTTGCTAGGGTTGGTGGTGCAGACGCCAGGTAGTGGGCGGTAAACGAGGGGCAAAGCGGTGGAGAAATGCGCCTTGGGGGGTTCATCATGTGCCGGATGTGCCGAATTGCCGTTGAAAGAATAGATACCTAAGTGCCTACCTAGCTACTTAGTCCAGGAACCTGACCGCCTGAACACCCTGCCACCCGTTAATTGCACATCTGGCTTGGTACTCATACGCCCGTGACTCCCTTTTGACTTCAAAGCTCTTCAAGCTGTCCAGGTGCCTCAATAGACGCCCGTCGATGCCAGCCTCAAGCTGTATTCCTGCCAATCCCAGCCTTGTATCGCGCCAGAGCCTTCTCTCGTGCCGCTTTGTGATCGACGATGGCCTTCGGATATCCTGTCTTCTCAGCAACCTTTGCGAAACCTCGACCGTATGGATCGTGAATCCCTTTGCTGTCCTTGATTTCTGCGAGCTCAGGTACCCATTTGCGGATATAGTCCCCCTTGACATCGAATTTCTCGCTCTGGAGCACAGGGTTGAAGATTCGGAAATACGGCTGAGGATCAACTCCCACACTACTGCTGAATCCCCATCCGCCGTTGTTTGATGCAAAATCTCCATCGATGAGGTGTTCCATGAACCATCTCTCGCCCATGCGCCAGTCAATGAGAAGGTCCTTGGCGAGGAACGAGGCAACTATCATGCGACAGCGGTTGTGCATATCTAAAGTTGCTGGGCGTCAGCGTGGTTCTAAATCTCATGCAAGCTTCGAGTTTCCGGAGAGCACTTACACCCAGTGTAGGCTGCTTGACGCATCGCAGCATCAACAATTGGGAACCCCGTCTTGCCCTCCTCCCATCTCTGGAATTGATCTAGATCATACTCCCATTCGATATTGCTATACTCTGGTTTGAAAGGTTTATTCATGCTTAGGCACTCATTAGCCGCTATGAGGCGCCAGGCGAGGACGAACATCTTACCAAATATAGGGCCAGTGACATAGGACATGCTTGTAGAACTAATCCCGACGTTAGCAGCGATTACTACTCCTTGGTGGATGTAGAGGAAACAACTCACATCTCTCCACGCAACCTCGCCAATCCACATTGAATGTCCTTGTTTTCGATCGTCTGTCAACTTCTTGAAAGGTGCAGCTTCCTTGGCCTCTCTGACCACAGTCCTAGCCGCGATTGTTCCGGCCGCAAGATGGGGGCTGAGAACTGAAGTGCCGTTTCCTGCTGGGAGATTCCTGGTTTCGTGGTACTTTGATATTCTCTCATCAACGAATTTGCGGAGTCGATTTCGGGCTTCGCTTTCGCCCGCAGGCCACATGGTGCTGAATCTCTTCTTCTCCTCCGCCGTCAGCTGTTTGGACGCTGGGGCCTCTGGGATATCTTCGTCGAAGATCTTGGAGTAGTCTTTCCTCGCTCTTGGAGGATTCTTCTCGGGGCCAGGAAAGTTATCAAGCTCCTTCGGGTGTTCGTTGAGATATGCGCACCATTTCCGATGCCAAGGACTGTAGACAGATATTGCTCCTCCAGAATTACTCTTCAAGCTCCCTGGTTGGACGACACATGTGTCGTGGAGAACGTTGAACGATATTCCCTCATCCAAGCAAGACCTCGTCAGAGAAGCCTCCCTCCTAAGTTCGTCCACTTCATATTCCGCATTGCAAAAGATATGGTTTGCGTCCCATTCCTCGCATAGCTGTTTCAGTCTCGATGGTAAATTTCTCCTCTTCTCCACCGTTTCAACATGCAGTGGGATGTCCAGCTCTGCTAGATCTTTCTTCAATACCTGCAAATTGCGTAATATGAAATCGACACGCACAGGAGCAGTAATGTGCGCCTCGAAATCCTGAGGAGAAATCAAGTAAACGCAAACCAGGGGCAGTTTATTCTTCTTAGCCACTTGACTGGCCATGTGTAACGCCTTGTTATCCATCGTACGTGTGTCACATTTGAACCAATGCACCACGCTCTTTCCGGCCTTGATTTTGTCGCGTTCCACTTGGGTCTCTTGTATCGCCTTCTCCAGAGTCTCAATCGGCCGCTCAATTTTTCCAGCGTTGTAGGCCAAGGCTCGTTCATTGACCATCTCGTCGGGGTAGAATTTGCGCAGCACAATGCCATATTTGATCTCGAGTGTAGAATCCTTGTATTGATCAGAAGAGGGTGTTTTACCCTGTCGGGCTTTCTTTTGCGCTGGGCTACCGGAAGCCGGTGATGGGGCGTCAGACGCTTTGCGTTTAAATGGTGCCATATTTATTGCAGAGGTGCTCAACTTATGCGCGCGATAGGATATTATTGCAAACGTGGGCTGATATAGTGCCTCGTGAAACCTGAGGTTCTGGAGTGAGATAGCTTGGATGGGCATCCAGCTGGACCGACAACAGTACTAGTATGGGAGATAGACGGTCATTACCGCGTTCTACTACAACAGAATGGCTTGAAGAGAGCAAGCTCACTGAGCGCGATGGGCTGTTGATCGGCGCATTAGGTGATGTCAGTGTCGAGATTCGATCTTGGGGCAAGATCGATCGGAGGCGACGATCGGTCTGGGCGAGCAGGGGTTGGCTGCAGCAGCCCGGTAGCCAGCTTCATGCCCCGGGAGCTACCCAGACACAGCTAGCTTCAGTGCCCGTGACAACTTCACGACGCTGCATGCGCCGACATAGATACCTGCCTAGACACCTAGGTAAGATAGCTGTGTTAGGCACGAGAGCAAGTAAGAGTACTTCTTCAGCATCGTTTCTCGCAACTGTCCGTGTCACCCCACAAGATCAATACAATTGTTGCTTATTTGATGATATTATCCGCCCAATGTATATCATATCAGATAGACTCAATGCTTGTGGTAACATGCACCCGCGAAATGGTGCGTACTCTTGATCTCGATTGACCCTTGGACCCCCTTTAATGCAGTAGTACTTTTGCAACACCAGATAGTTACACAGTCATTTTAGCACCTCATCCACCACAAATCATATTATCCGAACTCCTGGCGCCATCGCTGTTTTATGCATGGGCCTTTCAGGCAACCCAGAGCCAAAGGCTTCCTCCCAAATCCCAGCAATTGTAGTCAATCCTCAATCATCATGACAGCGGCGAGATATCGTCAGGATCAGTAACTTCGACATAAGGTCCTTTAGGTGATGACGAATCACCCTTGGACTGCGACGATGATCCCTTTTCCAGGCGAGGGACAGTACCAGAGCTGCCCTCATACTCTTCCTCAGGAATGGTTGCGCAATATTTCTTAAGTACGTGCTTGAGCGCAGGCCTCCGTATCGGCTTGGCTAAAAAGTAGTCCATCCCGGAAGCCATGCATTCATCTTCATTTGACTTTTCAGCAAAAGCTGTGAGAGCAACGATGGGTGATGTGAATCCCATCTCCCGAATCAGTTTTGTTGACTGTATGCCGTCGAGATTCGGCATTTGTACATCCATAAACACCAGGTCGAACCGTTTCCCGCTCGCCATGGACTCGCGCACTCTTTCGAATGCTTCTTGCCCGTCTTTGGCGATCGTTACATCTGTATACGTTAGATTCTGATTTCTTACTTGTGGGAGTTGAGAATTTACCATAGACGTCCTCTAGTCTCAACATACGAAGGACGACTTCTTGATTAACCTGATTGTCTTCTGCCACTAGCACTCGAACCTTTCGGCCTTTTTGCGCGGCTTCGTCTTCCACCTTTTTCATCTCGTTGATTTTGGCTTCAGATGTATCGCTGCTCTTCGTGTCCTTGGCAACGTAAGGCTGAGTGAAGCCAACAATTCTTGGCACATCTGCCAGTTTGGACTGATCTGTCAAGGATGTACTAGAGCCCGAATGGTTGTGCATTGTCTTATCTGGTGGCGAATCATGCAAGGGCTGGCCGACTAAGCTGCTAGCTTTTGACAGTGATTTGTGCGTTGAGGAGGCCATCGATGGCGACCGTTCAGCGACATATCGCAACGGAATTCGCATAATGAATTTGCTGCCAACCCCGACCGTGCTGTCAAGGGAAATGTCTCCTCCCATCAAACCGGCTAGTTGAACGCAAATGCTCAAGCCGAGTCCAGTTCCACCGTATTTTTTGCTGAGTCCGAGGTCGCCTTGTACAAAAGGTTCAAAAATCATCTTCTGCTGCTCAGGCGGAATCCCTGGTCCTGTATCTTCAACCTCGAATTCAAAGTTCAAATCTTTAGTATTCACAGGGGGAGGGGACATTGATCTCTGTCTCTCGGCGACTTTGGGGATATGTGCTGTGCCACCTGCAACAGTGATACTGAGTTTGGAGTCTTCCGCTCCCCCAGAATTTGAATTAGACGGAACCTTTTCGTCCGAGCCGTCTGGAGGAATTAGTGAGCCATTAGACATACGCACGCGTTTGTTGCTTGATGATTTTGACTTGCGGGAGTTCAGGGACGATTTCCTGAGGCTTCCGGCCGCGCTGGGGAAAGTCTCCACAAGCCCAGTACATCGAACACGGACAGTAACCGAACCATGCGCTGGCGTGAATTTCAGGCTGTTGCTGACAAAATTCATCAAGACTTGTAATATTCGATTCTTGTCGCCCCATAGACACATGTCCCTCACGCGACCCGTACCAACCGGCCCGTATAGCCTGTCCCCAGATACCTCGGACGAGTCACCAAAAGCATCGTTTGTACCAAGGAAAAGAACTTTGAGGTCCACCTGTGCCTCTCTGGCTTGCTTTTCGAATGTTGGCATCAGCTGAGTGTTCAGATCACTCAGTCGGAACTCGGCTTCGTCGATAGATAGCTGTTGTCCAACCTCGTTCTTGCTGAACGTCAGCAGGTCGGTCAATAAATGCAGCAGCAAGTCTCCCGACTTGTAGATGGTATTCAGTGTTGACCGAATCCTACCCAAGTCGTCCTCATTCATGCAGACTGTGGTCAACCCAAGAATACCATTGAGGGGAGTCTTCAGTTCGTGGGAGATGTTTGCGATAAAAAGAGTTTTACTCTGATTCGCTGCTTCGGCCGCCTTCTTGCTCTTCTCGAGTTGTGCGGTGCGTTCCTTCACCCTTTCCTCCAGCCGCTCATAGTGCATGGTCAGCTCGTCCGACATCTCATTGAATGTGCGTGTTAATTCGGTTAGTTCATCGGTGACTAGATGCTTCCGCTCTGGAACTTTGCGAGGTATCCGGAATGTTCTTCGACGGCGAGTTGAGTTCGGCCGCTCTTGTTGTTGTTTTGGCTTGCCAATCCTGGTAAAGACACCAAAGAATCCCTCCTTTCGGGCTACGTCTTGCTCATCCGGGCTCATGCTGTCTTCAGTTTCTTCTCGATGGCCTAAAGTACTGGAGTATTCGCTGTTATCGTCAGGCTGATAAGGCTCCACGGTTCTGGCGGTTGCTGCTGCTAATTGACGGATTGGGGTAATCGAGTAGTGGGCCATCGGGAACATGATGAGGAGAAGCAGTCCGGTTACGGAAAAGACGCAGATGAGGACGACATCGCGCAGGTGATCAATGGGTTCAACCACCTCACCGTGTGACTGTTCCACCACAACAACCCAGTCCACAAATCTGTTCGAAAGTGTCGCGTATCCAGCAGACACCTTAGTTCCGTCTTCGTTGCGTGTGGAGATGTACGCACCAGCATTATTGATGGCATGGTTGTGTTTTGTCCATGCTGAGACCACCGCTGGGTATTTTGACATAGGAAACGGGTCAGAAGAGTTGTCCACGCCGCTCCGAGCCCGGTGTCGAAACGATAGAGAAGCGTTGCTAACTGGCGGTAGCACGAACTTGACAGACTGAGATTCGGCATAATCTTTGTCGGAGCCGCGGATCTCGCTTGCAAAATGGTTGTTGGCCATTACTGGGCCTACTATCAGTGTCTCTCCCGTTTTGTCCAATCCTTCAGGCGAGTGCTGCACAGTGTAAATTAGGTCGGTATTGGCAATAATGGTCATCCAACCTAAGACATCCGACCGGGACGTGTTGTTGATTAGCGGCACCGTCAGTGACAAAAGCGAATAAGTTTCGTTCACGATCAGAGGACCTAAGAACAGCGTATCGTCGGGTTCGATGATTCTGTTGTCGTAATAAATCGTCGAGAAGTTCGTTCCTGGCTCCGGAGGGCCATAGGTAAGATTTGGGTAGAGCGATGGCGGGTATCCCAAACCGGGGTCTCCCAGATAGACAGCTGAGCCATTCGGATAATCGTAGGGAAGTTTGATAGTTCCATTCAATCCGACAGCTGTGACATTGAGTAAACCACTGACCGCGGTCTGATTGCCATTGAAAGCATTGGGGTACAATATCGCTTGGACAAGGGTGCTGCCATTAGCAAGCGCGCCTTGAAAATCGCTCTCCGACCGTGCCCAGTTCTCGTTGCTGGTATTTCCCGCGTTGTACCTCCCCAGTGCACTCTGAATGAGAAGTCGAGTGCTGACCAACCGGGCTTGAGAATCGTAGAGTGACAAAGCACTAGAGATCTGTGCAGCTTTGAGGGACGCTGCTAAAGATAGGCCAGAGAGTCTGATGTTCGTAATGAAACTGTAGTTCTGGAACCACACTGCCAGTGCCAACACCATAAGAGATGTGAGCGAGCAGAAGAGGACGAGCAGCCCAAGCTGCTCTCGTATTGAAATCCGCATGGTGGCGGCGTGACCCGTGGTCCTGCTCTTTGCATTTCAATTGCAATGCGGCACACGTTATTCTCGGCCGTTGGTCAACTTCGGTGTCGATTCATCGCAAGGCGCGATCTGCCGCGGCAATGAAGTGGGACGAGGCGCGGCAGAGGCTTTGGGAGGCAGCCGATAGAAAGGGCGCGCGAGACTCGACGCCCTCGGGGCTCGATAGATCTGGGCCTTTTACACAGGATCGGGGAGCTAGAGGCGAAGGAGAGATTGAGTCGACGGAAGGGTTTGTGAAAGGGTGAACGTGAACCCGCAGGCACTTCGGCAAAAAATTGCAGCCGCACCAGCCAATGGATCGGAGGTGGGATTCGCTTGGGTTAGATGGCGGCTGCTCGGAGTACGGTGTGACAAAAGGAGAATCAAAGCGTACTCGTAAGAGCAAGACAGGCTCAATTGTTTCGGAAAGCTCAGGTGATAGTTTGTGCAAATGTTCGTTAAAGCTGCAGTGGTGAGGACGACCACCGCCAGCAACGCCGTGGGGTGCTCGGGCTGGCACGTACTAGTAGCGGATAAAGGGCAAAAAGGCAAAAAAGAGAGTAGAAGTAAAGCAGAAACGATCATCAGGTGCGGATGGGCAAACTTCAAAGTCGTGGTCGTGCCGAGCCCCGGGAAAATATTAGCCTGCAGTTTATCTGGGCTTCACCTAAATAGTTCAAGGTCGAGATGGGTGCTGATGCAGCATTGGGAGAGGGCAAACGAGAATCTCCATAATGGACGCTCATGGCCAACTCTTTAAGCGAGAAGACGAAAAGGGGGGGCAGCCTAAGCACCAGTTCTAACCCCCAGTTCTGGAGTAGGAAACTTGAATCGCCTGCCTGCGTACTGATAGTATGGCAAATGGTACACCTGTCTCGCCCACTCTCACGAGTCGCGACCGCGACTCACACATTCCATCCCTCGATCCCACTCTGGCTATCGACGCCCATTGCAATCACAACAAATACGAGAGGCTGTAGACGGTGGAGCTCCGGGTGGCCGACGGTTGACGGTTGAAGCAAGGGCCGGCAGATAATGTCCGCCGATTACAGGGCTATTTCAACAAAATCATGCCATCTCACACGCCGTTTTGTGGAAGATATGGATGGATAAAGGTTCACATCTCTGAACTGAATCTCGAAGTCCCCCAGCAAAGCCAAATCAAAATATACTTCGCATGTCCTGCCTTGCCGAGGACGCGCTCTCTAGGCTGACATTAGGCGTAAGGTTCGCACATTATGTACATAGTGCAGGCCTGGGTACGATAGGTAGGGGCCTGGAAGTTAGGCAAATTCCGCCCTCGGCTCTGAAACATCCCTAGCTCTCGGCGGTGGTGGCAGTGGGAGTGGCAGAACTACCCGTACTCGCCGTAACTACTGACAGTGGCAGGACCTGCAAGGTGAGATGAGATGCTGCAGAGAGTTTCCTACCACCAGTGCTCCGTGGTTACTGCCTAGTAATACTTTACAAGTACTTCACCAAAAGACCTGCTTTGGCCAACCAACCAACCAGCTCCATCTCATCTCTGCATGAACGCCAGCTGAAAGGCTGCGGCCGATCAACTGGCTGATCAACAAACACCTGCGCTGTGTGGCGCCATGAGCTCATGGATTTGCCTTCCCCGCCATTACTATTGGCCTTGTCTCTTCAGCTTGCATTCGTATTATTCCTGCTAACACTCCGAATCGGACACTGTGTAAGGTGTTCGCTGTCAAAATCCATGGACTTCCGGTCTGAGTCTGCAGACGTGTTGATGTGATTTTCTTTCTTTATCGCATTGCTCACCTTTCAAGCGTTGTAGGCTCTCTGGCGCATCAAGATGGCTGAACCAGGTATGTCATACGCCTTCAGCCTACATTGGCAGACTGAATGAATACTCACCATTCCAACCATTTGTTAGGCAGCGTTTCCTCCATCAACACTATTGCCGCAGACGGTTTCAAACTCTCGCTGCTCCTCAATGCCGTTAGCTCTGACGTCGCCAATGCTGGACTCGAAGTGCAGGCCATCTCCAAAGGCGTCACTCTCTTCTCCTTAACGCTGAAGCATACCAGCCAAGTTTTGCAGGAGCCGGACTCGGTACAATCTCAAGAGGCGGTTGAGACGGCGCAGTCAATAGCCGACGAGGGCACCAGAGCATTTGATGAGATTAATGACATGTTGAACCGAGTGCGCAACGCACAGCGCATCAATGACACCAGCTCTCCCACAGTCCAGCAGAGATTCAGACGGAGTTTCAAGAAGCATCGCGTGACCTACTTGCTCGCTCAACTGGAAAATCTGCAATTGAGCCTTTCCGTCATGCTCCAGGTCCTGCAGCTGGGAAAATTGATGGCGTCAACCTCTCGAAGGTTTGTCAATGCAATAGAGGATACTGAAGAGCAGTCACTGACACTGCCATTAGTGATCCGCCGGAAGAAGTTGCACTTAAGAAGGATGCAATTACTCAGGAGCGCGCAGTTGCTCAAAATGCCGTCATCGTCCGTTATTGGCAAATGAGCAACATGGATATATTGTTTGAGGCTTCATTGCGGGAAGACGATGAAGACAAACGCGCAAGCATTAATGGAGACTTGGACGACATGCAGTCTCCCCACTTGTCGCCCACCATTCAGACATTCGAGAATGCCACCTCTAACGCACTGGTCCGGCTTCCAGTATTCTCTCTCGGCGAATTAGACCACACGCTCCATCAAATCAAAGATTCCCCCCGCGACATGGTTCAGGTTTCAAATCAGGCCATTGATCCTCTCCTTGAAAGGTGGACCATTTGGCGCGATGTTCGAGAAAGGAGACATCACCGGCATTCTAGTTCTAGATACGCACCATCAGTCGATAATCTAGACGAGGATGATAATGAAGTACCTTTCTTTGAGAGAGAGGACGGCACGCGCGGATATTATTTGGAGGGCATCACACATGACTGGAGAAAGCCAAACTCCGCTTCGGCCCGACATGAAGCATTTAAAAAGCGAAGACAATATTCCGGCTATCAACCCAGTGTAAGTGCAGCAAGCAGCGACATGGAAGATTCTCCTGGAGCAAGCCCAAGTTCAAAGAAGCGATCTTCGAGACGCCATATTATTGATTCGGGGTCGGAGTCATCGGCCTCTGAACCCGAACTCGCACAGCCAAAACCGCGCAGGAGGAGCAGCGGCGGCCGTGCTATGGAGCGAAAAACAAATTTGAACGAATCCAACGTGCCGACGGTGCAGACTGCGGCGGCGGCTGCGGTGACGGGCGCTGCGACAATGGCAGCGGCTCAAGCAACCGCTCAAGCTGCGAGCTGGGGCAGTGCAAATACCACTGGCATCACAATCCGCCCACCGTCAACGCAGCCCTCTGTTACCTCGGGACAGTCGACAGCATCTAGGCTGTCATCTCCTGCATATCATCCACCAGGTCATCGACCTTGGGCGACACCCGAGCAAAACATGGCACATCACAGTGTATCATCGCCTCTGTTGCCAGCTCCGACGTTCAATGGCCTTACCGTGTACGCTCCCTCTCAAGCAGTTGGGTTCCCTCGTCATGCCGGATCCCTCCAGCCGCAAGGTCAACCACAATTCACCCCGTATCATCCACCTTCACCTCAGTCACGATATATGCCAGCGCCATCGAATCGGATGGGCCTGCCCCCTCGACCAGTTTCCCAGGATGGTAAAGCGGCACGATCGCCGTCTCGCTTATCCCAACAGAGCGTGCCATCACGCGGACAGGATGAGAAGAGACACTCTCGCGAAAGGTCGAGTCGGCAGAATTTCAAGGAAAGTGCTACAAAAGGATTACTTGGAGCAGGAGCTATTGCCGGATTTTTGGAAGCTCTGGAAGGGTTCAGCTTGTAGGATCAGGCAGACAGGTATTCGGAACGAGTGACGCCAGCCGCTCACCATTCCTTCGACTATGTATTACAGCCATACGCGAGGTCGCCATGAGATACTTTATGACGAAGTTATAGGGAGAGCTCAGTCTGATGACTAGGCTTTGTTTTCACCGCTCACCGCTTCGGGCGGAATGTCCCCCTGAATGTCAACCGAAGGTATTTGAATCGCGATCAACGGTTTCCCAAGTAGCCGACGGGCGCAGGGTCTCGAGAATTTCGGACACATTGCATCATAATTCAGTATGCGAGCGAGGATCCGAGGTGGAGTACTCATGATCTGAAACAGAGTATCTCATCAACGCCACCTCCATGAAGCGAATCGAGATGTCGATTTTGGTTTCAGCTTGGGCAAGGACGGTGATCATCAGTTGAACTGAAAGGGTACTTGTACGTACGACACATTGTCACATATTACTAGACGGGCTGCGAGTGAAGAAGGAGGTGGGCGAGCGCATTACTCGGCAGCCTTGGCGAGTAGTCGAAGACGACGTCGGATGCAGACTCGTCGCCTCGAGATGCAGTGCAGTGGATGCGAGAACACGTAGCAAGTCCATTGCATGGAGAAAGCACAAAGTCTATGGCAGTCGAACTTTCCAATCCCCTGAATTCTGATCAGCACAAGCTTTGGGGCTCCGAAACACAAAATCTCTGCAGTGCCGTTTGTTCCAATTTCCAGGGTTCTCACTCTCGAATTGCGGCATCTTAATCTTAGCTTTCTTTGGTCAGATGCAGTTGGCGAGGATGCGGGAACGACGTCATATGCTGCCCAGACTAAAATGTGGGTGTGGGCGCGAGCGTTTGATGGATCATGGCGTCGTAGCCTATTCCTGCCAGTGGTACTATCTCTCTCGCGCATTTGCCAGTTGATGCGAGAGAGGCTGCCAATGCAAGAGGCGCGATCGGCGCTGCAGGCGGGCATCACTGAGCACCAAGTGTTTGAGCCGTCCAAGCCGTTGATTTCCTCAGCAGGTGCCCAGTCAAAATAAAATCAAAAGGGTGGCAGTGGCGGTAAGTGCGGTCGTCAGGGCACGCAAGGTGTTTTACCCCCCGTGGAATTCAAAACCATGTGGCTCAAAAGGGGATGCCGGGGCAGTCCACGTTCAATGTTGAACAGCATCGCAAAGGAAACGCCCAAAAAAAAACAACGAGGGGTCGTGAACGCTGGTGATTGTAGTGGTACAGAGTATTCACCCTGCAATGGTGTGTTGATTTGGGTGCGTGTCAGCTAGCCCAACGAGCCTAACCAGAAATTTGGTTAAGAAAGCCCCTCAACGCGACCCGCGCTGGGCTCGAACGGACCAATTGTTATTAAGGACTTTCACCTAGAGAGCCAGTCCCTCGTAGGTGAGGCGGGTCGCTAAGCGGCACTGTTCCAATGCATGTGGCTCGTGGCGGGCCTCTGTTTTCTAGTCAAGGGTACCAACGCTGGCGCCTCGGTCGTGCTCGGCCTGCCCACTGGCACGCTGGCACCGCAGTGTGGTCTGCCGCAGTTTGGGCATTGCTAATGATGATCACGATTCTGGGAAGTGAGGGTTCGTTCACAGTTAGTTCCTGTAACAGAAGACGAGATTCTTTTTCATATGCCCGTACATGTACAACACTATCTCATCCCTTTCTTACTAAGGCAATCTTTCTCCCTTCCTATCACCTATACGATTGCTCCTTACCATCCACGATACGAACCCTAGACTCCCTAATACCAGTCAAACTATCCGTACAATTCTTCCTACCATTGTTTTTGCCTTTTTCGCAGACCCTCACGACCCTCTCCTTTCTCCAATCCTCTATACCGCCTCGCCTTGCTGGACCCCTTGCAAGTCCTAGTCTTCGCTTGTCACTTAGCGTTTTTGGGCATGCCTATGCTCATGCTATCAACACATACCGACCAATAGCCCACCCCTCTGTCGCCTCAGTCTCTTGGAAATTATCCAGTTTTCCATCCCAGCTGACCCTAAACTGCACATTTCTGCATCGTCAACCACCTGACCGCCTGTGCCCGCATCCTTTATCGACTATCGAAGACAACCTCTCCGTCATCGCATCCTCGCCCGAGACCTTACGTCCATCGAACAAAGTGGCTCTGCGGCCATTTTGTGTTCGCTGCTGGACGCAGCCGAGAACTCGAGCCCTTTGGCACACCCAATCTTCTTGCCGCCATTACTCCGAGACTACGATCCATGAGGAGGAACACTTAGGGAAAACCGCGCCGTCCATGTCTCGTCCGGACGAGACGTTGGCAGCTGCTACAGCTATTCTGCGTGGATTAGCCAAGGGCTCAACTTCCTCGTCCTATACCAATGGCTTGAAGCTGCCTCCCTACAAACTGCCAGGTGACGATTCACCGGGCAAAGAAGACTTTGAAGCTGAAATAGCCGCCCTTGCGAGACGCATTCACTATCTAGAGTCTCGTGCGGATGTCGTCGGCCGGGCTCTGCCAGACACGCCAGGTGAATTTCACAGCCCTACCTCGCCTTTAGCCCGCCCGACCGAACCTCGAGGTGCTCTGGGAGAACATGACACTGATTTCTCCGCAGACTCTAGCGAGAGAGCATCGTCAAATGGCACCCAATCTAAGCGCGTGAACCACCTTCTCGCTGCCAGAGATTCCCTGCGCCCCTCGGATTCGGATCGTACCGTTAGCGAAGATGATATTAGTGTACTGCGTGAACACGTCGAAAGACAAGCAGAGCAAATAAGAACTCAGCGAGACACAATTGCCGAGATCAGTCGGGGTCTACGCAATTCCGAAGAGCAGGCCAAACAGGCGTTCATGCGAGTCGAAAATGAAGACGTCTCGATTTTGGAACGAGAGCTGCGGAAGCACCAACAAGCCAATGAAGCATTCCAAAAGGCGCTGCGTGAGATTGGTGGTATCATTACCCAGGTCGCGAATGGCGATCTATCCAAACGGGTACAAATCCAAGCAACAGAAATGGATGATGAAATTGCAGCCTTCAAAGTAACGATAAATACCATGATGGACCAGCTTGAAATTTTTGGAAGCGAAGTGACTCGCGTTGCGCGCGAGGTCGGTACCGAGGGTATACTGGGTGGTCAAGCCCAAATCAGTGGAGTGCACGGTATCTGGAAAGAATTGACCGATAACGGTATGAATCCCCCTATCGGCTAATAATGAGCTGGTACTGACTTTCGACACAGTAAACATAATGGCTGCAAATCTGACAGACCAGGTCAGAGAAATTGCAACAGTCACCAAGGCTGTAGCGCGTGGTGATCTCAGCCAGAAAGTCCAGAGTCGTGCAAAAGGCGAAATATTTGAACTGCAGCATACGATCAATACCATGGTAGACCAACTCCGCATGTTTGCAACTGAAGTCACCCGAGTGGCCACGGATGTCGGAATCGAGGGAGTTCTGGGTGGACAAGCTCAGATTGAAGGCGTGCAAGGCACTTGGAATGAATTGACCAAGAGTGTGAACGCAATGGCCGACAATCTTACAACTCAAGTCCGAGACATCGCCGGAGTCACCACAGCTGTCGCAAAGGGTGATTTGACTCGCAAAGTCACTGCTAGCTGTAAAGGCGAAATTCTACAGCTTAAAATCACAATCAATAACATGGTCGATCAATTGCAACAGTTTGCGCAGGAGGTTACCATTTTGGCGAAAGAAGTCGGCACCAACGGTGTCTTGGGTGGTCAAGCCACGGTCCATGATGTCGAGGGCACATGGAAAGATTTGACCGAGAATGTAAACGGAATGGCTATGAATTTGACCACTCAGGTGCGAGAGATCGCAACTGTCACCACGGCTGTGGCCAACGGCGACTTGTCAAAGAAAGTGACGGCGGATGTCCAGGGGGAGATTCTCGATCTCAAAATAACCATCAATGGCATGGTCGACCGATTGAACACCTTCGCGTTCGAGGTCAGCAAAGTCGCGAGAGAAGTCGGCACGGACGGCACACTTGGTGGGCAAGCGAAGGTGGACAACGTTCAAGGCAAATGGCGAGACCTGACAGACAATGTCAACACCATGGCTTCAAATTTGACAGACCAAGTCCGAAGCATCTCAGACGTAACACAAGCCATTGCAGCAGGATATCTGGACAAGAAGATTGAAGTTCAAGCCCAGGGAGAGATCTTAACCTTGAAGGTTACGATCAACAACATGGTTGATCGCTTGGCAACGTTTGCACACGAACTGAGACGAGTCGCTCGAGATGTGGGTGTCAACGGCAAGATGGGTGGTCAAGCCAACGTTCACGATGTCAGCGGTAGATGGAAAGAAATCACTGAAGACGTCAATACCATGGCCGAAAATCTCACCGCTCAGGTTCGCGCTTTTGGTGAAATCACAGATGCGGCGACGGAAGGCGACTTCTCGAAGTTGATCAGTGTGAATGCCTCTGGCGAAATGGACGAGTTGAAGAGGAAGATCAACCAGATGATTTCAAATCTCAGGGATAGCATCCAAAGGAACACAGCCGCCCGTGAGGCAGCCGAATTGGCCAACCAAACCAAATCTGAGTTCCTGGCGAATATGTCTCACGAAATCAGAACTCCCATGAACGGAATCATTGGGATGACCCAACTCACGCTGGACACCGACGACCTAAAACCGCACTCAAGAGAGATGCTCAATACTGTACACAATCTCGCCAACAGTCTCCTCACTATCATCGATGACATTCTGGACATTTCGAAGATTGAAGCCAACCGTATGGCTATTGAGGCAATTCCCTATACAATCCGCGGGACTGTGTTCAACGCGTTGAAATCATTAGCTGTCAAGGCGAATGAGAAGGGTCTGATCCTGGCGTTTGACGTCGATAACTCGGTGCCCGACTATGTCGTCGGTGACCCTTTCCGGCTGCGACAAATCATCCTGAACTTGGTGGGCAACGCGATAAAGTTCACCGATGCCGGCGAGGTCAAAGTGACCATCAAGAAGTCCAAAGATCTCATCTCCAATTGTGCGCCGGACGAATTCCCTTTCGAGTTTGTGGTCTCCGATACTGGCATCGGCATCCAGTCCGATAAATTGGATCTTATCTTCGACACCTTCCAACAAGCTGACGGTTCGACGACGAGAAAATTTGGTGGTACAGGCCTGGGTCTGTCCATTTCCAAGCGTCTGGTCAACCTCATGGGTGGCCAGGTCTGGGTGACTTCTGACTTTGGTCATGGAAGCGAATTCCACTTCTCATGCATAGTCAAATATGCCACAGATGACATCAGTGTCATCAGCTCGCAGCTATATCCTTTCCGAAAGCACAAGGTGCTTGTGGTGGACAAGGGGGTATCGAAATTTTTCGAACGCGTTCCAGCCATGATCGAAGAGCTTACGTTAAACGTACAAGTCGTCACAGACGAGGCCGACGTACCAGATCCTCTCACCGCCATTGAACGGAAAGGGAAAGCCGTCGACACAGGGTATGATGTGATTGTTATTGACGAACTGCAGACTGCACAGAAACTGCGCGAACTGGACAAGTTCAAGTACATACCAATGGTGCTCTTGAACCCCACAGTGTCTATCAGCCTCAAGACGGTTCTTGACCTTGGCATAGCATCGTACATGACCACCCCTTGCCAGTTGATCGACTTGGGCAATTGCTTAATTCCCGCCCTGGAGGGACGGTCAACTCCAGTCATCAAAGACTACAAGAAGTCACTCAATGTGCTACTAGCAGAAGACAACGAGGTCAATCAAAAGGTGGCGATTAAGATCTTGGAAAAATACAACCACGTTGTGACCGTGGTTGGTAATGGCCTCGAAGCTGTCAATGCCATCAAGAACGACCGGTTCGACATTGTGCTGATGGATGTCCAAATGCCTGTCATGGGTGGTTTTGAAGCTACGCGCGAAATCCGGCAGTACGAAAAAGAGCAAGCACTTCCGCGGACTCCCATTGTGGCTCTTACAGCCCATGCCATGTTGGGTGACAGGGAGAAATGCATCCAAGCACAAATGGATGAATATCTCTCGAAACCCCTCAAGCAGAATCTCCTCATGCAGACCATTCTGCGGGTCGCTTCTGATCGAGTCACTGATATCTTCAATAAGCAAGCCCGGTCGAAAGCACAGGGAAATACGAACGGGCACAGTGGATCTTCGGATGAGAAACGACGCTCGTCAGTTAGGCCCGAAACGGGGGTCAATGCATCTCATCTGAGGCCTTCGTTTAACGAAAGGTCAGTGACGACGTCGGGAGCCGTGAACCATGGCAGCGTGGAGAGCCCGTCGGTAAACAAGGACGGCGAACCCGATCCGATGTCGGTAGCCAACAGCAACGTACGTTCGATGTCATGGTCGGGCTAATTCGAGGCAAGCTAATCGGGGTTATCAGGTTCTTTTGAGAGCTCACAGTTCATGAGCAAGGCATTTCGATTGTCGGCAGACCATGGGTCGAGCCTTTTCTCAACGCACAGGTAGTGACGAAAGCATGGTTTTGGAGTTTCATGTTTATCGGAGCGAGGTGTCATGTGGATTTGGACTTTGTTCAATGGGCTATTGTTAAGATATTCTCCCGGGGTTTGATTCACGTGAACGACGTGGTTGCTGCAGCACTTTGCATGGATTGACGAGGCGTGAGAGAGTGGATTTGACACGGTCGCAGGGCGAAGACTGGAGGGTCATGGCCTGGGGCATGGCGTGGTGGACCTGGACCACAATTCCTGCCAGGTATTTAGGACCGAAGCGAGTTCCCATAAATCGCTCATATATTTCTTCTGGAATCTCCATGGAATGAGTCACTGTAAAGTATCAAGCTGTCTCCCGAACTCCCAGGATGGCCAGGTGACCGCTGCACAGTCCTTCTTGATTCGATCAGGCCTCCGATCAAGCTGGCACAGCGGAGCCGATAATGTAGACCTCGCTGAGTCCCCGGGACGAGATTGATTCCGGAGGCCGTTTGAAGAAAAAAGAGCTGTACGGCTACTGGGACTCGTCATGTGCATCCCTAGCAAAGGGCTCAAAAATAAGCTACCTGATCGGCACGAATCGAATAAACCCAAGGAGGATTTTGGTACGAGAGAGTTGAAGGAATCGGTCGAGTTTGACCCGGGGATGTCAAATCAAGACAGACGATACATACAAAGATTGTACGAAGGCCGGGAGGAGGGAGGAATGAATGAGTGGAAGGGGGCCAAGGGAGGAAGCGCACTTAACGGGCGGTCCAGGGTACGATATTACTGCTCTTAGGTTAGATAGGCTCAATCAATCTAAGCTATGCACGGTGGCATGGCGGAAATTCAGACCGGGGGGATGTCGATGCAAAAGCCCTGGTTGGTGGTTGGTGGTCGGTGACATAACTGCAAAACTGCGAAAACCCACTTTGACGCCCACTGCTGCTCTCTTCACCCATTCTCTCGAAGTTTGTCATCTCAATACTCTTGATTTCAAACCTTGAGCTCAACTTGATCACTGGCACCCTCTCCCTCAGTAAGCGCCCTGGCATGGTGTGCGTATCATATACTGCTAGGTCGTAGCCTGAATGAAGACGGCCCCTCACTCTCAACATGACGGCTGTATGAAAGCAGCCACCCACTTCGTCCAACATGTCCCAACCCGCTGAGGAGGCCGCCCAATCCAGCGTCGAGCCCACCAAAAGTGAAAGCGAACCTCCAGTCCCCGCGGACTCCCAAACCGAAGCCACCTCCAACCCCTCGGCACCACGCCTCAACCCGAGAAGCTGCGTGACTTGCCGCCGGCGCAAGGTGAGATGTAATAAAAAGGACCCATGCGCCAATTGTATAAGAGCAGGAATCGAGTGCGTGTTCCCAGGCCCTGGTCGTGCGCCGAGAAAATCGAGAAAACCGCCAGATGCCGAACTCCTGGCGCGATTGCGCAGGTTGGAAGGAGTCGTTCACAGCCTGGGCGCGCAGGTGGACGAGAATGGAGTTGTATCACCTACTGTGCCCGGGTCTGCTGATATTCGAGCCCGCTTTGGCGATACCCAGCAGGGCGATTCCCCGAGTTCTGATCGTTCCGATGGCAAGAGACACTCCCTTGACAAACACCTCGGCCGGCTGGTGGTCAATGAAGATCGCAGTCGCTACGTGAGCAATGCCTTCTGGACTGGGATGAGCGATGAGGTAGTTACAAGTTGGTTGATTTATGAGAAAGTATTCAGGCTTACATTTGGAACAGATTGCTGAGATGCGGGATCTTCTTGACCCTGTTACCAGTGAGGACGACGACGAGACCAACTCACCCGAGACCGACCTCCAGGCCCACAATCACACATCCTTCCTCTTTGGATATTCGTCTCTGATGCATGATTTGAGAGAGTTACACCCCAGTCCTAGCCAGATATTCATTTTGTGGGAAGTGTTCAAAGAGAATGTTGATCCAATTGTCCGAATCTTGCACCGACCCACGGCGAAGACCATCCTGATGAATGCCGCAAGCAGTCTTGATCGAGTTTCGAAGCCCGCAGAGGCATTGCTCTTTGCGATCTATTTTGGCGCAGTTGTCAGTCTAACGCCTGAGCAATGCAAGCAGCTCCTGGACGAAGACAAGCCGATTCTGTTGAAGAAGTACAGGTTTGCCACGGAACAGGCATTGGCTCGCGCAGATTTTCTAAATAGTTCAAGTCTCATGTGCTTACAGGCGCTATCGTTCTTCCTCATCTTTGTTCGGCATTGTGATGATTCAAGATTGGTGTGGGCATTGGGAGGTCTCGCAATTCACCTCGCGCAAGCTCTTGGTATCCACCGCGACGGGGAGCATTTTGGGCTCAACCCATTTGATACGGAAATGCGACGTCGCCTTTGGTGGCAAATATCGCTCTTGGACAACCGAGCAGCGGAGGATCACGGCGTCGACCCTACTTTCACAGAGCAGTTCTACGACACGAAAATTCCCATGAATTTAAACGATGATGATATATACCCAGGCATGAAGGAGTTACCCAAGGAAAGGACCGAGGCGACCGAGATGACTTTCTGCCTGATCCGCTACGAGATCAGTGTTTTCTCACGGCGGTTTAATTTTACCTCTCCAGGACTCAACAGCCTTTCCTACGTCAGATCGGAACTGTCGCTAGAAGAAAAGGAACAGCTAATCGACGAGTGTCACCGAAGACTTGAGGAGAAATACTTGCGGCATTGTGATATGAATATGCCCATTTACTGGGTCGCTGCGACAGTTGCCCGACTCATCCTGGCCAAAATGTGGTTAATGGTGCATCATCCCCGCGCATATTCTGTCAGTGACGGAGGATCGCCGCTGCCTCCCGAGATTCGTGACCGAGTCTTCATCACGTCGGTTGAAGTGATAGAATTCTCGCACCTCCTCGAGAAGAACGAAAATACCGCGAAATGGGGTTGGCTGTTCAGAACATATATGCAGTGGCAGTCGGTAGCCTTTGCGTTGTCAGAGATATGCACAAGACCGCCGGGACCGGACGTTGATCGAGCATGGCGAGCCATCGAATCGGTATACGACGAGAGGATGATGAATTCCAAGTATCAAAAAGGAATGTTATGGAAGCCGATACGACATTTAATGGCACGTGCAAAGGCCCGCCGGGCAGCTCAGCAGGCCCAAGGAAGCCAATTGAGTTCTCCACAAGACATGCCATATGCTGATATGCTCAATCCCATGGAGCGGTTCATGCAAGACTACCCGGTCAACGAAGACGCAAGTGCGATGGAAGCATTCGGCATGGCGTGCACCCTGCCTTTTCAGGGTGGCATGGCCATGGACCCTCGAGCCCAGGAAGTGAGGGGGGCAGCCGGTGGTAATGCAATGGTCGCGGACGGATCCAACAACATCTCACAAGAAAGCTCCAGTGGCGCGGGAGTCAACTGGACCCCCGAACAAATTTCGATGGGCAATAATGACTTTTTGAACTTTGGGTGGTCGCCATCGGTCGGGGATTTCACGGTTCCAAGTCGCGGAGAGCCCTTTCAGCGATTTTTTATGAATGCTCAGGAGAACTGGTTTTGAAAATACCTTCCGAGGTAAAGGTACGGATGCATTCACGAGAACCTTGTAAGAGTACAAGCACGGGTGCTGGAACCATTCATGAACTCTGGGTTGGCCCGGGAATGAGATTCTTCTATTTCTCCTCTTTCTTCTGCACATGCCAGTAGGAGTGCGTATCCTGCAAGTCAGATTCATCGTTTGATGGCTGAAGGTTGTGTGGGACGAATCCATTCGAGATTAGCTAGTCTCCCACAGCTGAAGCGAGATCTATTTTCGGGGCCCGGGCCACAGCAACCTGGGCAGTCCAGACTCTTGCTGGCTGTGGCTTGAAAAGGGAGTCTGCAAAGGTAAGCGCCAATTCTGACCATCCCTGCAGAGGTTATTGGTTAAAGGCACCGATCTGCTAGGGGCTAAGCTTTTCGGAGCCCGTTTTAAGGATCTAGCGCCTAGCCGAGTGGATTTGATCCCCAGGCACCGCCGAACTCGACCTTCAGATGCCCCTGCCACTACGCCAAATGAGTGGACGACATGCACTCGCTTTGCTCATTCTGGGGCTTTGAGGGGCATGCACAGACCCGAACCAGTCCCCAGGAAGGCTAGCCCTGACATTTTCCCTGCGCAGCCCTGGTTGTTTATTGCCAGATCCCAGGGGATGCATCTCGTTTTCAGCTTCCACACATCATATGAAACCAGCTTCTATTGCTCCAAAACAGGCGCCGCCGTCGCCTAGCCGCTCACTGTTGGATTTTCGGTGATATTGAAGCCTTCGTGCTGATTTTCATCCCTCTTTTCTCTGCGTACGCACCTCTCTCTCGTTCTGCCTTGTCTATGAACAGGTGTCAAATCGATTCTGTCGGCCTCTCCTCGAAGTCCACCTATTCTTTTCTGCATTGGGTGCACCTTACAGTCTACTAGACATTTCTTGGATACGTGGATACAGTAATAGGAGCAGAAGACACAACATGTTGTCCCTAATCAGCCTGTTTCTGGCCAGTGAGTTGAGCCTCATCTCTCCGTGTTTCCGTCTTGCACGGCCTTGCCAACTGACCTTCGCTCTTCTCAAACAGCCTTCTTCCTCTCAGCGCAGGCCGCTGTCCCCGCTTCAACATACATCGGTCGAGGCACATCTCCAGACCCTAATGATAATGTCACCGTTTCTATCAACGTGCCCAGCGGCAACTCCCAGTCCCTTTTTTTCCACTACTCAGCCCCTGCCGGCCAAAAATGGGGTGCTTTCGGCTTGGGTGGCCAGATGTCAGGTGCCTTGATCTTTGTCACATATGCTTCGGAGGATGGAAATAATGTCACAGTCAGCCCTCGCATTGGAACCGGTCATGTTCAGCCACTACACACCAACGACGTTCAAGTGAGCGTTCTCAATGGCAGTGGAATCATCGATGGATCCTTCGTCGTCAATGCAAGATGTGACAACTGCCGCAACTGGAACGGGGGCAAGATTGACGCAACCAGCACCAAGCAGTCTATGATCTGGGCCGTGGGACCAACAGGCACACTGAACTCGAATGATCTCAGTGCTCAAATCTCCAAACACGAGGGTTATAATTTCTTCGACTTGAACCTCCAGGCTGCCACAGGTACTGGTGGTGTCCCTGTCGTGAACTCGTCCACCGACGCAACTATTGGCGGTGGTGCTTTGGACGATGACAACCATTTCCGCGGCATGCTGGGTTTCCATGCATTCCTCATGGTTGCCGCATTCTTGATTGTCTTCCCAGGAGGCTACCTGTTTTTGCGTGTATTTGAGAAAGTTTGGCTCCATTGGACCGTGCAGTCACTTGCCGTTCTCATGACTGTTCTTGGTATGGGAGTCGGTATCGCCTTGAGCAAACGTCAAAAAATTGTGAGGCACTTCCATGAACTCCCGCTCTATGTTTGAAGCTAACGTGTATCCTAAAGCATCCTGATCTGACTGCTCCCCACCAAATCATTGGCTTCGTCGTCGTCGTCCTCGCCGTCGCTGCTTGGATTGTTGGATTCGTCGGACATCAGATCTATAAGCGCACCAAGCAACCCGCCAAGATCATGAAGGGTCACCGAGTTCTCGGTCCAGCCACCATCGGCTTGGGTCTCGTCAACTGCATCGCTGGTTTCCGTTTCGCTAGCAACAACCGTGGCACCATTGTTTTCATCATCGCCATGGTGTTGATGATCATTTTTGTCGGAACCGTCACCTTCTTTAAGCGTCGTCAGAACATGCGCAAACAACCTATGAACACACCTGCAGCGGCTAATTTCCGTGAGGGGCAAGCTGCCGGGCCAGCTCCCGGATATCAGGGAGCTGGTTACAGTTCAGAGGCTCCTCTACCTTTGTATGGCCAAGGTGGGATTCCTCTGCAGAGCTATGCCAACGACCAAGCTCCTCCGGTCTATCGGTAGTTGGGAAGAGGTCGGTCAGATCTAGTTAGCGTTGTGAGTGGTTTTTATGGGAAAAGCCGCCTCTATTCGGGGCTTCTGCAATTCTGCAGAGGGAAGTTTGAATTCAACGTTTTTTTAAAGTTACTACGCCCGCAGCAAGAACCTGATTGACAGGACTCGGAGTTCTCGGTTCCCTAGTCTATCACATACGTGACCTGGATGAGGATTTGAAAACGATGATGTGTGCATAATACTACCTAGAAGAAGTCTCTGATGAGATATAGAACGTGGACAGATGTCCAGATATGCTGAGAGAATCTGCATATAATGAAAGACAGTTGAGAGTGCTCTATTAGCAACATTTTAGTACGTGGTCTTCCTCGCTATGAGCATCCGAAATAGAGGCAGAGAGGAACGACTTTACATACACATGGTAGGGATTTACTATTGCCGGGCTGCCTTCTCCGCCCCTTCCTTCAAAATGTGGGGAAGCTCCTTCCGCCGCTGGCAGCTGCCCCTACGAACTTCTCAGGCTCAGACAAAAGTCCGAACGCCTCATCAAAAGAATTTATCTTTTGTTTTACCTCTACCTCTTATACCGCCAAGTAACCATTGTGCAGAGACCGTCGTCTCCCCGAAACATAGTGGGTTCATTCCGGTGTCTCTCCAAAGCGTGCCACATTTACCACCACATCACAAGGCATCGGCAGTTGCTCGACAGTCGGTTATTTCCTGACTAAACAACTTGAAAGAGGGCCTATACCAAGAAACTAGACCGGTCAATCCCCGTGAGGTCAGGCACCTATCCCGCCTGCCAAGTTGGCGATACGCAGGCTATGATTTGCTGCCTTTCTCCGCAACAGGGTGGTTTCCCCCATACTCAGGGTGTCTTGTCTCCAGACATTGGGCGCTCTATAGGTTCGTTCTCCATATACCTAGTAGGTAGGCACAAGGTATGGCTGGGCTTGGCTGGCTTCCTGGTCTAAACTCGATCTTGTTTACCCCAAATTGATCCTGCAAACTTCGGCAAAGCGGTTCTCGCGGGGACAGAGAAGGATGGGGGATTGATCATGCTGAGTGGTGCTATATGTGTGCTTGTGCCCATGGGGCCCCTGGCTATGAAGGAAGGTTTTCTTCCATGACACAGAAGGGGCTGGGAGCTTTGCCTTGATATTCCCCTCTCATTCCACGGATTGTCGCGCCTACAAGTCGACTTCGAGGCTTTTTTTCAGACCGTAGCCGACGAGACATCGTATCACACGCTGAGAACCCCACGACCAGCCACATTAACCAAATCAGAAACGATGGCCGGCGGTGCTGCTGTCTCCGCGAATCCTCTCAAGCTCGATGTACGAAGTCATGTCAAATGTCTCTTGATATGCGTCGTTGCAACGATTGCAACCTTTCAATATGGCCTTGATTATGCATTGGTCGGCGGGTTTCTTTCCATGCCGGGTTTTTTGAAGGTCTTTGGATACTACGACGAGGACCTGGGTAGATACAACATCGATCCAACGGTACAACAGCTGATTTCGTCGTTGATGACCGTCGGCACCTTCCTTTCTTCGCTCATGGTTGGCCCATTTAGCTCGAGGTTTGGAAGGCGGCATGGTCTATGGGCGGCAGCCTTGCTTAATTATGTGGCTACAGCGATCCAGCTGGGTACGACCAGCAAGGCTGCCTTGTACTTTTCGAGAATATTACTGGGTATGGCATTTTCAGAGAAAGAGATGACGGTTGTATTCGCTAACAAAAGGGTTCAGGCGTCTCTGTTGGCTGGTTCTTGACTTTTGCACAGCTCTACGTGCACGAAGCCGCTCCCGCCCATCTTCGGGGCGTCGCTTTTGCCGTATACCAAGTGATGCTCTCGATCGGCTCCATCGTGGGTGCAAGTGTCGACTTTGGCACGCATACCAAAACGTCTCGTGCTGCTTACCAAATTCCTCTGGCGATCTTCTACGTGGCGCCCACTGTGCAAGCAATCCTGTTGTTCCTCTTCGCCCCGGAGTCTCCCAGGTGGTTGATGACACAACGCAAGGAGGATGCAGCGGAGGCCTCCCTGCGGAGACTTCGAAATTCGAAAATCGATGAGCTGGAATTCCAAGCCGAATTGAACGAGATTCGACAATCTACCCGCGAGCAATTGGAACAGAATAAAAAGGCTCTCTTCATTGAAATGTGGCGTGGCACAAATCTTCGGCGGACCTTGCTGTCCATTGCGGTCGTGTGCTTCCATTCCGCTAATGGGTATTCCCCCCCCCCCTTCTTTTTTCCGTCGTCCCCCTCTCTTCTAGACATGTTCTGACACTTAGATCAGCTCCTCGTGGGTTAATATCTACACCACTTACTTTTTGCAAGTGGCTCGAGTTTCAGACCCGTTTGCCTACTCTATCTTGGTCACTTGCACAGGTTTAATCGGTGTCCTGGTCAGCTTCTTCTTTGTACGACTGGTGGATCGACGTCTGGTTATGTTAGTTGGAATTACGGCCTGTGGAATCTGTCAACTCGCCCCAGCAATCGCCTGGAGCGTCAATCCTGGCAGCCAGACGACAGCCAACGTTGTGGTCGCGTTCATTGCGCTTTTTACGTTTTTCTATGTGGCATATGGTAAGCAGCTCTCTATTTAACAGCTCCTCGAAGCAGAAAGTAATCTGACGTTAAACACCTCATCAGCTCCCTACGCATGGCTCCTAGGAGGAGAGTATGTGAACAATCAACTTCGGGCTTTCACCTTCGGTCTCGCAACAGCCCTCAATTTCTTGGGCAACTGGGCAGGTACTTTCAGTGCCCCATATTTTATCAATACGGCTAAGTTCGACTGGGGTCCCAAGTATGGTTACATTTGGTTTGGGTCAAATATGCTTTGCGTCGTGTTTACCTGGTTTTTCCTGCCTGAAACGCGCGACCGCACGCTCGAAGAGATTCACGAGATGTTTGAGGCCAGATTGCCTGCGAGAAAGTTTAAAGGTTATGTCTGTACAGGCGTGGAGAGATATGCGGCCGAGGCTATAGAAGAGAAAGCTGGTGAGCTCAAGGCTGTTGAACGAAGCGCGCACGTCGAGGAATTACAAGACGAGCGAGTCTGAAACGAGAGCTACGGGTCGTGTCTTGGGATATCAAAGTCTCTATAGCCTATGAGAAACTAGCACCTATGAGCGACGTGATGAGTCGAGTTTAAGTAAGCTCTTTTATCTATTTCAGAGGGGCAAGATTACACTCGTGTGTGATAAAACATGTATACTTCAGAATGCTCAGCCTTGTCGATGAAGACACGCAGCCTCGTGGCGGAAGAAAATGAGTTTTGCGGAGGAATTTCTCATTCCGCCAATCACATGCCGAGCCTTGAACTGCGACTTCAAAATACTGAAATCTGCCTCAATCTCTCATTTCGTGGCACTCCCCTCACGAAACTTCGATGAGCACCAGACAAGTCGTCTGACATTCGACTTGCGCATCTCGCTACTTTCCTCATTTCCCTGAAGAGGTGCCCTTCTCCCGCTTTGACTCAAAACATCCCGCCCCCAACCACATTTTCTCCCCGCCGTCTTGTGACCAACGTAAGAGGACCAATGCCTCTCGACACGCTCTCGACCTACTCGCAAACTCTGCTCCGCCAGGATGGCCGACGATGGAATGAACTGCGTCGCATCACCGCCTCCATCTCTACCCAACCTTCGAGTGATGGCTCCAGTCTGCTCACTCTGGGAAATACAATGGTGCTGTGCACAGTGACTGGGCCGAGAGAAGGGTGCGTTTCGACAGCATATAATACTCCCCACTGCCAGTCTTTGTTTGACGTGCAACATACATGAGGGTTACGGAAATTATTAATATACTGACTCCGACCACGGAATTTCTAGCCGCGGCCAACGCGATAACAACAACGCCCTGATCGAGACCGAACTCAACGTCGCGCCCTTCGCGACCACCGACCGCCGGCGGCGCATCCGCAACGACAAGCGCACGCAAGAACTCCAAGCCACCGTCTCGTCGACATTCCAATCCCACTGCTTCACACACCTATACCCGCGCTC
Source organism: Cladophialophora exuberans (assembly GCA_030068005.1). Lineage (NCBI taxonomy): Eukaryota > Fungi > Ascomycota > Eurotiomycetes > Chaetothyriales > Herpotrichiellaceae > Cladophialophora > Cladophialophora exuberans. The sequence goes on along the minus strand of JANSVK010000075.1, from coordinate 1,458 downwards.
GACGATTTCCATCTCATTACACGTCCTCAGCGCCGACGGCGCCCTGTTGGCTGCGTGTCTCAACGCCGCGAGCCTCGCGCTCGTCGACGCCGGCGTGCCCATGCCCAGCATCCTCGCCGCCACGAGCTGCGGCATCGTGCCTGTCCCCATTGATGCGAGGAATAATGCGAGGCCTGAGCCCGTGCTTGATTTGAATGCTCAGGAGGAGCTGGAACTCGCGTTCCTTACTGTCGCGACTGTAGCGGGTGCAACTGCGGAGGATGGGGCTGTGACCGCGGAGGAGGATAAAGTCGCCGTGCTGATGATGGAGAGTAAAGTCGAGATTGGCGCTGGAAGTGGGAAGGTCGAGGCTATGCTCGCTACGGGCCTCGATGGGTGTAAGGAGGTCAGGAAGAGGTTGGAGGATGTGGTGAGGAAACATGGAGGGAGGGTCATGTCGAATCGAAGGTGATGATGTAGAGTGTGGAGAAAACGCTACGCTGCGCTATGATGTGACTACGAGTATTCATGATTTGATCTGTGGCATGGCATGGCGTCTCGGAATAGGGCTCTTGGGGAGTCAGTACCTGCCTAGGTCCCTAAGTATTGTCCACGAATTGTGCGCCTCTCGTATTAGAGGGCAATGAGTAAAGGTGTTGGCACGTGGAAACCTTGAGTGCGTGTGTGTGTGAGGCTTGAAATTAGGGAGTTGGCCGTTTCCAAAAAAAAAAAATTTTCGATGGTAAAAGGACGGACTCCTGCAGCTACGCGCCGCCGCTGTATTGTGTACGACTTGCGACGCCGTCCAGTAGTGCCCCAACGTTCCCGATGACTTTGACTTGGCTTGAGGCGGTCGCTCGTGCTGCTAATCTCGTCTACGTCTATATGGTTCCGATGAGCTTCGGATCATGACTGTGGTCAATAATACTCATTGTCTTCAATCGCTACCTCTGCGCCCACAGCTATTCTCCTACCAGTAACGTGTTCAACAGCCTTGCGTGAACCTCCCTCACTCTCACCTTCATCCTCCGTCTCCAGCTCCATGCCCACCGACCTCTGCGACTCCGTTTCGGTCTCCATCTCCATCTCCACCGATCCTTGGGATTCCGCCTCGGTCTCTGTCTCTAACTCCATCTCCACCTCCTCCGAGTCTCCCCTGTCTCTGGCCTCGACTTTCCGGATGATATCTATCGCCAGATCATTGCCTTCGTTCAGCAGCCGCTTCAAATCTGCGGATAATCCTCCTTCAGACTTCGCGCGCGTTGCGAGCACGTCCCGTAGCCGGCCAAGTGCGAATCTGAAGGCGCTGTATTCAACGCTGGCGTGCAGCGAGGGTGGGGTGGGGCAGCGGGCTGGTTGGAACTGGATATCGACGTTAGTAGAGAGCGAATGGACGGAAGAAGGGAGATGGGAAGGTACCTGGTTTTCCACATTTCGCTTCTCAACGAGATTCTCGGAACTGTGGGGGTTTTCGTCGTC